>CM022950.1:24315291-24830031 GCA_012931725.1 Litsea cubeba
TCTGTTGGAAGAGTAACAAAAGAACTCTTTCCAGTTGAAGCTGCTCCTGCTCGGGAAGGAATCTCAGCACGAGGTAGCTCCTCAACATTGTCGGAACTGGTCCCAGGATCTCTACCTCTGGATCAACCTCTGGCATCCCTTGCTTTGGTTCTGAAGGAAGCGACGGACCCTCCTCCATCACTTCAAAACCTGCCAAAGAAACACAAAAAGGTATGAATATGATCCTGTTTGAAAATCATTATCAGGGTTACAACTACAAAATACCTTCTTCGACGACTGGCGGAACACTTTCTTCCTCCATGAACTCATCGGAAGCATCATCAACATTTGCATCCATCGATGGTTCAAAGTCATCGGAATCCTGTGGCAAGTCAGCTGGCAATAAATGTGTTAGCAAACCAAGTCACATACAAAAAAAAAGAAAGCAAAAGAAGTCGTACCAATTGGAGATTCTGGATTCACTCCAGAGTCCCTCGGTTCTTCTTCAGGTGCCTCCGACAGGATCCGTCACCACCTCATCGACTGGAACCTCAGGCATCACCAAGTCTTCCTCTGCTAAAAAAAAAAAAAAAAAAAAAAGAAAAGCAGAAACAAGAAGCAAATCAGAACATGGAAAAATCCCATGAAAACAAATGGAAAGAGAAAAAGGAAGAATCATACCTTCACCGACGGTCTCTTCTTCTCGGCTTCTCTTCTCTGGAGGCTCGTCAGCATCCATTGGCACATCCTCATTGATAGAAAGAGGAACTTCCAAGTCAGGAGAGTCCTCATGCTGCCCCTTGCTGCGATGATGACTCCTCCTCCTCTTACTCCTGCGGGCTCGCTTCTTGGAGGAACCTGCCCCGCTGTCAGAGTCAGGTTTCCCACTTGACTCCTCACTGGATGGTCTACTCTTGCCAGTAGACTCCACGGAAGCTTGCCTCTGTGCCGCTTGCATCCAAGCACTAAGTTCGGCTTCCTCCTGTTCTAGCTGCTCTAAAGCCTCATCAGGTATTTCTCGAACAGCTTCAGAACCAATGACACCTGGTCACCGAGAAAGCCTATCTTGTGCTTCTCTCCAGAAAGGAAGGCCCAAACTTCCTCTCGCCGGACGCCATCTGACTTTCCAAGGCCCTTTCCAGATGCCAGCTTCACATCAAGCTCCTTCTTGGAAAGCCCCGATATGCCGAAAAGCTCTCCGCGAACCACTTCGCAAAGCCGGCAGTCCGGGAAGTCAGCAACACAGGATAAGAAATCATGGCTGTAGTATCTTCAGCACTATAGAAAGCCCATGCATTTATCCCGTCCTGCAAACCTCCAAAGCGCTTCACCATGCTTGAAGGCGCTCCAACAACGCCTTGAGAAAAGCCTAGCTGCAAAGCAAAGAGAGAGGGTACGTACGGATGGATGTCGACGAAAAGATGTCTACGGTACACCATCATGCCGACACGTATGCTGAAAAGCCACTCTCTCTGCATTCATCAAGGAATAATGCCTTCCCGACCCCGCCCTGGTAGAGTCTCGGGAGGCACCAAAATCAAAAGCCTTCTTCCGCAACTCCGGAGAAAGCTTCACTGAAGACTGCCCCATCTCGACGTCCCTGAACCGTCGGATCCTCATGCGGGCAAACAAAAGTGATTGGGACACGGCTTTGTACTTAGCCAGTCGAATCATCAGAGGATCATCATCCTGTGCAGCACCCAGCCGGTGGAAGCCAGGACAATGGTACACGTACCATGAATAAAAGATATGGGATGAAAATACCCTATTCATGGGAAGCCCAAGCTGAACCAAAAAGCAGCAGCCTACAGTTCGGTACACAGGTAGGAGTAAAGAGCTGGCACCAAAGCAAGCTGCTCTCCAAACGCCATCTGACAAGCCGGAAAAATACATTGCGGCCTGATGTACGTTCCATCTCCTCCAGCAAAAATAGCCTCACCAAGCCAATAAGTGAGGTAAACAGCGAGATCTCTCCGCAGTGCAATGTCAGGACAAATGACGCCTGTACTTGCACATAAATCTCTCAACTCTTCTTGCATGGCTAAGATCTTCTTCGAACTTGGATCCTGAGCCCTGTCTTCTTGAGTCACACTATCAGAAGACTCCCTGCTGTCAGAAAAGTTGGGGAATGAAGAGCTAGAACTCTTCCAACTACTGGATCTAACTTTCAAACCCTCCTTCTCCTTCAAAAAATCATAGAAGGCGACGAGCTGAAAGTACAGAAGCCTGAACTCCTCAGACTGCCCCTCAAGGACGCTGTCAATCGGCATAAACTCCTCATAGAGTTTGCCGAGGATGGGCAATCCAGTAATATGACGCTCAGCTCCTTCAAAGAGAAACCAATCTCACCATTCGTCACAACGAAGGTATTGGTTTTTGGGAGGAATGATTCCAGCATAGCCATGAAGGCCTCGTCGGAAAAGATCACGGTCTCCCTAAAGGCACGGACCGCATCAAAATCCCCGGCTTCCTTCAAAACGGCGCCACCAATCAACAGGACGCGATCAGTCCACGACTTCCACTCGGAGTCAGCATTGAAACGGCCACGGAGTCGAAAAGGCTTGATCCAATTGCTGCCGTCACCGCTAAAAATACCAAGGCCCACCGGTCTCAAATAGACCGACGGATAATCAGAACCCTGGTAGCCGCTGGATGGCATCAACGGGTCCATGTCAACAGGTGACCTCTCCGTATATCCAGGAGAAACCGCCAACAAAAACCCCGGTCTTGATTACATTTGTCCTTCTCACCCAGCTTGGAGGATCTTTCCTCTTAGAGCACGTGGGACAAGGCTCATGATTGAGACGGTGTGATCAAACGTCGACCGGGTAGCAACAGTCTTCTTCTCATCATCTGCTGTGAAAGAGAACTGAAAACATCTCCTCTGGTATGTCATGTCATCAGGGACTGCATCACCAAAGAAGAAGGGTAGGCTTGGGTAAAACACTCTGATCTTCCATCACCCATGGACGACTGCTTACCATGATCTTATAGAATTCCTCTCCCTTGAGAGTGATCAATCGCTGCCTCATCTCATCTCTGTTGAGGGAGTCGCATTCTTCCAGATTTCTCTCAACATACTGGACCTTCTCAAAGGCCTGCTGAACGGCCGGATTAGAAGATCTAGCAGATCGACGAGGAGCGCTTGTAGCAGGCTCTTTACCCTTGTTCGTTCTGGAGGAACCACCTGCAAAAGGATGGAAAAGAAAAAGATCAAACATCAAAATGATAGAATCTCGCTAAAAAAAAATTTTGACGAAATTTTGACATGATGACGGGGCAAATCCGAAGAAAAGGAACTATCCCGAAAGAAATAGAAAGCTTGAAGATGGGCTCAACATTGCTGCGAGCTCCGAGACTCCAAACTTTCGAAGACTCAAAGTCCCCTGCAAAATCAGGAAGGGCTCAACATCGCTGCAAGCTCCAAATTCCCAATTTGCGAAAACTTTCAGGTATGTTATCACATCATGCTAGCAAATTTAATTTACAATTGAATGCATGCATGAACATCTAGGTTTGCCAAAAAACGGGGCATTATCATGATGAGCAAAGAAAACAAAAAAAAAAAAGAAAAAGAAAAAAGAAAAAAAAACTTTCTTCAAAAAAAAAAAGAGGGGAAAGAAAACAAAAAAAAAGAGGGGAAAGAAAACAAAAAAAAAGAAAAGAAACTTTCTCAAAAAAAAAGGAGGGAAAGAAAACAAAAAAAAAGAAAGGAAAAAAAAAGGGGATGGCCCACAAGGCCACGTGGCCGTACGGCCAGATCCGCCACAACAAAAAAAAAAAAAAAAAAAGAAGAAAAGAAAGCAAAAAAAAAAAAACGTGTAAAAAAGAAAAAAAAGAAGCAAACACGTGAAAAAAAAAAGAGAAGAAGAAAAGAAATAAAAAAAAAGGAAAAGAGAAAGAACTTTTTGTTTTTCCTACAATGGGGTTTTTCTTTAAAAAGGGGAACTTACTTGAAGCCATTGATGGAGAAGAAGAAGAAAAGTCTTGAAGATCTTGAAGAAGAAGAACTCTTGGTCTTGAAGCCCTCTTGGGATTGTTGCAAAAGAAAGTAATAAGAGCAAGAGATCCAACCTCCTCCTTGCTTTATAGAAGAGAGCAAACCAAAGAAGGAAAGAAGAAAGAGGTAAGTGTTACTAATTAGTAACCTTACCAAAAGAAAAAGATTAGAAGGATTCTTTCCCACAAGAAAGATATCTTGAGGGATTCTCTCCCAAAAAGAAATCAATGAGAGATTTTTTTCCAAAAGATAGAAATCAATGAAGGATTCTTTCCCAAAAGAAAGATATCTTGAGATATCCCATCCCAAAATAAAGGGAACATGAGAGATTCTCTCCAAGTAAAGATATTCTTAGATATTCTCTATCCAAATGAGATATTTTTAGATATTCTTTACAAAAATGACACCATATGAGATCTAAGCCATTTCAAAAGCTTAAGGTCCCATGGGTTAGCCCACATGAGCCAGGTTTGACCACCTAGGCACAAAAAAAAAAAAATTTAGGCTTTTAGTCAAAGAGAAATCCCTCTTACCAAAAGCATACAAAAATGGTTCCATGCCTCTTTTGAGTTGATTCAACCATACAAAGAGAATTCCAAGCCCCATGAGCTTCCAAAAATCAAACCATCCAGCCTCATATACCAAATTGAGCCAAAATCTTGAAATTGACATTCCACAAAAATCAAACCAAATCCTGGTCCCCTAACTTGCCACATACAGCTTGTTGGGTCACAAGACCAAAACCAAAAACCAAAACCTGATCCCCTAACTTGCCATATATAGCCTGTTAGGTCACAAGATCAAAACCAAAATTGATCCCCCAACATTCCACATACAGCTTGTTGGGTCACACGGTCAAAGCCAAACCCGACCCCCTAACCTGCCATATACAGCCTGTTAGGTCACAAGGTCAAAACCCAAATCCACATCCCTGATGTCATCTTCAAAACTTTACCTCGAGATGGTACGTGATCCCTTTCACTACCATAAAATTCCCCTGGAAGCTCAAAAGGCTACAAATACCAAAAAGAAAGACTGCTCAAAGACTCTTGGTCAAGTCACAGGCTCTCCTTCAAAAATCTCTTCGAGGCACATCGACTACAAAAGTTAAGCAACTCGTCGCTGTACCTCGAGGGGGCATTTGTTGACACCAAAAATTTCACTTTGCCTCTTCAAGATCCAAAGAGCTACATGAAGTCGCAACCTGCCATAAATAGGCAATGCTACTTCCAAAAAATCAAATCTTGTCAGAATCAAACAAAAACTGCAAGATCCTTCAAGACAGCCAAAAGAGGAGTACACAAGAAGTTTCGGGCCATTTCAAAATCATTTGGCCTAACTTCGCTTCTCCGACAGCCAAAAAGGAGCTCTCGGCGGCGAAAGCATCGGAGACACCAAATCTTCGATCAGAGCCGATGGATGGTCTCAAAATACATCCAAAAGGCTCCACGTCAAGTTCCGAGTCAAACCGACAACGTTGACCCTACATCAACCCTCGAACAGCTAAATCAAGCCTCTCGGCAGCAAGAACCGCGAGGCCATCACTCATCAGATAGAGCACATGGACGGCTTCAAAATGCTTACAAAGGGCTGCACGTCAAATTTCAGGTCATTTCGACAACATTTGACCATAGTTTGACGCTCGGAAGCCAAATCAGGCCTCTCAGCGGCAAAGCTCTCAGGGACCATGGTTTCCAAGAAAGAGCCTATGGATCATCTTAAAATGACTCCAATGGGTTCCCTGTCAAATTTCAAGCTTCAAATTTCCAAGAAAGAACCGCCGAGGCCATCACTCATCAGATAGAGCACATGGACGGCTTCAGGTCATTCCGACATCGTTTGACCCAGTTTCAGCTTCTGACAGAAAATCGGCAGCTCTGCGCGACAAAGTCTTCGGCTTTCTCAGGAAATTAGAAACTTTGCAAACCAAAATACAAGGATTCTTATCAGGTTTCCTACAGGGAAATCAAGCCAATAAATGGTCAAAATGTCAAGGAAAAATACAGAAGAAAAAAGAATCGAAAAACAGCAAAAACGGACACAAAACGGAACAAAAAGGGGGAAAACCCCCCAAGGTCGCCGGCGACCCTGGAGCCCGGGATCGCCGGGAAGGCCCCGGAAACCCCGGTTTTCGCCATTTTTTTTCGCGATTCGAAGCGTCCGGCCTCTGGTAGTTTCCAAAACTCATACTTTTGAGACACCAAATCCTTTGACATCCGTAAAAAATATGGGTCAATCATCAAAAGTATCGAAAACAACATTGATCGCCACCCGGTCAACCAAAAAAAAGTGTGCTTTCTACCCGACCGATCGAGAAATCGACAGGACAGATGGCACTGACCCGCTGTTGGCAACCAACACCTGAAGTCACATGGTCATCCGATGTCGATCTACATGAAGATCCTTCGATGATCATTGCCAGAAGAATCCCAAAGACGCGGCACGGCCCGCGACTCTTCAACTGCTCGGCGACCACTTAATGCGATTAATTGACTAGCTTTATTACAGTCATTAATCCATTTCTTTGGATGGACCAATCAGAAGCAAGCATCCGGGAGTTACAAGTCAAGAGATTCATGGCATTTAACCCATGAAACTCCTCCCATCATGGCGATTAAAGGCGATTAAATGCCCTCAATCTCCTCCGGCCAATCAGAAGCCAAGAAAAAGGAGTTACAAAATAAAGAATTAAATCCTGTAACTCCTCCCATTATGCGGCTTAATGACAATAAAAGCCAATAAACCCTCCTAAATGGCTACCTAAAAGCCTATAAGTAGGAGAGCTCTCCAAGAAGAAAAAATAGAAAAAAAAACGGAGAAAATCACAAACACACAGATAATAGACTGCAGAAAGAGGCATCAGAAATCTAAGAGAGAAAACTCTGCGGAAATCCTATACCGACCACCGCTACAAGGTGACGAAAGTCCCTTGGGGGTACCCCCCCAAGGTCCTTGCCTTCTCCTTCTGCCTCCAATGGCTTAGATGTGGCTTTTCAGCCTGTCTACTCGGTTTTTTATTGGACATAGGACCTCCTTTTCGTCTTTGTCCTCTAAAAACCTGAGGTTATAGCCAAGCCAAGCGAATCAATAGCATCCTCTGTTCTCATCTGCATGGATGATGGCGAAGCCCACATATGGCTTGCGACCGTCAATCTGAACGGGTCCCCCACAATCTCCTGAGAAGTTAGATCCTCCTTTTCTTGCTTTTCATTGTAGTTTGTATTTTTTTCAAAAGAGACAAAAATCACAACTCTTGTCTTTCATTATTGATAAGGATTGTAAATCGGCTATAAACGCCAAAATCGGCTATAAACGCCAGAAATCGGCTATAAACGCCAAAATCGACTATAAATGCCAAAAAAATCGCCTTTCACGGCAAACCAAGAAAATGTCTCTTTTCTTAAATATATGTGCAATGGAAAACTTGAAAGAAGTTGATTTCTTTTTTACTTGCGAAGGTTGATCTCCGGATCACCACTTGTAATTCTGAGTAAAATAGAAGATCTGGCACACCCACACAACAAAAATGTTGATGCGCGCCTCTGCCCCTCGGTTACGAAAGGGTCGGACCCAATGGACTCCCACGTCCGCCGACCTCGGTAGTGTTGGAATTTGAGATGACTTGGAAGTCTTTTGAAGAATTGAAGAAATAAATATCTCAAGTATTGTTTTGAGTTGGAATTCTTGTCAACACATTGTCACAAACATGATGTTAATAGGCTGGTGTTGATAGAGCTTAAAAGAGAAATCAAAGTTGAAACAGTCAGGAATTCTGAATTCCTGAAGCAGAGTGGTCGGTCGACCGGGCACCCCATGCGGTCGACCGAAGCAAGAGAAACCTGCAGAAAAAGTTTCAGGTAGCTCCCAGTTATTTTCGTGACACAGTGTGTCTTCGGTCGACCGGGACCCTATGATGTCGACCGAGCATGAAAGTTGTCTGATTCCAGACAGTGTATGATGTCGACCGAGCAAGCCAGGATGTCGACCGAGCACGGGAACCAGAGTTGCGCAGAAACAGAAGTCTTGCACGAAAATTCAGCCTTCTTATCTATTTTGTTTGGGACTCTTTCTAAACGAATTGTAGCCTATTTTGAACTCTCTTAAGGGTTATCATAACCTATATAAAGGCATGTTTGGCTCGTTTTTAAGAAGACACCAAGAAGAGAAGAAAAGAGAGAGAGTTTTAGAGAGAAGAGAGTGCTGTTGCTGATGTGCTGTTGTGCTACATGTTTCTACAGCAAGTGTGGACGAGGATGTGCTCTTGAAGATGGTGTTTCGTCCATAAGATAAGTGTCTCTCTGTTTATGCTTTAATTTTCAATTTGTAAGGGATTGAGAGAGAGAGATTGTAGAGGGGAAGGTCTATAGAAAAGGTTTCTATTCTTATTCTGTAGAACATCAAGTTGGTGCTTGGTGTCTGGGGTTTGGTGATCCTATCTGTTGGTGCAGATAAATTGTAAAGGGAGTCGGTGCTTCCTAGATAGTTGGTGCTATCTGAAACTCAAGGGAGTAGGTGCTTCCTAGATAGTTGGTGCTATCTGAAACTAAGGGTTGGTGCTCTTTGTCGTTGGTGCGACTAAATAGATTCAGATCTGTTCCGGATTGGTGTTCGGACAGTTTTTGAACCGTGGACGTAGCCTTTCGGTGAACCACGTTAAATCTGATGTCATTGTGTGATTTGATTTGCTTTTGTTGTTAATTTGGACCTGTTGAAAAAGAATCACTAATTCACCCCCCCCCCTCTCAGTGATCGCGATATCTAACAATTGGTATCAGAGCGTAAGGTTCCCTTGAAAAGCTTAACACGCTAAGGGTGATCTCTTGTCAAATCACATGGCAACCAATACAGGGAATAAGAAAGCACCTTTGTTTGATGGTTCTAATTACTCCTTCTGGAAGATCAGAATGCAGGCTTTCATTAAGTCACTTTGCTATGATGTCTGGGAGACTGTCAGAGTCGGTTACAATATTGCCATTGTACCCAATGATGCTGCAACAAAGAAGTTAGCAGACAACGACTCTAAGGCGCAGAATGCACTCTTTAGTGGCCTTGTGGACAGCAAGCTGGTCAAAGTAATTGCATGCAAAACAGCCAAGGAAATATGGGACAAGTTGAAAAGCATTCATGAAGGAGATGAGAAGATCAAAGAAGCAAAATTGCAAACCCATCGCTCTCAATTTGAATCTCTTCGCATGGAGGAAAGCGAGAATGTTGACTCATATTTGCAACGAGTGAATGAAGTCACGAATGACATTCGTGGACTAGGGGAGGAGATTAAAGAACCAGTCATCGTCAAAAGGTTCTAAGATCTCTTCTTCCCCGGTTTGATTCAAAAGTCTCAGCCATAGAAGAAGCCAAGGATCTGAATGAATTTTCCATGGATGAGTTGCATGGTTCACTCACTGCCTATGAGATGCGCATAGGTAAGACGTCTTCATCTGATAGAGAAGCGGCCTTCAAAGTTCAGAAAAAGGGGAAAGAGACTGCTGGTCATGATTCTGATACTGATGATGATGAGCTTGAGGCTCAATTTGTTAGAAAGCTGAAGAAAGGAAGCAATGGAAAGTACAAAGGGAAGCTACCCTTTAAATGCTTCAATTGTGGCGGTGTTGGTCACTTTGCTGCAAAGTGTCCGCTGAAAGAAAATAATGATGATGACTCTTATGTCGATAAGAGTAAGTGGAAGAAAAATTTCAGAAAGAGGGGCAATGCAAAAAGCTTCATCAGTCAATATAATGACAGCACGTCTGAAACTTCAGACGATGATGAATCAGCCGAGGCAACTGAAGCTCTCTTCATGGTTACCGTTGAAGAAGAAGAGGAGCAAGAGCCGGAAGAGGAAGAGGAGGCTGAGGTCAATCTCGAAGAAGAACTCATTGCCGCACTTGAGGAGCTTAGCATGGAACGAAAAACAAGTAAGAAAAATCTGAAACTTCTTCATGAATCTGAAAGTTCAATTATTGCTTTGAAAACTCAAGTTGAAGAATATAAAAGAATGGTGGAAGTCCTTCAAAATCAAATAAGTATCAAAAAGGAAGAGGCTATGAAACTTGAAACTGAAATCGCTAGAGCAAAGGCTGAAAACTTGGAAAGTAGCCGAAAACTCAAAGCGCTCCAAGCAATTGAAGGGACAATGAAACTCAATGAAATTCTGAAATTTCAAAAGCCCTTCCACAATAAATTTGGTATTGGATTTGAGACCGGAGAGTCCTCTAAAGCTGCACCTTCTTTGTTTATGAAACAAAGTGCCATACCTCTCAAGGCTACAAAGCATCAAATTCAGCCTAGTATCGAGACGGTCAATAAGAAAAGGTTTGTGAAGTTTAACCAGCCACCTAAGAAAGGAAGAATGTTCAGATTCTATGGTTATTGCTATCATTGTAATAGATATGGACATAAAAGAGCTGATTGCAAATTCTATGTTAGAAACAGCCCACTAGTGACTAGGAACCCTTTTTCAATCCTAAACAGCCACAAAATTGAGTGCTATATATGTCATAATTATGGACACTTGGCTAGGGATTGTAGGTTGCCTATAGCTAACCAATTTCAGGTTGAAAGAAACCCAAGTTAGTTAAGGCATGGAGGGCAAAGAAAAGGGAAGGTAATTCCAAAGAATCTCTCATTGTGCAAACGGCATTCAATGCACAAAAGAAGACAGCACCATGGGTCCTTGATAGTGGCTGTTCAAGCCATATGACAGGTGATAAGGAAAATTCGTCAAATTACAGCACTATGAAGGCGGATCAGTGAAGTTTGGTAACAATGATGGTGCCAAAATCTGCGGAAAAGGTGTTGTTCAGCTAAAAGCAAACAAGATCAGATCAGACGAGGTCTTATATGTGTCTGGACTAAGACACAACTTGCTTAGTATGAGCTAGATCTGTGACAAAGGCCACGAAGTTGTCTTCACTAAGAATGGTTTTGCTATCAAGAAGTGTAGCAACGGCAAAACAGTGGCTACTGGATCTAGGACTGCTGGAAATCTCTATACATTGTCAGATGGAGCTGAAAAGACTTGCTTGATGAGTCGGACAGAGGAAAGTTGGTTGTGGCACAAACGCCTTGGGAATCTAAACTTTGATAACATGTCAAAGATTTGCAATTCGAAGGCTGTCAGAGGAATGTCTACAGTTGAAAAGCCTTCCAACCCCATTTGCGATTCTTGTCAAAAGGGAAAGCAAACGAGGGTAATGTTCAAGTCAAAGGAGCATCATTCAAAGAAACCTCTTGAGCTAGTGCACATTGATCTCTGTGGACCGATGCGAACTCAAAGCACCAATGGAGATAAGTATTTTATGTTATGCATTGATGATTATACTCGTATGACATGGGTATTGTTTCTTAAGCATAAACATCAAGCACTTGATCGTTTTAAAGTGTTTAAAGCACAGGTTGAAAATATGCTTGGAAAACGTATCAAGATTTTAAGGTCTGATCAAGGCGGTGAATTCACATCTGAAGAGTTCACTAACTATTGTGAGCACCATGGCATTCAAAGACAGTATTCAGCCCCTAGAACTCCACAGCAAAATGGAGTTGTGGAACGAAAAAATCGCACCGTGCAAGAGATGGCTCGCACAATGCTAACTGAGAGCAAGCTAGCTGACAAATATTGGAAGGAGGCAATCCATACGGCTGTATACATTCAGAATCGATGCTTGATCAGGCCACATGAAGACAAAACTCCTTATGAGCTATGGTTTGGGAGAAAAGCAACAGTCAAGCACTTCAGAGTCTTCGGTAGCAAGTGTTACATCAAGCGTCTTGAACAAAATCCGGGCAAATTTGAAGAAAGAGCTGATGAAGGTATATTTCTGGGTTATTCCTCATCTAGTAAGGCTTACAGATGTCTTAACAAAAGGACCAGAAAAATCATAGAAAGTGCCGATGTTAGAATTGATGAAACCATGAATCTAAGAATGGAACTCATTATGACAGTCCCGTTTATGAGGACTCGAGTGAGATTGATGATGAAGTAGCTAAACCTAATGATTCTGAGAAATCAAAGGATGACTCAGAGGATGCTACACCTAGAAAGAAAAACACTTGGGTAGAGCAACACCCTAAGGATCAAATCATTGGAGATCCTGAGGCTGGTGTTTAAAACAAGACAAAGTGTAGTTAGCAATTACTCACTTGTGTCCACCATTGAACCCAAGACTGTGGCTGAAGCCAGTCTCGATGAAAGCTGGTTAAAAGCTATGCATGAGGAGTTGGAGCAAATTGAGAAGAACTCCACATGGGAACTAGTCTCTAGACCTACCGATAAGAATGTTATTGGTACTAAATGGGTCTTTCGGAATAAGCTGAATGAAGATGGTCAGGTCATTAGAAACAAAGCAAGGTTGGTTTGTAAAGGCTATGCTCAAGTTGAAGGCATAGATTTTGAAGAGACCTTTGCACCGGTGGCTCGTCTGGAAGCCATTCGTATGTTTCTTGCATTGGCTGCATACAAAACTTCAAGGTATTTCAGATGGATGTAAAGTCAGCCTTCTTGAATGGATTACTTGAAGAAGAGGTCTACATTGAGCAACCTGATGGTTTTACTATTAGCAAAAATTCAGACCTAGTGTGCAAGTTGAAAAAGGCTCTTTATGGGCTGAAACAAGCGCCAAGGGCGTGGTATGCAAGGCTGGACCTCTATCTCCGCAAGATCGGCATTGGAAAAGGACTGGTTGATAGCAATCTTTATGTCAAAACAGAGTTGAGCAAACAGCTGGTTGTTATTGTTTATGTCGATGACATAATCTTTGGTGGCAATGATGAGGAACTGTGCAGGAATTTTGCTGAAGAGATGAAGAAAGAATTTGAGATGTCAATGCTTGGAGAACTAAAGTTCTTCCTTGGTTTACAAGTTCAGCAGCTGAAACATGGTATCTTCATATCACAGATGAAATACATCAAGGAAATGCTGAAGCATTTTAACATGGAAGACAGCAAGCCAGTGAGCACACCAATGACAACGAACACAAAGCTAAGCAAAGATGATAAGGGTTCGTCCGTTGATCACACCACTTATCGTTCTATGATAGGAAGCTTGCTTTATTTGACTGCTACAAGACCGGATCTTCTGCAAGCAGTGTGTATGGTGGCTCGATTTCAAGCATCACCAACTGAGACGCACCTCACAGCAGTAAAAAGGATATTTCGATATCTGAAAGGTACCATGGAGCTTGGCATTTGGTATCCTAAAGGCAAATCCTTTACTCTTGTTGCATACTCTGACGCCGATTGGGCTGGATGTATAGATGATCGCAAGAGTACAAGCAATGGTGCATTCTATCTCGGTGAAAGGTTGGTGGCATGGCACAGTAAGAAACAAGACTCAGTATCCCTTTCTACAGCGGAAGCGGAATATATTGCAGCGGCAACTTGTTGTACACAAGTGTTATGGATGCGGCAAATGCTTTCTGATCTAGGGGTTCCGACAACGGATCCTACGCCGATCCTCTGTGACAACACAAGTGCAATTCACATCTCCAAGAATCCTGTTCAACATTCTAGAACAAAGCACGTAGCAATTCGCTATAACTTTCTCAAGGAAAAGGTTGCAGATGGTGAGGTAAAGTTGGAATATGTCCCAACTACTGAGCAAGTTGCTGATATCTTCACAAAACCTCTGCCAAAGGAAGTCTTCGAGTATCTCCGAAAAAAATTAGGAGTTACTCACTCTCCTAATCCTTAGGAGTTGTGCTTGAAAGGGGGAGCAAAGTATTCTTTGAATATCCTATTCGCTCCTTCGTTGGTCCCTTTGGACTTGTTGTCAAAGGGGGAGAAAGACTTTAGCTTAGAGAAAGCTATGTTTAGAAGAAGTTATGCTATGATAACTTTGGGGAGATTGGTATCAAGAGTGTTAGAGATCTTGATTGATTCTAAAGATCTTGATTGATTCTATTTTTTTAAAAGACAGGGGGAGACTATGGTTCTGAAGAAGCTTCATGAAGATCAACTAGATTAATGTGTTCTAAGTGTTGAAGTTCCAATAGTGTTGCCAACAATTCCAAAGGGGGAGATTGTTGGAATTTGAGATGACTTGGAAGTCTTTTGAAGAATTGAAGAAATAAATATCTCAAGTATTGTTTTGAGTTGGAATTCTTGTCAACACATTGTCACAAACATGATGTTAATAGGCTGGTGTTGATAGAGCTTAAAAGAGAAATCAAAGTTGAAACAGTCAGGAATTCTGAATTCCTGAAGCAGAGTGGTCGGTCGACCGGGCACCCCATGCGGTCGACCGAAGCAAGAGAAACCTGCAGAAAAAGTTTCAGGTAGCTCCCAGTTATTTTCGTGACACAGTGTGTCTTCGGTCGACCGGGACCCTATGATGTCGACCCGAGCATGAAAGTTGTCTGATTCCAGACAGTGTATGATGTCGACCGAGCAAGCCAGGATGTCGACCGAGCACGGGAACCAGAGTTGCGCAGAAACAGAAGTCTTGCACGAAAATTCAGCCTTCTTATCTATTTGTTTGGGACTCTTTCTAAACGAATTGTAGCCTATTTTGAACTCTCTTAAGGGTTATCATAACCTATATAAAGGCATGTTTGGCTCGTTTTTAAGAAGACACCAAGAAGAGAAGAAAAGAGAGAGAGTTTTAGAGAGAAGAGAGTGATGTTGCTGATGTGCTGTTGTGCTACATGTTTCTACAGTAAGTGTGGACGAGGATGTGCTCTTGAAGATGGTGTTTCGTCCATAAGATAAGTGTCTCTCTGTTTATGCTTTAATTTTCAATTTGTAAGGGATTGAGAAAGAGAGATTGTAGAGGGGAAGGTCTATAGAAAAAGGTTTCTATTCTTATTCTGTAGAACATCAAGTTGGTGCTTGGTGTCTGGGGTTTGGTGATCCTATCTGTTGGTGCAGATAAATTGTAAAGGGAGTCGGTGCTTCCTAGATAGTTGGTGCTATCTGAAACTCAAGGGAGTAGGTGCTTCCTAGATAGTTGGTGCTATCTGAAACTAAGGGTTGGTGCTCTTTGTCGTTGGTGCGACTAAATAGATTCAGATCTGTTCCGGATTGGTGTTCGGACAGTCTTTGAACCGTGGACGTAGCCTTTCGGTGAACCACGTTAAATCTGGTGTCATTGTGTGATTTGATTTGCTTTTGTTGTTAATTTGGACCTGTTGAAAAAGAATCACTGATTCACCCCCCCCCCCTCTCAGTGATCGCGATATCTAACAGGTAGAAACGAGCAGAAGCGCGGTCCATCAAGGGATTGGACAAAAGGGGGGATCCAGCCAAATAGGCTGAGATTCGCCGCTGTTCGATCGATCGAGCTGTGGGCATTTCAGGTCCGATCGATCGGACTGTAAATAACTGAGAGCATTTCAGGACCGATCGATCGGCCAATGAGCTCGATCGATCGGACTGAAATGAGAAGAATTGCAAAAAGAGGATTGTTGGACCATTCTCCAGGATCACTTCAAGTCCAATTTAGCCCAATCCCTTTTCTATAAATGTAGCCCATTCAGCCCCTTTTTAAATCATAGAACCATTATGTAAATTTATTTGATATATGAATAAAACCATTTGGGGAAATCTTTCAAGTCTCAATGTACACTTCATCCCTTTTTATTGTCTAGGATCTTCTGTGGCACCAAATTCCTATTTATTAATGACAATAGGGGGTCAAATGTACATCAAGACGACCCGCATTAAACTGTTTAATCATCATACACTAAATTCATTTCCATGTAAAAAGGTTTTGTCCAGATTCATTTATAAACATATTTGAATGCTTTGGGCTGGTTTACCACAATTATAGATATTGATAAGACTACTCATCTATTTTGCTCTGATTCGTCGATATGTGAGATATGTATTTGTTCGGAGTAGTTTTCTTATCGATTTTGGAAATATATCTTATGAACGGATTTGTATTACTTCGAGGTTTCGAACTTTTACTCTAGTGGCACCACTAAGCTTAGGTTACCTTGTCGGACTGATCATCCAGCTTGAAATCTTTAATTTGTTCACCAACTGCAGTTTGGATTCTGTCTGTACCGACCATGGCATCGGTTTATATCCGGTCCCACATGTAGTGGCTACGGTTCTGTTTGATAACGGCTATGTTCGCTTCGGTCCCACGAGTAGTGGCTACGGTTTTGTCTACTCCCGTTACTTCAGTAACAGGAGAATTTTGCTCTACGTGGTCTGCCAATGTTTTATACGTTTAATGTTTTATCTTATGGTTCTTGTCTATTTCACTTATCATAGTATTGGATTCGTAAACTTTTAAGATGTTTATCTTCTATCTTACCATTTCTATTATTCAGGATTTAATCGTGGCTCTCATTTATTTAATGTTTTACTTTTCTATCATCCTGTTATTTGTTATATTTGCTTGCCAGACCGTCGTGTCTGACCCTGTTTGCTTGGTGCCAGATGTCGAGCCCCTTGCTGTTGAGGCGCACCTCGAGGCGGAACCTATAGTCCTTGTGGAGGGCGAGTGGCAGCCCGATGATGTCGTCTAGACGTCGGGTTGTTTTTGGAGCTTCGATCACATTTTGGGGAATGGATACTATTCTTTTGGGATTTTGTTGTAGCCATTGTGGCTTATTCTTTTTGGGGAAAAATTGTAATTATTGGCTAACTTTACTTTGTATTAACTTTAAACCAACTTTGGGGCCTATGTATAGAATGTTTCTCTTTTTTATGCTAGTCTTGTGCATTCTCATCTACTACCCATATGTTATGGACTTTTATGTTTGCTACAATGCTTCCGCGTAAGTTATTCGTTTGAATGTGGTTCTTATTAATCACTGTTGGATCGGATTTCGGGGAACCTTACCGCGGAAACCTGTGGGAAACTAGCGTGTGCGGGCGGAGTTTTCCGGCCCGTCGCGCCATGACCCCGAATTAAGGCCTCATTTAACATGTCCTCGGTCCGGGGGCGTGACATTGATCTTCTCACAAGTTAATCATTTGGCAACATAACCTGCGATCTATTTCTTCATGTTATTCTGCCAGTAGTAGCTCTTCAGGTTCTGGTACATCTTCGTGCTGCCTGGGTAAAATTGGATATTGCTATGGTGAGCATATGTCAAAATCTCATCTTTCAGCTCCTGGACATTCGGAACACTCAATCGGTCCTGATAGTAGCGTGATCTTACACCCCATTGAGCTACCACTTGTACCAAAACTCGCAGGTGATAGGAATGGTAGAATCAATAGTTTTATAGCGGTGGGCAGTGACTAACCGCTCAGGAGCGAGGGTGGAACGTTACCCTAAAAATCCCCCCTCAACGGTTTACCCATTGCGACTCTCACATTGCTGCGGATCCCGCTGATCGAACACCCGTCCTTTAGGCTTTGATACCAACTGTTGGATCTTACACCTCACTGAGCTACCACTTATCCCAAAACCCATAGGTGATAGGAAGGGTATAATTAATGGTTTTATAAAGGTGGGGAACGACTAACCGCTCAGTACTAACAGCTCAGGAGCGAGGGTGGAGCATTAACATAAGAAGTAGAGCACACCACCAATCAATTTAGACTCTGGCTTCTAGTCAACATGCTCAATCTCCCTTGACAAGCTCAGGATCGCTACGCTGGTTGTCCTTGACCTTCGCAAACAACTCTAGCTCTTAAGAAGACATGCTCGCAAGCATCACTCTATCCCTGAGAGGCTAAAACTCAACATCCATATGTCTGAAGATATCAACCTGAATCCCCTTTACAATTAGGAAACGAGCTAAGGAGGTCTTCCTGCTAGAATCATCTACCACAATGTTCTCCTTGCCTATGTGGGTACTTGATCGTAAAGCCGTAGTCTTTGATATACTCCATCCATCATCTCTGTCGATTGTTGAGATCATTCTGCGTGAACAAGTACCGGAAGCTACGATGGTCTGAATACACCTCGAGCTTTGCGCCGTATAGGTTCCGACACCACATCTTCAAGGGAAACATGACTGCTGCGAACTTAAGATCGTGAGTGTTGACATAAAAAATATCAGTTTGCCTCTTCATACACTTTCAACATCAAAGAAGCTACATGAAACTGCATCCAACCACAACGGGCAATACTACTTCAAGCATCAGATTTTGTCAGAACCATCCAAAAACTTCAAGATCATTCAAAACAGTCATAAGAAGAGTACACATGAAGTTTTGGGTCATTTCAGCATCATTTGGCCTAACTTCGCTTTTCAAGTAGCTGAATAGGACCTCTCGATGATATCAAAGCTGGAGACCTTGTTACACAAAACAAAGCATGAAGTTGGCCTCAAAACCCTACTAAAAGACTCTATATTAAATTTTAGGCCATTCCGACACCGTTTGGCCCAAAATGCGAAAAGTTGCATTATTGATGCGACAAAGTCAGCCCTTTCGGTGACAACAACATCGGATGAAAGAAACTGCGATTCAGATCTGAACATCACTAAGGAAGGACGTCCATGGCTGATTTGTATCAAAACAGGTTTTAAAAAATCTGATCTTGGCAGCATAAATCAGCCATGTTGATCGCATAATAACTCCATGAATTCATGACCAACAAGTTTTTAATTAAAGGAGATTCAAGAAGACTATTACCTTGAAGATTTGTAGACTTCAAATCTCTGAAAAAATAGATCTAAAGGGCCGAACTCAGACTTGCAATTAGCAAACAACATGCTGGAATTTTTTGCATTAGAGTTGCTTTTGATCTTCTTCTCTATCTCACTTCCAAATCTGATTGGCTAAGATGGTGGGATCTTAATCTAGGTTTCTAGATGGATTTTGAGAACTATTTTCTATGGAAAAAATATCAGATCTTAATCTCTCTTCAAGGAAGAAGAAGAAGTGGCTGGACGTGTGGGATAGGGGCCTTTTTAGTTATGGACGTCCAGGGGGAAAGGTTTCTCCTTTTTATAGAAACTTTGGAATAGCTTTCCTTAAAAACTATCTCTTCTAATTCTCATAGATGTCCTAAAAGGAAAGTATAATCTAAAGATTTATTTCCTTTTAGAAACACTCCAATTAGAAAGGGAAACTAAAGGAACATTCCATAAACTAAAGATTTATTTCCTTTTAGAAACACTCCAATTAGAAAGGGAAACTAAAGGAACATTCCATAAACTTTGGCAATTAGTAATCCTAGTTGTACAACACTTACTAATTTAAGTTTCTAATTCAAAAAGGAAACTTTCTTATAGGAATACTAATCCAAAGATGAGTCCAACCTTCCAAGTAGAGAGACCTACTCAAAAATGGAAACCTTACCCATGGAATTCCTATTATGGACGTCCCACATGATAATGCACACCATGGCCCACAAATAATTTATCTAGAATTAAATTCAAGTATGCCATCAAAGGCTTATTTGAATTTAAACTCAAAATTATTTTTCCACTAAAATAATTCATCCAAATGTCATCTAAACAATTTAGGAAACCATGCCAATCTAGGAAAGTGACTAGAGAAGGGACCAAAAGACATATTTGCCATTGGCTCCTAAAATGACCAAAATGTCCATGCTAAACCAATAGCAACATTAAGACCATTTTAACCTTAACTCATTCCACTAAAGAGTTATGGTTGAACTCTAGGGACAAATATATAATATAATAAGCTCGTCAGAAAATGACAGTTGTCTTCGACCTACTAAGTGTAATGACCTGAATGCCCTTCTATGTAACATCCATAATCAAGTCAGGTTATCAGATGTATTATCAACCTTCTTGATTACATCTAAACCTTAGAACTTCATATCCGTAACTTAATCATCATCCGGATATCATTCTCTTGGTCCAGGGAGCGACCCACAAGTTCAATATCCATATGGAACATCCATATACTAAGATCTTAGATTTTGATGATTAATCGGATAATTCTAAGGGGACGATCATTCCATCATTAGATGGCATAGATTCTTTATTGCATCTGCACGTCCCAACTGATCAAGTCCGAGTACCCAAAACACAGAGCTGTTGACCCATGAAAAGAATCTCACCCATAGTGAATTAAAGCACAAGAACTTGACTTCGTCAGTTCATCCCCAAATGCTCAAGATTAAGAGCACTGGTCACTCAGTAGCATGAGGTGACTTGATCTCTCTCAGTGATAGTACTATTTTAGATATCACACCTACCATGGTCCTGTTCAATGCATTGCATATGCACTAATGAGATAAATCCAGGAATGACCTCCCATGACTTAGGTAAGTCACCCAGAATATAGGAGAGTCTCTCACTATAACTTATACCAAGATGAAGCGCCCAACTCCATCTTTCAGTTATGAACAAATTTGTTGTTTCCAGTGTCCATGAATCAGACCTATCTGTGTGTAGGCACTACACACCTAATTCATTTACTAGAAACAATGGGCCTCAGACAACCATACATATATACATGTTTAAAGAGAAAATAGTCATTCCATTAAATAACCAGTAACAAAAGATGAGAGTGTAGCTAGTGGGCTTTAGGGCATACACCAATCCCAACAAACTCCCACTTACACTAAAGATTACTACTTCCTAACCTAACACCCATAGACTCAACATGAGAAGCAAAGACTTTCTCAGTAAGAGTCTTAGTGAATGGGTCAGCTAAGTTATTCGTTGAGGCAATATGCTCCACCACTATTTCTCCATCCTGAATGAATTCCCGGATCAAGTGGTACTTTCTCTGAATGTGCTTGCCTTTCTTGTGATTCCCGGGCTCTTTGCACTACGCTACAGCACCAGTGTTGTCGCAGTACATGACAATCGGTTTATGCACTGCGGGAACAACTCCCAATTCCAATAGGAATTTCTTGAGCCATACTGCTTCCTTCGCAGCTTCCGATGCCGCCACATACTCTGCTTCCATGGTAGAATCAGCAGTACAGGATTGCTTAATACTTCTCCATGATATAGCCCCTCCTGACAGAGTAAAGACGTATCCTGAAGTAGACTTTCTGGCATCACTATCAGATTGGAAATCAGAGTCTGTATATGCCAATAGCGTTAGATCATCTGCTCGAAAGGTTAGCATATAGTCTTTCGTTCTCCGAAGATACTTGAATATATGCTTAACAGCTATCCAATGCATAGGTCCAGGGTTTGACTGATATCTGCTAACCATGCCAACGGCAAAGCAAATATCTGGCCTGGTACATAACATAGCATACATGAGGCTTCCAACAGCGGATACATATGGAACTCTCCTCATGCTCTCTATCTCTTCAGATGTCTTTGGACATTGATCTCGAGACAGTGGTACTCCATGTCTAGAAGGTAGCAAGCCCTTCTTGGAGTCATGCATGTTGAACTTGACCAATATCTTCTCAATATATGAAGATTGGGATAAGGCTAACATAGCTGGCCTCACCCAAATCCTTCATCTGAAATTGAGAGGATAACCAAACCTTTGTGGATGACAATATACCTACATCATTTCCAATGAGCAATATGTCATCTACATACAGAACCAAAGATGCAACTGCTTTTCCACTTCCTTTCTTATACACACATGGTTCATCAATGTTTTGATCAAAGCCAAAAGATTTGACTGCCTGATTAAACTTGATGCTCCATGCTCTAGATGCTTGCTTAAGTCCATAAATGGACTTCTTAAGTTTACAAACCATGTTATCTTGGCCACTAGCAATGAAACCCTCTGGTTGCATTATGTAGATGCATTCGTCAAGACTTCCATTAAGAAAAGCTGTCTTGACATCCATTTGCCATATCTCATAGTCATAATGACATGCGATGGCCAAGAGAATCCTTATGGACTTAAGCATAGCCACTGGTGAAAACGTTTCCTCGTAATCGATACCCTCTTTCTGAGTATATCCTTTCGCCACCAGTCTTGCTTTGAAGGTTTCCACCTTCCCATCCACTCCTTTCTTTCTCTTGTAGATCCACTTGCACCCTATGGGTTTAATCCCTTCAGGTGCATCTACAAGTTCCCAGACTTGATTGGAATACAAAGAATCCATTTCAGATTTCATCGCTTACTGCCACATGTCAGCATCTATATCCGTTACTGCTTCATCATAACTAGTAGGATCCTCAACCAGATCTTCAGAGTCTGTCTTAAAAGACACTCCTAGATATCTTTCTGGCTGTCTAGAAATTCTCCCACTACGACGAGGCTCAGGAGTGTTAAAAGGAATATCTTGTTCATCTACTATCTCAGGATCTATACAGATGTTATAGGAGATTCTGGAAGAATCTCCTCAAGGGTTTCTTTACAACTAAGCTCTTGGTACATCATACAATCATCCTCCAAGTATCTAGCATGAGTGCTGATGAGCACTTTTTGCTCCTTTGGATGATAAAAGATGCCACCTCTCGTTCCCTTAGGATACCCAATGAAGTAGCACATTTCCGATCTGGGTTCCAGCTTGGTAGCTTTATCATTCAGTACATAGGCCGGACAACCCCAAATGTGGATATGTCTTAAACTAGGTTTTCGACCTGTCCACATTTCTTGCGGTGTCCTAGGTACTGATTTAGAAGGTACCAGATTTAAAATGTATGCTGCTGCTTCTAGGGCATATCCCCAAAAAGATATAGGTATGGTTGCATGACTCATCATGGACCTTACCAAATCAAGAAGGGTACGGTTTCTTCTCTCTGCTACACCATTTTGCTGGGGTGTAACCGGTGCAGACAACTGAGACACAATCCCATGTTGTGTGAGGTACTCTTTGAACTCACCCAGGAGGTACTCGCCACCTTGATCAGATTAAAGGGCTTTGATATGTTTCCCTAGTTGTAACTCCGCCTCAGCCTTGAATTGTTTGAATTTATCAAACGCCTCAGACTTGCGTCGCATTAAGTACACATATCCATACCTAGAGTAATCATCAGTGAAGGTGATGTAATACTCATACCCTCCTTGAGCCAGTTTGTTCATGGGACCACACACATCAGTGTGAATCAATTCTAACAACTCCTTTGACCTTAGTCCCTTTCCAGAAAATGACATTTTGGTCAACTTTCCCTTGAGACAAGATTCGCACAGAGGAAAAGGTTTGAAATCTAATGAGCTCAGAGGCCCATCTTCTACCAACCTCTGAATCCATTTTAGGTTAATGTGACCCAAACGTAAGTGCCAAAGATATGTGTCATTGATTGAAGATACCTTCCTTTTAAGGGAAGTTGAGTTTTCTTGTTGTACATTATGCAGTATGGGAGCAATAGGATATATATAAAATAAGTTGTCATGCATTCTACCGGAACATATAATATTTCCATCTCTACTGATATCAACACTAGAATGGAAAGAAACTGAATAATTAAATTCAATGAGTCTGGAAACTGAAATTAAATTCTTCCTCATGTCCGGAACATAGAAAACATTATTTAAAACTAATATCCTATCACATGGAAAATGTAAGGAAACAACTCCTATTGCAACTGCCCAAACTTTAGCTCCAGTTCCTACTCTAAAGGCAAACTCTCCTTTCTCAATCTTCTACATTATCTGAAACCCCTGCAATGAATTGCAGATATGATTAGTGGCTCCTGAGTCTACTATCCATAAATCAGTAGAATCAACCACCAGACAAGTTTCAATGTAGTATGAAAAAGATGTACCTTTCTTAACTGAGGCTAGCAACTTGGGACAGTCTTTCTTCCAATGACCTTTGAGGCCACAATTGAAGTATTTCCCTTTGGGCTTTCCATCTGCACCCTTGTCCTTCTTTTTACCAGTATTGTCCTTTTTTCTGTCCTTTTCCCTTATTCTGCTTCTTCTTGAACTTCTTCCCTTTCGGGTTTAGTTTAGAGAAAGACTGGAAAAAGTGAGCTTGGGCTTTGGGCTTCATGATAGCCTCCGCCGCCTAGAGTTCTTTCATTAACTCAGATAGAGTCATGTCCATCTTGCTCATATTGAAATTGAGCTTGAACTGATTGAAAGAGTCCGGCAAAGTTTCAAGAATCATATCAGTTTGACTCTCTGCATCAATCTCAGCCCCTAGAATCTCAGCTACATTGAAACAATCCATCAGCTTGAGCATATGCTCTCTGACAGGTGTTCCCTCAGCCATCCTAGTATTCATGATAGTCCTTATAGCAGCTTGCCTATCTGGCCTGCTCTTGTCTGCGAACATCTCAGATAAGGACATCATGATTTCATAGGCTGTGTCCATATGCTCGTGCTGTGTTTGCAACACGTTGGACATGGAAGTAAGCATGTAGCATTTAGCCATGCTATTCGCTTTCTTCCATTTCCTCTCAGCCTCTAACTGATCATCAGTAGAATTAGCATCAATATCAGGACAGGTTTCCAACAAGACATACTTGTACTCCTCAGTAGTGAGTACTATGTCAAGATTTCTCTTCCAATCTACGTAGTTAGGGCCAGTCAGTTTGTTCTCACGAAGAATGCACATCAACGGACTAAAAGAATCTTTACCCATCTCTCTCTGGATATGAAACGGTTTATAATTAGACAGGCAGTATATATGTAATATGCATATGGTGCTTATTATAAAAGGAAAAACAAAGCACAAAACTTTTTAAATTATTTAACCCTAATCATAATGTATCAGTGTTTCAACCTCCTCATAGACCCTCCATCGAAGGGATGGCCGAGCCTACAGTCACGTTGAATTAAGGTATGCTTATTTGGATCATCACTATCTGGATAGACATATCCAGTGGTAGTCCAATCACTGATTGGTTTGGCCTCATATGACAAATAACTCTTAACTCTTAGGGAGAGGTTATTACCGTCTTATGTCAAGTGTTTTACTATCTCTTATGAAATTTCCCAGAATCTCTATGACTTAAGTCCTCCGAAGGGTAGTGACTTTTATCCATTCTAGAAGTGAACTTTAGTAAAGAGCTCCACCGAAGGGATGGCCGCTCCCACCAACACTTCATTGACATTCTATAGAAGTGATCTTTAGTAAAGAACTCCACCGAAGGGATGGCCGCTCCTACTAACACCTCATTATGAATATTCACATTAGTTCACCCATTAACCCATCAAAGCGGTCTTTAGTAAAGAACTCCATCGAAGGGGTGGCCGCTCCTACTAACACCTTAATGAGATAACATGAACCGAAAATGGAAGGCCGTGGGGTCTTTCCAAAACCCCTCTCCCACTTGATTATTTATCACTAGGGTTTATACTATTTGACCTTTACATTGTTTACTCAAAAGCTCTTTTAAATCTAGCAAACTTGGTTAATTAAATTTATGACTCAATGACTTAAGTCATCTTAAAAATAAATAACCTTCGCTTTAAAACATTTGAGAAAACCCCTTTCAAGAATCAAAAACCTAACTTGGGTTTTGGGAACCCATAGGTAGCATCTAATTAGATTTTAGTTTAGCCTCTTTTGGAAACCAAGGGTACCAAGATAAACTAAACCCTATCCAATTTTAAACCTTAGAGAAAATAGAAGGTGCTGGTCTAAGTTCTGTTTAAAACAATTTGCCAAACTAAAAACAATCTAATATAAAAAAATGCCAATTTTAGAACCTAATGGTGGCCATGTTTCTAGGTGACAATTATAGTAATTATATAAAGCATTCATCCATGCATTCCATATATAAGAGCAAATAAAAGTATGCAATCCTTGATGGCTCCCTACTCTTCGGACTTCTAATCCTTATCGAACTAGGACATCAAAAATAGATCTCATCTTGCACCAAGAAGTCTTGTCTCCTCCACCACTAAGGAATCCGGTTACTTGCAACCTATCTTGCTTGAAACTTTCTTCTTCTTGCTTGTTCCAATAAATTAAATTTATACAAGCAAACCCATAAAAACAAAACCCCAAATTACATCGGAGATGCCTATGCCTTTTAAGAAAGCTTACATCAAGACTAGTTGGAATAAAAGTAAAGAAAGAATTATAACTTCCTATGATTGCTAAACACGCAATCATACACTTTTCAACTATTGAAAAAACATTCAAATCCACATAACAATCATGCGAACCATCAAGGATGCAATATATGGCTGCAAACAAAGAGGTTAGTGCATGCAAACACACTATGTACATCATTAAACAAATCTGAAAAATAAATTCCAGCATTGTTAATGAAACTTGCACACAACATGCATCTAAATATAATTTTAGTAGGGTGCCACCATGCCCATAATCAATCTAGGATTAATTAAACACAACATGGGATCATGATTTCACATGGACTGGCTCTGATACCACTGAAAGAAACTGTGATTCAGATCTGAACATCACTAAGGAAGGACGTCCATGGCTGATTTGTATCAAAACAGGTTTTAAAAAATCTGATCTTGGCAGCATAAATCAGCCATGTTGATCGCTTAATAACTCCATGAATTCATGAACAATAAGTGTATAATTAAAGGAGATTCAAGAAGACTATTACCTTGAAGATTTGTAGACTTCAAATCTCTGAAAAAATGGATCCAAAGGGCCGAACTCAGACTTGCAATTAGCAAACAACTTGCTGAAATTTTCTGCAGTAGAGTTGCTTTTGATCTTCTTCTCTATCTCACTTCCAAATCTGATTGGCTAAGATGGTGGGATCTTAATCTAGGTTTCTAGATGGATTTGAGAACTATTTTCTATGGAAAAAATCTCAGATCTTAATCTCTCTTCAAGGAAGAAGAAGAAGTGGCTGGACGTGTGGGATAGGGGCCTTTTTAGTTATGGACGTCCAAGGGGGAAAGATGTCTCCTTTTTATAGAAACTTTGGAACAGCTTTCCTTAAAAACTATCTCTTCTAATTCTCATAGATGTCCTAAAAGGAAAGTATAATCTAAAGATTTATTTCCTTTTAGAAACACTCCAATTAGAAAAGGAAACTAAAGGAACATTCCATAAACTTTGGCAATTAGTAATCCTAGTTGCACAACACTTACTAATTTAAGTTTCTAATTCAAAAAGGAAACTTTCTTTTAGGAATACTAATCCAAAGAGGAGTCCAGCCTTCCAAGTAGAGAGACCGACTCAAAATTGGAAACCTTACCCATGGAATTCCTATTATGGACGTCCCACATGATAATGCACACCATGGCCCACAAATAATTTATCTAGAATTAAATTCATGTATGCCATCAAAGGCCTATTTGAATTTAAACTCAAAATTATTTTTCCAGTAAAGCAATTCATCCAAATGTCATCTAAACAATTTAGGAAACCATGCCAATCTAGGAAAGTGACTAGAGAAGGGACCAAAAGACATATTTGCCCTTGGCTCCCAAAATGACCAAAATGTCTATGCTATATAATATAATAAGCTCGTCAGAAAATAACAGTTGTCTTCAACCTACTAAGTGTAATGACCTGAATGCCCCTCTATGTAACATCCATAATCAAGTCAGGTTATCAGATGTACTATCAACCTTCTTGATTACATCTAAACCTTAGAACTTCATATCCTTAACTTAATCATCATCCGGATATCATTCTCTTGGTCAAGGGGGAAACCACAAGTTCAATATCCATATGGAACATCCATATACTAAGATCTTAGATCTTGATGATTAATCAGATAATTCTAAGGGGACGATCATTCCATCATTAGATGGTATAGATTCTTTATTGCATCTGCACGTCCCAACTGATCAAGTCCGAGTACCCAAAACACGGAGCTGTTGACCCATGAAAAGAATCTCACCCATAGTGAATTAAAGCACAAGAACTTGACTTCGTCAGTTCATCCACAAATGCTCAAAATTAAGAGCACCGGTCACTCAGTAGCATGAGGTGACTTGATCTCTCTCAGTGTTAGTACTATTTTAGATATCACACCTACCATGGTCATGTTCAATGCATTGCATATGCACTAATGAGATAAATCCGGAAATGACCTCCCATGACTTAGGTAAGTCACCCTGAATACAGGAGTCTCTCACTATAACTTATACCAAGATGAAGCGCCCAACTCCATCTTTCAGTTATGAACAAATATGTTATTTCCAGTGTCCATGAATCAGACCTATCTGTGTGTAGGCACTACACACCTAATTCATTTACTAGAAACAATGGACCTTACACAACCATACATATATAAATGTTTAAAGAGAAAATAGTCATTCCATTAAATAACCAGTAAATATCCAGTAACAAAAGAGGAGAGTGCAGCTAGTGGGCTTTAGGGCATACACCAATCCCAACATTGGAGACATCGAATCTTCTATCGGAGCTTATGGATGATCTTGAAATACTTCCAAGAGGCTCTATGTCAAACTTTAGGTCAAACTGATAACATTTCTCCTAATATCAACCCTTAGACAGCAAAATCAGGCCTCTCGGTGGCGAAAACCACCAAAGCCATCACTCATCAAACAAAGAAAATGGAATGGGATTCATGTCAAGTTTCAGGTCATTTCGACATCATTTGACCAAACTCTTACCTTCCAGAAGCTAAATCAAGTCTCCGACGATGGAGCCCCTTGGGACCACAATTTCTGAATCAAAGCTAATGGATCATCTTAAAATGATTCCAAGAGGCTCTCTGTCAAATTTCAGGTCAATCAGACATCGTTTGACCGTACATCAAAGCGCGATAGCTTCCTTGCAATAAAATCAAGTCTACTGGTGACAGGACCCCACATGGCTTCACAACTCAAACAAAAGCCTGTGGTTGGTCTTATTTATTGCCTATGAAGCTTTACCTCAAATCTCAGGTCATTCCCACATCATTTGACCAAGTTTTGGCTTCTGACGGCAAATCAACACCTCTCCACGGCAGAGTCTTCGGCTTTCCTGAAAAGTCAGACACTTTTTCCTCTGTTTCGAACTGCTTCTCGTCAAGTTTTATGAAGGGAAATCATGCCAAAAATCTTACAAAAAGACCAAGAAAAATATGCGTAAGAAGAAAGACCGAAAAAATAAAAAAGATGCCCAATAATGTGATGAAAAGTGCGAATTTACCCCATGGTCGACGCGACTATGGGTGGTCGCCGGCGACTCTGGAAATTCGGGTCACCAGATTTCCGCCGAAAACCCATTTACTGGGTTCTTTACGCGTTTCTAGTTATTTGGCCTCTGTGATTTTCCACAAATCTGATTTTTGGGGCACGATATCCATCGATCTTTGACAACATCACAGATTAGTCGTCGAAATCATGGATTCATTATCGGACACCTCGAGATCATTAACCAGCCAACCAAGAAAGCATAGTATCTGCCTGAATGATTGAGACATCGATTGGACATATGGTATCGGCCCACTGGTAGCAATCAAGGTCTGAAATTGCATGTTCATCCGATGAAGATTGGCATGAGAAATCCATCGGCAATCAGGACTCCCTACGTCGTGGATAGGATTCCAAAAGGGACGGCGTGGTCCGTAACTCTTCAAGCACTTCGGCGGCTAGTTATTGATGTTAATGACCCATTTTTATGACAATTTAATGTGGTTATTTACCCATTATTATGGACGGCCCAATCAGAATCCAAGGAATGTGGGTTACAAACCAACACAATTATGGCATTAAACCATGTAAATCCTCCCATCATGAAGTTTAAATACAAATAAAGGCCCATTATTTTTCAACGGCCAATCAAAACTCAAGAAAAAGAGTTACAAAAATATAAATTCAAAACCTGTAACTCCTCTGTAGAAGAAGCTCTACAGCGACCACTACAAGGTGATTAAAGACCATTGGGGGGGGGGGGGGGGGGGGGGCACACCCCTTGGCCCTCTCCTTCTATCCCATGGCTTAGACGCGGCTTTTCAGCCCGTCTACTTAGATTTTTATTGAATATAGGACCTCCTTTTTATCTTTATTATCTAAAAAATCTGAGGTTCAAGCCGAGCAAAGAGAATCAAAAGTATCCTCTGTTACCATATGAATGATAACGGAGAAGCATAAACATGACTTGCGACCGTCAATCTGAACAAGTCCTCACAATCTCTTGTGAAGTCAGATTTTATTTTCTTTCTTCTCATTGTATTTGTTTTTTTAAAAGAGACACAAAACACACAAGTTTTGTCTTTTCTTTCGATAAGAATTATAAATCGCCTTTCACGGCAAACATAAAATCGCCTTTCACAGCAAAAACATCACCTTTAATGGCAAACAAATGAGATTCGCCTTTCACAGCATCCAAATCTAAATTATGTCTCATTTCTTAACACATGTGCAATGAAAGCTATAAAAAATTTTATTTTATTTTCTACTTGAAAAGGTGGATCTACGAACCACCGCTTATTATTTCTAAGTGAAAGTCCGGGATCCTTACCCTAGAGGGGGGTGAATAAGGTGAGCTTCCAATTAGTGGCCAATTATGACCAATTTTAATTTCTTTAAAATAACTTAGCCACTAGTGATGATTATCAAACAAAATGCGAAAGTTAATAAAAACAATCACCACAAAACATTCACCATCACACAATGACTTATAGTGGTTCCGCCTCAATGCCTACGTCCACTACCGGCTTGTGATCCTATACGCCACCGGATTTTAACTATCTATGCTTTTCAATAGGCTAAGCAATAACCTCTAACAAAGTGCTTTAATTTCTAGGATAAGCAATAACCTATCAATGTGCTTTTCTAGGCTAAGCAATAACTTTTACACTATACTTTTTCAAGTCGAAGCAACAACCTTTACACAATGCTTTTCTAAGGCTAAGCAATAACCTTTACAAGTAAAAAATTTACTGTCAAAGTAGTGTCTACACAAACGCTAGAAGAAACACAATTTAAGCTCACTCTAAAATAGGCGGATATGAAATTATAAAACCAACTCACACAAACACTAAATGAATGCACAAGGTGTGTGTGTGAAAAACTTCAATCAAGTTTAAAAATAAACCCCAATCAATATATACTTAATGCATTTAAAAGTTTAAGGCACATAAAAAGATTTGATTAAAATGATATGCAAATCACATGTACAAATACTAACTTGTTGATGATATGAAACTCAAAAGATTACAAGTTGTATCAAATTAATTAATTCTAAACATGTGATGCATGTGCAAAGTTGTTTTCAAAACAAACTAGATTAACTAATGTTCTAAAAAGATTGAAAACAACAAATGAAGATTCAACCAAGAAAATGAATCATGCTATAAAAGAAATCAAAGATTTTTGCAAAGCATGATTAATAAAGTTTTTAAAACAAACTAGGTTTGAATCAAGGTGAAGAATCCATCACAACTTAGATCAAAAGACTGAATTAAAGTAATGGATTCAACACATCATAGTTATCATGCTAAAATCATTTACCAATAATTTAAACAAAGCATACAACCTATGATTATGAAAAGTAAAGCTTACTTAGAGATTTAACTCCATTGATTCCAAGCTGTAGCTTTCCAAATGACCCTTGGTCTCTCTTAGTTCATTCCCCTTTTCCTTGTCTCTAAACACCTCAAAGAAGGCTTAGACATTCACTTTGTTCCTCTAATTTTTTTCATGGAATGAACTCATATTTATAGTCAAGAAGTGACTTCTGGTGTGTTCCCTGTCGACCTGCACTTCCCCCGGTCGACCCGCCCTTCAACTATCATAAAAATGACAGTTTGAAAAATTGCCAACGGCTATACGCCGGTCGACCCGCAGTGGGCTCGGTCGACTGGGTCCATGGGCTTGGTCGACCGAGCTCACTACAAGTCGACCTGGCATAGGGACCAAATTCCCCAAAAATACAGATTTCAAAGCTATTTCTTGTGGGGACATTTGGGCCATCAACATGGAAACATGATTTAAATCAATCTAAGTGTTTTAAAACATGAATCCTAAAATGCCAAAGATGATTTGAAACTTTTATCAAACCAAAGGCAAGCTCGATTTATAAAACTTCTTTTTCAAAATAAATGCATCTAATGTTTAAAATCAAAACATGCATAAAACATAAGTTTTGAAAGATTTAAAAACAGTGCATGTAAAAATCTAGATTTCAAGATTTCTAAATTCATGCATGTGTGAAAATTCAAATGATGATTAAATTGATAATGCATCCATCAAATTGCACAATAAAAAATCCCTAACGATCTCCCACTTTGCAATTTGATGGCAACTCACTCATCAGTGAATTTACACACAGAGTCTTCAGCTCCCCCTTAGCTGGACAAGGCTTGAAACCTCTTAGATGTTTTTTTCACTAAGCTTGGGCTCTAGATCTTTTTCTTCAATCTTCTTGATGCTTGGCGCTTGATCATTCTTCAAGCTTTATTTTTTATTTTTCTTTCTTTAGCCAAGCATCTTCTTTAGCTCCCAACCTTTCTCTTTCCTTCAACTCTCCCCCTTTGACCCTGCACTCTATCCCTTTGACAAGATATGCATTCTCTCTCCCTTTAGATGATTATGCAATATCTCCCCTTAGGCAACTTGGATATTTTCTCCCCCTTTGACAGTAAATTGCAAAGGTACCTACACATATGAAATAAGGAAAATACCTTTTAGTAGCACCTGTTAACAAAAGAAATATAAAATGAAATATAAAACAGGGTATCGTGCATGGGTAGTAAGCTACAAGGGTATAGAGCCAATACAAGGGTGAATTTGATCAAAGCTAATTCTTCTTATGAAGGTTTATACCCCCCCCCCCCCCCCCTTCAACCCATTCTCTCCTTTTGTCAAACTGTTGACAAGGATTTAACTATTTGGTACAAGGAGAAAATGGTTTAACCAATTGAGGATTAACTTCAAGAGAAGGATTAGATACTTTAAATATGGAGTTCAATATGATCAAATTACAAAAATAAAGAGCAAGGTCATGGAGAAAAGTGATCATGGATACCAATTGGAATAAAGAATACCAATTGAGATTCGAGGATAAGACTATTACTCTTCACCTTGGGTAAATTCGCACTCATACTTTTGTTTGCAGCTTTCAATTTGAGTGACTTGGTTTTTAAGGGTTGAATTTTCATTTTCAACTTTTGTTAATTCATTTTCAATTCCCTTAAAGTTGTTTAGTTCTTCATGGTCAAGTTTTAATTCAAATTTAAGTTCATTAATAACATTGGATTCAAGTTCTAGAGTTTTTCTCTTATTTTGAGCATTAGATAAATTTTCCATAGAGATAGTCAACTTGGATTCTAGATTGTTAATGTCATTATCTTGCCTTTGTGATTGATCTCTTAGTTTTAAATTTTCCTTATTAAGTTCATCACTTCCTATCTTTAATTCATTTAGTTCATCTTTAATATTAGATAGGAAGAGATCATAAACATAGAGTCTAAACAATGTATTACTTCTTCTTTCTCTCTAAGTTCATCTTTTGAAGAAACTAATTCTTTGTTTAGCCTTTTAGATTCTTCTCTTAATTTTTTATTCTTCTTAGCAAGCTCTAAGGATAATGTATACAATTCATCATATGCTTGTTCAATATCATTTTCTTCTTCTTTTGATTCAAATTGAGATTCATCAAGTTCAATGTTTGAATCTCCAATTGTGGGAAGCATGGGTCTAGAAGAATCTATCAAAGAAACTACATAATCTAATAAAGTGGAATCCATTCTAATGATTTTCATGAAAACACAACCCCAGGGTGTTGACTCAAGGTTTTTACACCAAATTAAGAGTTCCAAAACACTTGATCCAAATATAGAGCACGAGGCTCTGATACCAATTGAAAGTCCGGGATCCTTACCCTAGAGGGGGGGTGAATAGGGTAATAAGCTTCCAATTAGTGACCAGTTATGACCAATTTTAATTTATTTAAAAAAACATAGCCACTAGTGATGATTATCAAATAAATTTAATGTGGAAGCTAATAAAAACAATCACCACAAAACATTCACAATCACACAATGATTTATAGTGCTTCGGCCTTAATGCTTACATCCACTACCGGCTTGTGATCCTATACCCCACCGGATTTTCACTATCTATGCTTTTCAATAGGCTAAGCAAAAACCTCTAACAAAGTGCTTTTCTAGGCTAAGCTATAACCTATCAATGTGATTTTCTAGGCTAAGCAATAACCTTTACACTATGCTTTTCTAAGGCCAAGCAATAACCTTTACAAGTAAAAGATTTACTCTCAAAGTAGTGTTTACACAAACACTAGAACATACACAATTTAAGCTCAATACATTTTCCTCTAAAATAGGAGGATATGAAATTGTAAAACCAACTCACACAAACACTAGATGAATGCACAAGGTGTGTGTGTGAAAAACTTCAATCAAGTTTAAAAAGAAAGCTCAATCAATATATGCTAAATGCATTTAATGCATTTAAAAGTTTAAAGCACATAAAAGATTTGATTGAAGTGATATGCAAATCACATGTACAAATACTAACTTGTTGATGATATGAAAATCAAAAGCTTACAAGTTGTATGAAATTAATTAATTCTAAACATGTGATGCATGTGCATAGTTGTTTTCAAAACAAACTAGATTAACTAATGTTCTAAAAAGAATGAAAACAACAAATGAAGAATCAACCAAGAAAATGAATCATGCTATAAAAGAAATCAAAGATTTTTGGCAAAGCATGATTAATAAAGTTTTTAAAACAAACTAGGTTTGAATCAAGGTGAAGAATCCATCACAACTTAGATCAAAGATTAATTGAAAGTAATGGATCCAACACATCATAGTTATCATGCTAAAATCATTTACCATTAATTTAAACAAAGCATATAACCTATGATTATTAAAAGTAAAGGTTACTTAGAGATTTAGCTTCATTGATTCCAAGCTTTAGCTTTCCAAAAGATCCTTGGTCTCTCTTAGTTCATTTCCCTTTTTCTTGTCTCTAAACACCTCAAAGAAGGCTTAGAAGTTCCACTTTGTTCCTCTAATTTTTTCATGGATGAACTCATATTTATAGTCGAAAAGTGACTTCTGGTGTGTCCCCGATCGACTTGCACTTCCCCAGGTCGACTTGCCATTCAACAGTCATATAAATGACCGTTTGAAAAATTGTCAACGGCTATATCCCCGGTTGAGCCGCAGTGGGCTCGGTCGACTGAGCTCACTGCAGGTCGACCTGGCACAAGGACCAAATTCCCCAAAAATGCATATTTCAAATGTATTTCTTGTGGGTACATTTGGGCCATTAAATCAAGCATGGAAACATGATTTAAATCAATCTAAGTGGTTTAAAACATGAATCCTAAAATGCCAAAGATGATTTGAAACCTTTTAAAACCATAGGCAAGCTTGATTTATAAAACTTCTTTTTCAAAATAAATGCATCCAATGCTTAAAATCAAAACATGCATAAAACATAAGTTTTGAAAGATTTAAAACAATGCATATGAAAATCAAGATTTCTAAATCAATGCATGTGTAAAAATTCAAATGATGATTTAAATGATAATGCATCCATCAAATTGCAAAATACAAAATCCCTAACAATCTCCCCCTTTGCAATTTGATGGCAACTCACTCATCACTGAATTTACACACAGAGTCATCAGCTCCCCCTTAGCTGGACAAGGCTTGAAATCTCTTGGATGCTTGTTTCACTAAGCTTGGGCTCTAGGTCTTTTTCTTCAATCTTCTTGATGCTTGGAGCTTGATCATTCTTCAAGCTTTCTTTTTCATTTTTCTTTCTTTAGACAAGCATCTTCTTTAGCTCCCAACCTTTCTCTTTCTTTCAACTCTCCCCCTTTGACCCTGCACTATGTCCCTTTGACAAGATATGCATTATATCTCCCTTTTGATGATTAAGTAATATTTCCCCTTAGGCAACTTCGACATTTTCTCCCCCTCTGACATTAAATTGCAAAGGTACATACACACATGAAATAAGGAAAATACCTTTTAGTAGCACCTGTTAACAAAAGAAATCGAAGATGAAATATATAACAGGGTATCATGCATGGGTAGTAAGCCATAAGGGTATATAGCTAATACAAGGGTGAATTTGATCAAAGCTAATTCTTCCTATGAAGGTTTATACTCCCCCTCAATCCATTCTCTCCTTTTGTCAATCTGTTGACAAGGACTTAACTATTTGATACAAAGAGAAGATGGTTTATCCAATTGTGGGTTAACTTCAAGAGAAGTATTAGATACTTTTAACTATGGAGTTCAATATGATCAAATTACCAAAATAAAGAGTAAGGTCATGGAGAAAAGCGATCATGGATACCAATTGGACTAAAGAATACCAATTGAGATTCAAGGATAAAACTATTAATTCAATCACTCTAAAATGGAGTTAGAAAGAATATAACTACTAGGATTAATCCAAATTAGAGCTAACCATGTTGTTATGGGGTTTACTAAACATAGCATCAATCAATATAACTATGAAAATCATATTCTATGAATATTTTAAAATCATTTCATTCAATCATTAAATATGACTATCGTGTGCAAGATGAGTGAAATGAAGTTCAAAACATGAAGCCTACCTCAACCATTAACCAACCAAGTTTATGAATACATAAATGTGGTGGTCATGAGACTTACCTATATGTGCAAGAGAGGTGGCAAACATGAAAATTATGATGCTAATGGAATGTGACATGGAACAAAAATATATTACTCTCAAGTTCAATCCAATGTACACAAGGTCTATCACAATCTCAAGATATGACATCAATTGCGTATGACAACAACTGAAAATGATACTAATTGAAACCAATTGAATTTGTAACATGATTAAGAGCAAGGATGTGACAAACACAAAATTCTATCAAGCATCATAAATGAATATTCATCATTTATAAAGATATAACCAATGACCATAGTGATGAACAAGTTAAATTGCATAAAAGGATTTAACTTGGTGATGTATGCAATTTTCAAAGTGTCAAATCATATGAATTCAACATCTAAGAAATCCATCAAACAATAGATATAACTATGAAATACAAGGAATAGATTTCAAAGAGGTTCATATGATCAAGAACACTACTATGAAGTTGAAACTTGTATAAAGATGACATCACTATGAAAATACACATAAATCAACATCATAACCATCCACTTTAAAAAAATGACTAGAAAGCATAAATGATGGATTTGAGAGTTCTAATATGGTATCATCAAATAAAACTAAGATCACAACCATACATGGAACTATTTGACATTCGAATAGAGAGTATTAATTAAAATCAAGATCTAACATATGAAAACTCTACTCTAGCAAATGTACTATGAGAATCATGAAACATTTTCACTATGCAAAAAGATGCACAAGACTAAGTATAGAAAGTAAATCTATTTCATGATCCACAAATCAAACAATTCATTTTGCTCATAAAAAGAATTTAATTAAAAGACCAAAGAAGCAAATTGCTTGTAACAACATTCATTTCCATTTTAAGATGATATAACCATATGCATAAGGAAATGAGAACATAGAACATGCTTTGATGAATATAACTCAAGATGTTTTAAAGCATTTCCATTCTTACAATCTTCAAATCATTTCAATAAACAAAATCCAACAATGAGCGAAAAGAGGATGATTTTGAAGATAATACATAATCAAATTACAATTTCTATTCTAAATAATATAACTACAAGGGCTCATACAAATTGATTTTTCAAAACAATAATTTTCCATTTGAAGGTATAACTTTAGAAAATCATGGAAATTTGAATCATTTGTTTTTCAAAATAATCTAACTATGACATCTAAACAAATGATTTTGTAACATCAATCCATTATGAAAGATCTAGCTATGAAAGCTTTTGAAATTATAATCAAATGATTTTAAAAACCAAGAAACTTAACTAGAGAAGTACATGAAGACAAAATCAATTGATCATAATGAAACAATGCATTTTAAGAGATGTAACTATGAAATAACAAAATACAAAATGTATCATGACCAACAATAAGATTTAACTATAAAGGATATGTTGGTCAATGAGGTTCAAGGCCTTAAGGTTTGTCTAAGTATCTAACTTTAGAAATCCACCTAAGGTCTTGAGAGGATTGATCTTTGAGGTCTAGTTTATAAGTCCCACCAACTCTAGGAGATTTGACTTGATAAATCTTAGATTTGGACCTATCACCATGAGATTTGAATAATTTAAACTTAGGTTGGTGATTAGTCTCTTGAGGTTGGTGAGTTTGTTTCTTAGGGGATAGATTCATTTTTCTTTTCTTCTTATTTCCTCCCTTTATTTGACTTTTGAATTTTAAATTTAACTTAGCAACTTTCTTCAAAAGTTCTTTCATGTGTTGATTTTAAGGGAGACTAGCACCAAACGCCCGTGCTAAGCCCGGGCCAAAAGTAAAAATATATTAGAAATTTAAGAATTATTTTAAAATATTATTAACATAAAATAAGTCTAAAAGAAAGAAATTTATTATCTTTGAATATTAGAATCTTTTAACATGTGATGAAAATAAATATAAAATGAGAATTGAGAAGTAAACTTACATAACATAATGCCCTCTTGAATTTAAAGGCATTGACCATTACACAAGTATGAATATGTGTGTGTCTATATAGGGGCAGCTCTCATAAGCTAAAGCTTAGGTTAAGGTAAGCTCAATTTGTAGTGGGGCCCACCTGGCAACCCACATGGGGGTGGTTATGTGGGGATTTGAATGACTCACTGCTACCCTTCTCTTTGCAAGATAATTAGTCTCAACCTTGGTTTCTACCATCTCAATCTAGCCTCAAAAGTTTAATGGTCAACAGTCCATTCGGATCGGTGCACAGTCGATCCAAAGGTCCTATAAATCCGGATCTGACCAAAAGCTAGTGGACATGTATAATTTAGGGAGGTCGTGTGTTTGGTCCATTTGGATGGACCAAGGGTGGGCCCCACAAGCGTAAGCTTACAGAATTAAATGGAGAGGTATGGTGCTCGGGCTCAAAAAATATCATGAAATATGTGATTCTTTTCTGAGATATTATCGGAAAAGAATAAATTTTATAGAAATAAATAAGTAGTTTATATTTATTATATATATACTTTAATAAAAATGAAAAAAATAATTTGGTGGGGTCACATGATGTAACATCTAACGGTGAGCCTCATATCCTAATTCCTTCAAGGTGTGTCCAATTGGACAGTGGGACCTTGCTGATGTGTCATTCCGAGGATCCTTAGTGGGGTCATATGATGTAACATCTAAAGATATGCCCATATCCAAATATCTAAAGGTGTGTCCAATTGAATATTTGGTCAGTAGGCCCTTGTTGATGTGGTGTTCCAAGGAGCATTGGTGGGGTCACATGATGTAATATTTAAAAGTGAGCCTCTTATCCTAATTCATTAAGGTGCATCATGATGTGTTTAAAGGTGGCCTTGTTTGTCTGGTCTTTAACTTGAAAGAAATATCCCACGGTATTATCAACTTCTTGGTAGAAGTGGAGAAAGGATATGTGTGATAAGGATGGAAAAAGTTGTTTAGAGAAATTTTAGGAGATATGATAAAGATGTGAGTTTGTTATCTTATTAAAAAAAATTGAATGAAATGGAGAGATTTAGCAGGGAGGTGATTTGGAAAGGATAATTGAAATGGAGATAGAGGGAGGAGATTTGTTTTAGATTAGTGTGGTGGCCCACTTTTTCTTATATATTTCTTTGAAAGGAGAGAGTTTTTAGGGATGACGTGGCACCCCTCACAGCCCACCTCTCACACCCAAAGCTTTATGTGACTTTATAAGTATTTTTCTAAAAGGAGAGACTTTTTAGGGATGAGGTGGCACCCCTCACAGCCCACCTCTTCCTTTCCTTTAATATATAGAATAGGTTGAGAATCTTTTTGTTGATAGATTCTTTTATATTTGATTTAATTTGTTCAGTCTTTTTAGAATCTATCTTAGGAGACTCCTTTTTATAGGTTTAACTAGTTTAATCTTTTTGGAGTCTTCCTTGGTTTTTAGTGTCTTACCCTTCATAGAGTTTGATTCTACTTTCTTGGGTTCATAGATGGGTTTAGACACATGGCTTCTTCTTAGTTTGCACTCAAACCTAAAATGCCCTTTAATGCCACAATATTTACATTTAGTTATTGAAAAGGAAGAATGCGTACTAGAGAATAAGGACTCACCTTTCACAAATGTGTTGGTGAATATAGGGTCATGTGAAATATAGCTATCGAATCCAAGACCCATCTTATCTCTTGGAGATTTACCCAATTTAAATAACTTTTCAAATTTCTCTTCACCTTGGGTAAATTCGCACTCATACTTTTGTTTATAGCTTTCAAGTTGAGTGACTTGGTTTTTAAGGGTTGAATTTTCATTTTTAACTTTTGTTAATTCATTTTCAATTCCCTTAAAGTTGTTTAGTTCTTCATGGGCAAGTTTTAATTCAAATTTAAGTTCATTAATAACATTGAATCCAAGTTCTAGAGTTTTTAACTTATTTTGAGCATTAGATAAATTTTCCATAGAGATAGTCAACTTGAATTCTAGATTGTTAATGTCTTTATCTTGCCCTTGCAATTGATCTCTTAGTTTTAAACTTTCCTTATTAAGTACATCACTTCCTATCTTTAATTCATTTAGTTCATCTTTAATATTAGATAGGTTATTCAAAGAGATCATAAACTTAGAGCCTAAACAATGTATTACTTCTTCTTTCTCTCTAAGTTCATCTTTTGACATTACAACAAGTTGCACTTTTAGCCACGTTTTTTAGCCACGTTTTTTAAATTTGTCAGTAAATATAAGACTTTTCCCGATGTTTTCCAATTTCGTCGGTAAAATCAACATCATACTGACGTTTTTGAATTTCGTCGGTAAATATAAGACTTTTACCGACGCTTTTATAAAAAACGTCGGTAAAACACCATATTTTATCGACGTTTTTCAAAAAACATCGGCAAAGTTCAGTATCAAATTCACTTTTTAAAAAAAAAATAGTTTTTTACCGATGAAAAAGAAAACGTCGGTAAAAGTGTTTTTATTTTATTTTATTTATTTTACCTACGAAAAAAGGGGTCGGTAAAACATTTTTTCATTTTTTATTTATTTTTCTTTTTTTTACCGATGAAAAAAGACGTTGGTAAATATTTTTTCGTATTTTTATTTTATTTATTTTACCAAATGAAAAAAAACTTCGGTAAAACATTTTTCATTTTTTTTTTCTTTTTTTTAACGATTAAAAAAAAGCGTCGGCAAAATATTTTTTTTAATTTTTATTTATTTTTCTTTTTATTTTACCGACGAGAAAAACATTGGTAAAATATTTTTGATTTTTATTTTATTTATTTACCGATGAAAAAAAAATGTTGGTAAAACTTTTTTTCCAATTTTTATTTATTTTTCTTTTTATTTTCCATTTTGTAAATCAATTAGCACGATTGCATTAAAGAGATCAAAGATCTGATCAATGCCTTACAAAATGGGTGCACAGATTTTCTTTGTTTCCTAATAAATTACAGCAATCATGATGTATTTTATCCATTTATATGGACCGCCATAGATTAATTTTAGGGAGCTTTGGCCGGAGGTCCCTCATAACATTACTTTGTTGCTAACAGTCCACAAAAAAAAGCCATCTTGCCAAAGGTCCCTCTCACACTTTTACATACCTGAAAAGACTAATTTGCCCCTTTCTAAAATCTAGCTTTATTAATTTAAAACAGACGCTGACGTCGCCCGATATGGATACAACTCTTGGACTCATCTTCCAAATCGAGAAACCGACGAAAACGAAGGCGATTTTCGGCGATTGATGGTTCATACAGCGAAGAAGAAGCACTTAGGTCAAATTTTTGAATAGTTTCCATTTCATTGTCTGTTATACTCTGCATCTACGAACTCATTTCGGATAGAAGAACTCCAAAGAAGACGAGATTCAAACCCTACTTGCAGACGTATCGGATTTCAGTGCAAACGTGATTGCAAACAAGATAAAAAAAACTACAAACACTCGATTTCTATTGTAAGTTTATTATTCCGTCCTTTTCGAATCGGAGAAATCATCGATGTTTCGAAGCCCTATACTTCTTTTCAACCACATTTGCGATGTTCTTGCTTCATTTTCTCTCATTATTTTTCTAAATCCAAAAATCTATTCAGGAAAATGGCAAGAACGAAGTCTGCCATTCTTGCAGAACAAGAGCATCAGAAGAAAGAATGAGAAGAAGGTCAATAAAGAATTCTCTCAATCTCTTTTACTGTATGAAGTTTTGAATAATACTATTGTAAATTTCTGATATGTTTGAACGAATGTCACACAATCACTACTACTTGTCCAAATATAAATAACTTTATCTCAATTTTTTTTCAGAAATATCATTCGACTGAATCTATCTGAGTTATGGATGTATTTATCTTAATTGAATTTATGTTGCATTTATCTGAGATTCCATATTGGGATGCAACTGAGTTTCGAATCAAAATTAGTTGAATTATAATGTATTTATATCTACAAGCAGAATTTAAGATAAACACATGCTTTACAAAAATTTATCTGATTTCTTCACAATTTTATCTAAGTTCTGAACAAAGTTATCTGTTATTTAAACAAAATTATCTGACTTCTGATCAAATTTATCTAGATTTATATAATTTTATCTACATTTCTTCATTACAAATCAGATAAATTCGATTCAGAACTCATATAATATCTACATCTTTTACGTTTTCACTTATATTTATATGATTTTTATTGAGATTGTGATTTTGAAAAACATATTTTCCCAATGTCTTTATAAATTTTTGAAATGTTTAACCAAAATGTAACACAATCACTCCTACTTGTCTACCTATAAATAAGTTTATCTGAGTTGTTTTGAGAAATATCATGTAACTGAATCTATCTGAGTTCTCAATGTATTTAACTTAGCTGGGTTTATGTTGGATTTATCTGAAATTCCATAATTGGAATGCAACTGAGTCTCGAATAAAAATTAGTACAATTTATAATCTATTTATACCTACATACATAATGTAAAATACACACATGTTTTTCAAAAACTTATCTGAGTTCTTAATAATTTTATATAATTTCTAAAAAAAATTATCTGATATTTGAACAAAATTATCTGAAGTCTGAACAAATTTATATAATTTTATCTATCTACCACCATTACAAATCAGATAACTTTAATACATAACTCGGATAGTATCTATATCTTTTTCGTTTTAACTTATGTATATATCATTTTAATTGAGCTTGTCATTTCAAAAAACATAGTTTTCAATGCTTTTATAAAATTTTGAAATGTTCAGCCAAAATGTCACACAATCACTGCTACTAGTCCAAATATAAGTAAGTTTATCAGAGTTGTTTTAATTAATTTTGATCGCGGAGTAGCAAATACATTTTGTCTCACTGTTTCCATGTAAATGAATCTATCTAACTTCTGGATGAGTTTATCTTAAATGAATTTATTTTGAATTTATCTGATATTACATAATTAGAATGCAACTGAGTTACGAATGAGAGTTGATACGGATTGTAATGTATTTATAACTGTGTGTAGAATGTAAAATGGACACATGTTATTCACAAAGTTATCTGAATTCTGTATAATTTTATCTCATTTTTGAACAAATTTATCTGATTTCTTAATAAATTTATCTGAATTTATGTAAAAGTTATCTATATTTGTTCATCTAATTCAGAAAAAATTTGATAAAGAACTCAGATAATTTCTATATTTGTTTCATTTTCACTTATGTGTGTATGATTTAATATTGCCATTGTGTGTTAAAAGGATAAATATACGAATTAATTGAAATTTTTTACCAGTTCATAGTACATTTAACAGACTTCAGTAGAACAGTTCAATGTTTTACTAGTACTTTAACATAGTTTCTATAAACTGTAACTGTCTTTAAAAGTAATTCTTCTGAATTTGAATACACTTGTTTAGATTAAAGATATTATCTATCTGTATAATTTTACTGTATGCAGAAAAAAAAATAAGCAAAAGAAAGAGGCAAGAAGAAAATTCATCGAAGAACATACAAGGGAAGAAGAAAAAGAAAGATGAGAAGGATACAAGCCATTACCAATTCAGATCTAACTTGGTCTCAGTCGTCAGATTAGTTAATGGCATAAAGAATTTGATTTAGAATTACATAAAGCTGAATTGAGAAAGACACCTTTCTGAAGCCTAATTGAGTGCATTCTGGATGGCACATTCTCAGAAAAGGTTTGCAGAAAGTATGACAACGACATTATGTTGATCCTCGATACATACAACAGCAAGAGGAGGCAGTTCAAAATAGGAAAATCCTATGTGTCATTCACTGCAAATGACATATCACACATATTTGGCATACCAAATGGATCAAAACCACTTGATTTGAAATATGCAAAGAGAAAAGGATCTGAATTCATATCTAGGAGATTCCAAGGTCCTGCGAGGGTTTCAGCTCCAAAGATTAAGGAACAGCTACATCTTGCATTGAGTGGATCAACAGATATTGAAATTGCTGATGTTGCCAGGCTAATATGCCTGTATATCCTTGTGGTTCTTTTTTTTTCAACCCACGGCAACACAATAGGGTGGGCATACGTGGGCTATGTTGAAAATTACATGGATATGAAGAACTATGCCTGGGCAGACGAAATATCAAAGTTTTTAATGGAATCAGTACACAGTAGGAGCCGTGGTTCTGATAGAGTCATTGGCTGCCTTATTGCATTACCGGTACAATATACAACTCCATACTAAAAACATTTGAATTCAAGTTTAGAAATAATGACATATTAACATATGACTTTTCTAATTTTGTAACAGTATTGGCTGTGTGAACATTCAACAATTGTCAGCCCAAATGAGTCTTTGCATTTCCCACGGATACTAAAGTGGAATCTAAGGGCTGTGAGTATGGCACTTAGGAAAAAACCCCTTCATACACTAAAAGTTAATGAGGTACTCTATTATATAAATAATTATTTGTTATCTTCATTTTCACTATCTAAATTTATCTAATATCTTAATCTGACATGTTCAATCTAACACTGTTACAAACTGCAGGTCCTTGGTGACTCATTAGAGAGCACACTGCTTGAATCGCAGCGATTCCTGTCTTTGTTAGGCAGTGTCAGTGGGGCTGAAGGGGGATTAATGCAGATAGAAGGAGAAGAAGAGCTAAAAGAAACAGAAAAAATCCAATAAGAAAGGATAGTAGAAGATAATGAAGAGCGTGAAGAAGAAAAAAATAAAAATGTATCACAACATGTAGTTGTATCAGAAGAAGAAAAAAGCAATGAAGGAGAGTGTTGGAATTTGAGATGTCATGAGCAGTCTTTGAAGAATTGAAGGAATTAATATCTCAAAGTATTGGTTTGAGTTGGAATTCTTGTCAAGACATTGTCACAAGCATGTTGATAATAGGCTAGTGTTGATAGAGCTGAAAAGAAGAAACAGAATTGAAACAGTCAGGAATTCAGAATTCCTGAAGCAGAGCACGCGGTCGACCGGGCACCCCATGCGGTCGACCGAAGCAAGAGAAACCTGCAGAAAAACAGTTTCAGGCACCTCTCAGTTATTTTCGTGACACAGTGTGTCTTCGGTCGACCGGGACCCCAGGATGTCGACCGAGCTCAAAAGTTGTCTGTTTCCAGTCAGTGTCTTCGGTCGACCGAGCAAGCCAGGATGTCGACCGAGCACGGGAACCAGAGTTGCGCAGAATTAGAAGTTTTGCACGAAAATTCAGCACTCTTATCTAATTTGTTTGGGACTCTTTCTAAACGAATTGTAGCCCGTTTTAAATACAATTAAGGGTTATCAAAACCTATAAAAAGGCATGTAAGGGTCGTTCTTAAATACACCAGAAGAGAGAAAGAATAGAGAAGAGTTTTAGAGAGTTCTTGAGAGAAAGAAGAAGCTGCTGGTGTGTGTTGCTGTGTGCTGATGTGGTGACGTTTTCTACAGCAATTGTGGACGAGATTATGCTCTAGAAGATGGTGATTCGTCCATGAGTTAAGTGTCTCTCTTTTATGCTTTAGATTTCAATTTGTAAGGGATTGAGAGAGAGAGAATTGTAGAGGGGAAGGGCTGTAGACAGAATTTAATCTTCTATTCTGTTTTTACATCAAGTTGGTGCTTGGTGTCTGGGGTTTGGTGATCCTATCTGTGGGTGCAGATAAATTGTAAAGGGAGTCGGTGCTTCCTAGATAGTTGGTGCTATCTGAAACTAAGGGTTGGTGCTCTTTGTCGTTGGTGCGACTAAATAAGATTCAGATCTGTCCCGGATTGGTGTTCGGACAGTCTTTGAACCGTGGACGTAGCCTTTCGGTGAACCACGTTAAATCTAGTGTCATTGTGTGGTTTGACTTGTTTTTGTTGAATTGGACCTGTTTTTAGAAATCACTGATTCACCCCCCCCCCCTCTCAGTGATCGCGGTATCCAACAATTGGTATCAGAGCGAGGTTCCCTTGATCAGTTTAATACGCTAAGGGTGATCTCTTGTCAAATCTCATGGCAGTCAATACAGGGAATATGAAAGCACCTCTGTTTGATGGTTCTAATTACTCTTTTTGGAAGATTAGGATGCAAGCCTTCATCAAATCTCTTGGCTATGATGTTTGGGAGGCTGTCAGAGCCGGTTACAATGCTGCCACCGTACCCAATGATACTGCATCGAAGAAGTTGGCAGACAATGACTCCAAGGCGCAGAATGCACTCTTTAGTGGCCTTGTGGACAGCGAGCTTGTCAAAGTAATTGCATGCAAAACAGCCAAGGAAATTTGGGACAAGTTGCAAAGCATACATGAAGGTGATGAGAAGATTAAAGAAGCCAAATTGCAAACTCATCGCTCTCAATTCGAGTCTCTTCGCATGGAGGAAAGCGAGAATGTTGACTCGTATATGCAACGAGTGAATGAAGTCACGAATGACATTCGTGGACTAGGGGAAGAGATTAAAGAGCCGGTCATCGTCAAAAAGGTTCTAAGATCTCTTCTTCCCCGGTTTGATTCAAAAGTCTCAGCCATTGAAGAAGCCAAAGATCTGAATGCATTTTCCATGGATGAATTACATGGTTCTCTAACTGCCTATGAGATGCGCATAGGAAAGACGTCTTCATCTGATAAAGAAGCGGCCTTCAAAGTTCAGAAAAAGGCAAAAGAGACTGCTGGTCATGATGTTGATTCTGATGATGATGAGCTTGAGGCTCAATTTGTTAGAAAATTGAAGAAAGGAAGCAATGGCAAGTACAAAGGGAAGCTACCCTTTAAATGCTTCAATTGTGGAGATATTGGTCACTTTGCTGCGAAGTGTCCGCTAAAAGAAGACAATGATAATGACTCTTATGCTGAAAAGAGTAAAGGAAAGAGAAATTTCAGAAAAAGGGGCAAAGCTAAAAACTTTCTATGTCAACAAGATGACAGCACGTCTGAATCTTCAGACGATGATGAATCAACCGAAGCTCTCTTCATGGTCACTGTTGAAGAAGAAGAAGAGCTAGATCCGGAAGAGGATGAGGAGGCTGAAGTCAATCTTGAAGAGGAACTCATAGCCGCACTTGAGGAGCTTAGCATGGAACGCAAATCAAGTAAGAAAAATCTGAAACTTCTCCATGAATCTGAAAGTTCTATTATTGCTTTGAAAACTCAAGTAGAAGAATATAAAAGAATGGTAGAAGTCCTTGAAAACCAAATAAGTATAAAAAAGGAAGAGGCTATGAAAATCGCTAGAGCAAAGGCTGAAAATTTGGAAAATAGCAAAAAACTCAAAGCGCTCCAAGCGATTGAAGGGACTATGAAACTCAATGAACTACTGAAAGTTCAAAGACCTGCCCACTTCAGATTTGGTCTAGGATTTGAGAAAGGTGAATCCTCTAAGATTGCACCTCCTGAAAAGAAAGAGTTTGTGAAGCAAGTCACTGCACCTTCTAACTCTATGAAGCCCACTCAACCTAGAAAGAAGTCCATTCCTGTTAGAAAGGTAATGAAGACTAACCAGCCACAAAGAAGATACAAATTCTATGGTTACTGCTTTCATTGTAATATGTTTGGACATAAAAGAGCTGATTGTAGATTCTATGTTAGAAACAGCCCATTTGTGACTAGGAATCCTTTTTCAATCCTAAGTAGCCACAAAATTGAGTGCTATATGTGTCACAATTATGGACACTTGGCTAGGGAATGTAGGTTGCATATTGCTAACAAGTTTCAGGTTGAAAAGAAACCCAAGATAGTCAAGGCTTGGAGAGCAAAGCAAAGTGCAGAAAGTCCCAAAGAATCTCTCATTGTGCAAACGGCATTCAATGCACAAAAGAAGGCAGCACCATGGGTCCTTGATAGTGGTTGTTCAAGCCATATGACTGGTGATAAAGAGAAATTCATCAAATTACAGCACTATGAAGGCGGTTCATTGAAGTTTTGGCAACAATGATGGTGCCAAAATCTGCGGAAAAGGTGTTATTCAGCTTATGGCAAACAAGATCAGATCGGAAGAAGTCTTATATGTGTCTGGATTGAGACACAACCTGCTTAGTGTGAGCCAGATCTGTGACAAGGGTCACGAAGTTATCTTCACAAAGAATGGGTTTGCCATCAAGAAGAGTAGCAACGGCAAAACAGTGGCAACTGGATCAAGAACTGCTAGAAATCTCTATACATTGTCAGATGGAGCTGAAAAGACCTGCTTGATGAGTCGGACAGAGGAAAGTTGGTTGTGGCACAAACGCCTTGGGCATCTAAGCTTTGATAACATGTCAAAGATTTGCAATTCAAAGGCTGTAAAAGGCATGTCTACAGTTGAAAAGCCTTCCAATCCCATTTGCGACTCTTGCCAAAAGGGAAAGCAAACGAGGGTTATGTTCAAGTCAAAGGAGCATCATTCCAAGAAACCTCTTGAGCTAGTGCACACTGATCTCTGTGGACCGATGCGAACTCAAAGCACCAATGGAGATAAGTATTTCATGTTATGCATTGATGATTATACTCGTATGACATGGGTATTGTTTCTTAAGCATAAGCATCAAGCACTTGATCGTTTTAAAGTGTTTAAAGCACAGGTTGAAAATCAATTGGAAAAAACGTATCAAGATTTTAAGGTCTGATCGTGGAGGCGAGTTCACATCTGAAGAGTTAACTAAATATTGTGAACATCATGGCATTCAAAGACAGTACTCAGCCCCTAGAACTCCACAGCAAAATGGAGTTGTGGAACGGAAGAATCGCACCGTACAAGAGATGGCTCGTACGATGCTAAGTGAAAGCAAGATGGCTGACAAGTATTGGAAAGAGGCAATTCATACGGCTGTATACATTCAAAACCGATGCTTGATCAGGCCACATGAAGTCAAAACTCCCTATGAGCTATGGTTTGGAAGAAAAGCAACAGTCAAGCACTTCAAAGTCTTCGGCAGCAAGTGTTACATCAAGCGGCTCGAACAAAATCCGGGCAAATTTGAAGAAAGAGCTGACGAAGGTATATTTCTGGGTTACTCCTCTACTAGCAAGGCATATAGGTGTCTTAACAAAGAACCAGAAAAATAATTGAAAGTGCTGATGTGAGAATAGATGAGAATATTGAACCAAAGAATGCAACTCATAATGACAGTCCAGTTTATGAGGACTCGAGTGAGATTGATGATGAGATGGCTGAATCTAATGATTCTGAGAAATCAAAGGATGACTCAGAAGATACTTCATCTAAGAAGCACAGCACTTGGGTAGAGCAACACCCTAAGGATCAAATCATTGGAGATCCTAAGGCAGGCGTTCAAACTAGACAAAGTGTAGTTAGCAATTACTCACTTATGTCCACCATTGGACCCAAGACTGTGGCTGAAGCCAGTCTCGATGAAAGTTGGTTGAAATCTATGCATGAGGAGTTGGAGCAAATTGAGAAGAACTCCACATGGGAACTTGTTCCTAGACCTACTGATAAGAATGTTATTGGTACTAAATGGGTCTTTCGGAATAAGCTGAATGAAGATGGTCAAGTCATTAGAAACAAAGCAAGGTTGGTTTGTAAGGCTATGCTCAAGTTGAAGGCATAGATTTTGAAGAGACCTTTGCACCGGTAGCTCGTCTGGAAGCTATTCGTATGTTTCTTGCATTGGCAGCATACAAAACCTTCAAGGTATTTCAGATGGACGTAAAGTCAGCCTTCTTGAATGGTTTACTTGAAGAAGAGGTCTACATTGAGCAACCTGATGGTTTTCTCATCAGCAAAAATTCAGATCTAGTGTGCAAGTTGAAAAAGGCTCTTTATGGACTGAAACAAGCGCCAAGGGCATGGTATGCAAGGCTGGATCTCTATCTCCGCAAGATCGGTTTTGGAAAAGGAATGGTTGATAGCAATCTGTATGTCAAAACTGAGATAAGCAAACAGCTGGTTGTCATTGTTTATGTTGATGACATAATCTTTGGTGGCAATGATGAGGAGATGTGCAGGAATTTTGCTGAAGAGATGAAGAAAGAATTTGAAATGTCGATGCTTGGAGAACTAAAGTTCTTTCTTGGTTTACAAGTTCAGCAGCTGAAACATGGTATCTTCATATCACAAATGAAGTACATTAAGGAAATGCTGAAACGGTTCAATATGGAAGACAGCAAGCCAGTGAGCACACCAATGTCAACGAACACGAAGCTTAGCAAAGATGATAAGGCCTCGTCCGTTGATCATACCACCTATCGCTCTATGATAGGAAGCTTGCTCTACTTGACTGCTACAAGACCAGATCTTCTACAAGCAGTATGTATGGTTGCACGTTTTCAAGCAGCACCAACTGAAACGCACCTTACAGCAGTTGAAACGAATCTTTCGATATCTGAAAGGTACTATGGAGCTTGGTATCTGGTATCCCAAAGGCAAATCCTTCACTCTTGTTGCATATTCTGATGCCGATTGGGCTGGATGCGTAGATGATCGCAAGAGTACTAGCGGCGGCGCATTTTATCTTGGAGAAAGATTAGTTGCTTGGCATAGTAAGAAGCAAGACTCAGTATCCCTTTCGACAGCGGAAGCGGAATATATTGCAGCGGCAACTTGTTGTACGCAAGTGTTATGGATGCGGCAAATGCTCTCTGATCTAGGAGTTCCTACAACGGATCCTACGCCGATCCTATGTGACAACACGAGTGCAATTCATATATCTAAGAATCCTGTTCAGCACTCTCGAACAAAGCATGTAGCAATTCGTTATCATTTTCTTAAAGATAAAGTTGCTGATGGAGAGGTCAAGTTGGAATATGTTCCAACAACTGAGCAAGTGGCTGATATTTTCACGAAACCTCTACCAAAGGAAGTCTTCGAGTATCTCCGGAAAAAATTAGGAGTTACTCACTCTCCTAAACCGTAGGAGGTGTGCTTGAAAGGGGGAGCAATGCATTCATTGAATATCCTATTCGCTCCTCGGTTTGGTCCCTTTGGACTTGTTGTCAAAGGGGGAGAGATGTTATGCTATGATAGCAAGGAGAAATGTTATGCTATGAAAGCTAGGGGGAGATTGTTGACAAAGCATAGTTGTTATTTCAGAATTTAAGAATTGGTTCCAAGTGAGTGTTAAAAAGAACTTGGAAGAGCTGCAAGCTGGAGTTGAAAAGTGTTGAAGTTCCAATAGTGTTGCCAACAATTCCAAAGGGGGAGATTGTTGGAATTTGAGATGTCATGAGCAGTCTTTGAAGAATTGAAGGAATTAATATCTCAAAGTATTGGTTTGAGTTGGAATTCTTGTCAACACATTGTCACAAGCATGTTGATAATAGGCTAGTGTTGATAGAGCTGAAAAGAAGAAACAGAATTGAAACAGTCAGGAATTCAGAATTCCTGAAGCAGAGCACGCGGTCGACCGGGCACCCCATGCGGTCGACCGAAGCAAGAGAAACCTGCAGAAAACAGTTTCAGGCACCTCTCAGTTATTTTCGTGACACAGTGTGTCTTCGGTCGACCGGGACCCCAGGATGTCGACCGAGCTCAAAAGTTGTCTGTTTCCAGTCAGTGTCTTCGGTCGACCGAGCAAGCCAGGATGTCGACCGAGCACGGGAACCAGAGTTGCGCAGAATTAGAAGTTTTGCACGAAAATTCAGCACTCTTATCTAATTTGTTTGGGACTCTTTCTAAACGAATTGTAGCCCGTTTTAAATACAATTAAGGGTTATCAAAACCTATAAAAAGGCATGTAAGGGTCGTTCTTAAATACACCAGAAGAGAGAAAGAATAGAGAAGAGTTTTAGAGAGTTCTTGAGAGAAAGAAGAAGCTGCTGGTGTGTGTTGCTGTGTGCTGATGTGGTGACGTTTTCTACAGCAATTGTGGACGAGATTATGCTCTAGAAGATGGTGATTCGTCCATGAGTTAAGTGTCTCTCTTTTATGCTTTAGATTTCAATTTGTAAGGGATTGAGAGAGAGAGAATTGTAGAGGGGAAGGGCTGTAGACAGAATTTAATCTTCTATTCTGTTTTTACATCAAGTTGGTGCTTGGTGTCTGGGGTTTGGTGATCCTATCTGTGGGTGCAGATAAATTGTAAAGGGAGTCGGTGCTTCCTAGATAGTTGGTGCTATCTGAAACTAAGGGTTGGTGCTCTTTGTCGTTGGTACGACTAAATAAGATTCAGATCTGTCCCGGATTGGTGTTCGGACAGTCTTTGAACCGTGGACGTAGCCTTTCGGTGAACCACGTTAAATCTGGTGTCATTGTTTGGTTTGACTTGTTTTTGTTGAATTGGACCTGTTTTTAGAAATCACTGATTCACCCCCCCCCCCCCTCTCAGTGATCGCGGTATCCAACAGAGAGGAGCAAGAGGAAGGACATGAAGAAGAAGAACATCAAAACCAGAAAGAAGTCCATGTAGCAGTAGAAGAAGCAGAAGGAGAAAATGAGAATGAAGGAGAGGAGCAAGAGGAACCAAATGAAGAAGAACAACAACAACAGGAAAACGGAGAAAATGAAACAGATAATAAAATGAATGAAGGCAAACAGTCTGATACAGACATGATGATAGAGACATTGGTCATATCTGAATTGGAAGAGCAGAGAGAACAAAACAACAGTGAAGAAACAACTTCTGCTGGTGTGGCAACCCAGTTTGTCTCCTTTGGTGTGGAGATGGCTGATTATCACCAAATGGCTCTAGAGACAGATCTGGTGGTCGCCAACATTTTAGCTGATATAATTGGAAATGCCACCAATGCATCAACCAATGTGACATCTGAAACAATATCTGGAACCGAACAAGAAGCTGCTGACATTGGGCCTTCTCCTAGTAACCCGTCACAGTCAATCAAAAACAACAAACTACAAAATCTAACTGAAGAGCGTGACAGGGCAACTTCGTTAGCCAACCAAATGAACAAGGATAATAAAGATTTACAAGAACAGATTCAAAGGATGGCTATTGAACTTGAAAGGACATCAGTAGAAAACAACAGTCTGAAAAAGGAAAGGCTTGAAATGGAAAAAAAAATAGAAAGCTTGCTTAAAGAAAGAGACAATGCTCTATTGATGATTGAGCAGTTGACAATTGAGAAGAATTCCCATGAAACATGTGAAGTCAAAACCGATCAAACTATAGAAGATACTTCTAGAATGGTAAACTCCTTAAAAGAGCAGCTCAAACATACTATGAGTGTGTCAGATATACAGTCCTCAAGAGCAGCAAAGGCAGAAAATGAGGGGAAGGAGCTGAAGAAAAAAATAATAAATCTGGAATCGAACAACATGAAATCACGACAGCTGTTAAAGGAAATGACACTTGATTATGCAGAGAAAGGATTGGAGTGGGCTGGAAACACATTGGATGATATCTTCCAGTCTCCAAAGAACTAAATTTCAGAACAAAAAGGGTCTACAATCACACAGAAAAAAGCAGAGGGGTCTGCAGTAGATCAGAAAATTGAAGAGAATGCTGATGAGGTGATTTATTTAAACTTCCATATTTTTTTTGAAGATTATTCTTTGGATTGCAAAGCTATCTTACCTGACCTTTAGTATGCAAAATATATGACTCTCTTTCAAATTATCTGACTCTCTAACAAATTTATCTGAATTCTGACTGAACTTGTAACATATCTCATCAACTTTATCTTTGTTCTTTGTGAATTTAACTGACTTTCCATCAATTTTATCTGATGTTGCATTGAATTTATCTTACCTTGTATATATTCCAATTTATTTAATCTATATTTGTTTGTTTGAATGATTAATCAGATCAACTACTCTGACACACAAATCAAGCCAGTTAAGGAGGTGAAACAATCCTCCATGATAAAAAGAATTAAAAAAAGGAGGGCAACAAGGAAAATGATTGAAACAGCTGCACCCTTTAGACTCCCCAGAAATACAGTCACTAAGCAAATGACTGAGCCCGACATTGAAAAGCTGAAACAAATCTACGAAGCAGAAGGCAATGAGTAAGTAACAGTCCTATGCAACTAAGCAACACAGCTCTTGTTGTAAAAAAAAATTATTCAAAATGACAACAACTTAAGCACTTTTTACAATTGCATTTGCAGGGCGCTAGTCTGGGGAGGCGAGGGAATATCTGCTGTATCATACGAGGACATCATTACAATCCTCAACAAAGCAGAATTCTCCAGCAATGTAAACATCCAAACAAATAAACTTTCCATACTATTGCTTAATTTTTGTAATATAACAACAATGGTCATATTCAATTAACATAACTAACACTATCTGCTTCAAATTGAACAGGTTATTGACGGATATGCTGACTTGTTATACAGAGAACAGGAAGAAATCCAACAACAACTTACAGCAAGCAATCAGCAAGGCCTGCTGCCCCAAGAAAAATCAATCTTCGTATCAAGTTTATGCTGGGTAAAATACAATGAATCTTAATTAATAAAGTAACATTTTACTTTGTTTTACAATATAATAAACAGTTACTAAACTAAAATTAATGCAGAAATTCGTTACAGCGAACACATTGTTAGATATCGCGATCACTGAGAGGGGGGGTGAATCAGTGATTGTTTAAAAACAGGTCCAATTTAACAACAAAAGCAAATCAAATCACACAAGGACACCAGATTTAACGTGGTTCACCGAAAGGCTACGTCCACGGTTCAAAGACTGTCCGAACACAATCCGGGACAGATCTGAATCTATTTAGTCACACCAACGACAAAGAGCACCAACCCTTAGTTTCAGATAGCACCAACTATCTAGGAAGCACCTACTCCCTTGAGTTTCAGATAACACCAACTATCTAGGAAGCACCGACTCCCTTTACAATTTATCTGTACCAACAGATAGGATCACCAAACCCCAGACACCAAGCACCAACTTGATGTTCTACAGAATAAAAGTAGAAACCTTTTTCTATAGACCTTCCCCTCTACAATCTCTCTCTCTCAATCCCTTACAAATTGAAATTAAAGCATAAACAGAGAGACACTTATCTTATGGACGAAACACCATCTTCAAGAGCACATCCTCGTCCACACTTGCTGTAGAAACGTGCAACACAACTGCACACAGCAACAACACCTTCTTCTCTCCAAAACCCTCTCTTTTCTTCTCTCTTCTCTTCTCTTCTCTTCTGTCTCTGGTGTCTTCTTAAAAACGAGCCAAACATGCCTTTATATAGGTTATGGTAACCCTTAAGAGTGTTTAAATTAGGCTAGAATTCGTTTAGAAAGAGTCCCAAACGAAATACTTAAGTTTCCTGAATTTTCGTGCAAAACTTCTATTTCTGCGCAACTCAGGTTTCCCGTGTGTTCTACCGGTAGTACTTGCGGTAGAACAGATGAAATTCTCATGTCCAAGCTTCTGCTAGAATTTAAGCCACTTCTACCGGTAGTACTTGCGGTAGAACTTTCAGAGCAGCCACTTCTACCGGTAGTACTTGCGGTTGACAGATGGAAATCTTAGGGTCAGCCTTTTCTACCCCTTTTCTACCCCTGTTCTACCCCTGTTCTTCCGGTAGAAATACCGGTTGACAGATGAAATTCTGATTTCCTATACTGTTCTGTTTCAGCTCTGTTTTCTCTTTGAAGCTCTATCAACACCACACTTGTGGCATTGTGTTGACAATAATTCCAACACAAGATGATACTTGAGATACTAATTTCTTCAATTCTTCATTAAACTTCTCAAGGCATCTCAAATTCCAACAATCTCCCCCTTTGGAATTGTTGGCAACACTTTTGGAACTTCAACACTTAGAACACATTAAACTAGTTGATCTTCATGAAGCTTCTTCAGAACCATAGTCTCCCCCTGTCTTTAAAAAAAATCAAGATCTCTAACACTCTTGATACCAATCTCCCCAAAGTTATCATAGCATAACTTCTTCTAACATTGCTTTCTCCTAGCTTAAGTCTTTCTCCCCCTTTGACAACAAGTCCAAAGGGACCAACGAAGGAGCGAATAGGATATTCAAAGAATACTGTGCTCCCCCTTTCAAGCCCATCTCCTAAGTATTAGGAGAGTGAGTAACTCCTAATTTTTTTCGGAGATACTCGAAGACTTCTTTTGGCAGAGGTTTTGTGAAGATATCAGCAACTTGCTCAGCAGTTGGGACATATTCCAACTTTACCTCACCATCTGCAACCTTTTCCTTGAGAAAGTGATAGCGAATTGCTACATGCTTCGTTCTAGAATGTTGAACAGGATTCTTGGAGATGTGAATTGCACTTGTGTTGTCACAGAGGATCGGCGTAGGATCCGTTGTCGGAACTCCTAGATCAGAGAGCATTTGCCGCATCCATAACACTTGTGTACAACAAGTGGCCGCTGCAATATATTCTGCTTCCGCTGTAGAAAGGGATACTGAATCTTGTTTCTTACTGTGCCATGCCACCAACCTGTCACCGAGATAGAATGCACCGCCGCTTGTACTCTTGCGATCATCTATACAACCAGCCCAATCGGCGTCAGAGTATGCAACAAGAGTGAAGGATTTGCCTTTAGGATACCAAATACCAAGCTCTATGGTACCTTTCAGATATCGAAATATCCTTTTTACTGCTGTAAGGTGCGTCTCAGTTGGTGATGCTTGAAATCGAGCTACCATACATACTGCTTGCAGAAGATCCGGTCTTGTAGCAGTCAAATAAAGCAAGCTTCCTATCATAGAACGATAAGTGGTGTGATCAACGGACGAACCCTTATCATCTTTGCTTAGCTTTGTGTTCGTTGTCATTGGTGTGCTCACTGGCTTGCTGTCTTCCATGTTAAAACGCTTCAGCATTTCCTTGATGTATTTCATCTGTGATATGAAGATACCATGTTTCAGCTGCTGAACTTGTAAACCAAGGAAGAACTTTAGTTCGCCAAGCATTGACATCTCAAATTCTTTCTTCATCTCTTCAGCAAAATTCCTGCACATTTCTTCATCATTGCCACCAAAGATTATGTCATCGACATAAACAATGACAACCAGCTGTTTGCTCAACTCTGTTTTGACATAAAGATTGCTATCAACCAGTCCTTTTCCAAAGCCGATCTTGCGGAGATAGAGGTCCAGCCTTGCATACCACGCCCTTGGCGCTTGTTTCAGCCCATAAAGAGCCTTTTTCAACTTGCACACTAGGTCTGAATTTTTGCTAATGAGAAAACCATCAGGTTGCTCAATGTAGACCTCTTCTTCAAGTAATCCATTCAAGAAGGCTGACTTTACATCCATCTGAAATACCTTGAAGGTTTTGTATGCAGCTAATGCAAGAAATATACGAATGGCTTCCAGATGAGCCACCGGTGCAAAGGTCTCTTCAAAATCTATGCCTTCAACTTGAGCATAGCCTTTACAAACCAACCTTGCTTTGTTTCGTATGACCTGACCATCTTCATTCAGCTTATTCCGAAAGAACCATTTAGTACCAATAACATTCTTATCGGTAGGTCTAGAAACTAGTTCCCATGTGGAGTTCTTCTCAATTTGCTCCAACTCCTCATGCATAGCTTTCAACCAACTTTCATCGAGACTGGCTTTAGCCACAGTCTTGGGTTCAATAGTGGACACAAGTGAGTAATTGCTAACTACACTTTGTCTTGTTTTAACACCGACCTCAGGATCTCCAATGATTTGATCCTTAGGGTGTTGCTCTACCCAAGTGCTTTTCTTTCTAGGTGTAGTATCCTCTGAGTCATCCTTTGATTTCTCAGAATCATTAGGTTTAGCTACTTCATCATCAATCTCACTCGAGTCCTCATAAACGGGACTGTCATAATGAGTTCCATTCTTGGATTCATGGTTTTCATCAATTCTAACATCGGCACTTTCTATGATTTTTCTGGTCCTTTTGTTAAGACATCTGTAAGCCTTACTAGATGAGGAATAACCCAGAAATATACCTTCATCAGCTCTTTCTTCAAATTTGCCCAGATTTTGTTCAAGACGCTTGATGTAACACTTGCTAACGAAGACTCTGAAGTGCTTGATTGTTGCTTTTCTCCCAAACCATAGCTCATAAGGAGTTTTGTCTTCATTTGGCCTGTTCAAGCATCGATTCTGAATGTATACAGCCGTATGGATTGCCTCCTTCCAGTATTTGTCAGCCAGCTTGCTCTCAGTTAGCATTGTACGAGCCATCTCTTGAACGGTGCGATTTTTCCGTTCCACAACTCCATTTTGTTGTGGAGTTCTAGGGGCTGAATACTGTCTCTGAATGCCATGGTGCTCACAATAGTTAGTGAACTCTTCAGATGTGAATTCACCGCCTTGATCAGACCTTAAAATCTTGATACGTTTTCCAAGCATATTTTCAACCTGTTCTTTAAACACTTTAAAACGATCAAGTGCTTGATGTTTATGTTTAAGAAACAATACCCATGTCATACGAGTATAATCATCAATGCATAACATAAAATACTTATCTCCATTGGTGCTTTGAGTTCGCATCGGTCCACAGAGATCAGTGTGCACTAGCTCAAGAGGTTTCTTTGAATGATGCTCCTTTGACTTGAACATTACCCTCGTTTGCTTTCCCTTTTGACACGAATCGCAAATGGGGTTGGAAGGCTTTTCAACTGTAGACATACCTCTGACAGCCTTTGAATTGCAAATCTTTGACATGTTATCAAAGTTTAGATGCCCAAGGCGTTTGTGCCACAACCAACTTTCCTCTGTCCGACTCATCAAGCAAGTCTTTTTCAGCTCCATCTGACAATGTATAGAGATTTCCAGCAGTCCTAGATCCAGTAGCCACTGTTTTGCCGTTGCTACACTTCTTGATAGCAAAACCATTCTTAGTGAAGACAACTTCGTGGCCTTTGTCACAGATCTGGCTCACACTTAGCAAGTTGTGTCTTAGTCCAGACACATATAAGACCTCGTCTGATCTGATTTTGTTTGCCTTTAGCTGAACAACACCTTTTCCGCAGATTTTGGCACCATCATTGTTACCAAGCTTCACTGATCCGCCTTCATAGTGCTGTAATTTGACGAATCTTTCCTTATCACCTGTCATATGGCTTGAACAGCCACTATCAAGGACCCATGGTGCTGTCTTCTTTTGTGCATTGAATGCCGTTTGCACAATGAGAGATTCTTTGGAATTATCTTTCCTTTTCTTTGCCCTCCATGCCTTAACTAACTTGGGTTTCTTTTCAACCTGAAATTGGTTAGCTATAGGCAACCTACAATCCCTAGCCAAGTGTCCATAATTATGACATATATAGCACTCAATTTTGTGGCTGTTTAGGATTGAAAAAGGGTTCCTAGTCACAAGTGGGCTGTTTCTAACATAGAATTTGCAATCAGCTCTTTTATGTCCATATCTATTACAATGATAGCAATAACCATAGAATCTGAACATTCTTCCTTTCTTAGGTGGCTGGTTAAACTCCACAAACCTTTTCTTATTGACCATCTCAATACTAGGCTGAATTTGATGCTTTGTAGCCTTGAGAGGTATGGCACTTTGTTTCATAAACACAGAAGGTGCAGCTTTAGAGGACTCTCCGGTTTCAAATCCAATACCAAATTTATTGTGGAAGGGCTTTTGAACTTTCAGAATTTCATTGAGTTTCATTGTCCCTTCAATCGCTTGGAGTGCTTTGAGTTTTCGGCTACTTTCCAAGTGTTCAGCCTTTGCTCTAGCGATTTCAGTTTCAAGTTTCATAGCCTCTTCCTTTTTTATACTTATTTGATTTTGAAGGACTTCCACCATTCTTTTATATTCTTCAACTTGAGTTTTCAAAGCAATATTTGAACTTTCAGATTCATGAAGAAGTTTCAGATTTTTCTTACTTGTTTTTCGTTCCATGCTAAGCTCCTCAAGTGCGGCAATGAGTTCTTCTTCGAGATTGACCTCAGCCTCCTCTTCCTCTTCCGGCTCTTGCTCCTCTTCTTCTTCAACGGTAACCATGAAGAGAGCTTCAGTTGCCTCGGCTGATTCATCATCGTCTGAAGTTTCAGACGTGCTGTCATTATATTGACTGATGAAGCTTTTTGCTTTGCCCCTCTTTCTGAAATTTTTCTTCCACTTACTCTTATTGACATAAGAGTCATCATCATTATTTTCTTTCAGCGGACACTTCGCAGCAAAGTGACCAACACCGCCACAATTGAAGCATTTAAAGGGTAGCTTCCCTTTGTACTTTCCATTGCTTCCTTTCTTCAGCTTTCTAACAAATTGAGCCTCAAGCTCATCATCATCAGTATCAGAATCATGACCAGCAGTCTCTTTTCCCTTTTTCTGAACTTTGAAGGCCGCTTCTCTATCAGATGAAGACGTCTTACCTATGCGCATCTCATAGGCAGTGAGTGAACCATGCAACTCATCCATGGAAAATTCATTCAGATCCTTGGCTTATTCTATGGCTGAGACTTTTGAATCAAACCGGGGAAGAAGAGATCTTAGAACCTTTTTGACGATGACTGGTTCTTTAATCTCCTCCCCTAGTCCACGAATGTCATTCGTGACTTCATTCACTCGTTGCAAATATGAGTCAACATTCTCGCTTTCCTCCATGCGAAGAGATTCAAATAGAGAGCGATGGGTTTGCAATTTTGCTTCTTTGATCTTCTCATCTCCTTCATGAATGCTTTTCAACTTGTCCCATATTTCCTTGGCTGTTTTGCATGCAATTACTTTGACCAGCTCGCTGTCCACAAGGCCACTAAAGAGTGCATTCTGCGCCTTAGAGTCGTTGTCTGCTAACTTCTTCGTTGCAGCATCATTGGGTACAATGGCAATATTGTAACCGACTCTGACAGTCTCCCAGACATCATAGCCAAGTGACTTAATGAAAGCCTGCATTCTGATCTTCCAGAAGGAGTAATTAGAACCATCAAACAAAGGTGCTTTCTTATTCCCTGTGTTGGTTGCCATGTGATTTGACAAGAGATCACCCTTAGCGTGTTAAGCTTTTCAAGGGAGCCTTACGCTCTGATACCAATTGTTAGATATCGCGATCACTGAGAGGGGGGGTGAATCAGTGATTGTTTAAAAACAGGTCCAATTTAACAACAAAAGCAAATCAAATCACACAAGGACACCAGATTTAACGTGGTTCACCGAAAGGCTACGTCCACGGTTCAAAGACTGTCCGAACACCAATCCGGGACAGATCTGAATCTATTTAGTCACACCAACGACAAAGAGCACCAACCCTTAGTTTCAGATAGCACCAACTATCTAGGAAGCACCTACTCCCTTGAGTTTCAGATAGCACCAACTATCTAGGAAGCACCGACTCCCTTTATAATTTATCTGCACCAACAGATAGGATCACCAAACCCCAGACACCAAGCACCAACTTGATGTTCTACAGAATAAGAGTAGAAACCTTTTTCTATAGACCTTCCCCTCTACAATCTCTCTCTCAATCCCTTACAAATTGAAATTAAAGCATAAACAGAGAAACACTTATCTTATGGACGAAACACCATCTTCAAGAGCACATCCTCATCCACACTTGCTGTAGAAACGTGCAACACAACTGCACACAGCAACAACACCTTCTTCTCTCCAAAACCCTCTTTTTTCTTCTCTCTTCTCTTCTCTTCTCTTCTGTCTCTGGTGTCTTCTTAAAAACGAGCCAAACATGCCTTTATATAGGTTATGGTAACCCTTAAGAGTGTTTAAATTAGGCTAGAATTCGTTTAGAAAGAGTCCCAAACGAAATACTTAAGTTTCCTGAATTTTCATGCAAAACTTCTATTTCTGCGCAAATCAGGTTTCCCGTGTGTTCTACCGGTAGTACTTGCGGTAGAATAGATGAAATTCTCATGTCCAAGCTTCTGTTAGAATTTAAGCCACTTCTACCGGTAGTACTTGCGGTAGAACTTTCAGAGCAGCCACTTCTACCGGTAGTACTTGCGGTTGACAGATGGAAATCTTAGGGTCAGCCTTTTCTACCCCTTTTCTACCCCTGTTCTACCCCTGTTCTACCGGTAGAAATACCGGTTGACAGATGAAATTCTAATTTCCTATACTGTTCTGTTTCAGCTCTGTTTTCTCTTTGAAGCTCTATCAACACCACACTTGTGGCATTGTGTTGACAATAATTCCAACACAAGATGATACTTGAGATACTAATTTCTTCAATTCTTCGTTAAACTTCTCAAGGCATCTCAAATTCCAACACACATCAGAAATGAGAGAAAAGATTTTACACAAACAAATCTCCCCAAGCAGAACTGCAAACCACAGATTCGTGCACTTTCCAATGAATTCAAATGGAAAAAGGAAAAATGCTCAACCATTTCATTGGACACTGTTGGTGCTGGATCAGAAAGAGGGGGATTGGCTACATTACAATTCCTTGAAACCGAGATTAGCTAAAACAGTCGATCATTACTTTGAAGATGCACAAATTCTGGTATGTCTCATTCACATAATCATTAAATACAGACTACTGCCCATAACAATAAACCCCAACCCATTGACTATATCAATTTATTTATTTCTGCAGAAACAATATGTGGAGAACTACAATTACGTAAATATTGAAGAAACCCAGCCATATGGAGCTCCGTTGATAAGCGTGGAAGACGCCCCACAACAGAAAATGGGATCGTAAGTATCATTTCGTATAAACACTGATTCAATTCATTTTAAAGTACCAACATCATCTTCTTTTGCAGTGTCGATTGCGGCGTCATTGTTTGCTACATCATGAAGCAAATTACTCACAAACAACCAATTGATTCGAAACTGCAACAGAACATCATTGATGATTTGAGAAGAGAGATAGTTACCAAATTCCTCAATGACATGCATCACTGCTGGTCAATTCAAAACTTCCATGCAAGGAGAGAAGGTGCTGATGATGATTTCGAACAGTGACATAGGGTTTGAAACAGGGTTATGTCACAGTAAACATAAGCCAAATTCATGTATTTCTCTGTAATATGAAAAGAACCACTGCAACATACTTGTGAATGTATACTTTTGCACAATGAATGTAAGGGAAACAACTTTGGCAATTTAATTGTCAAAATTTCTGAATCGATGAATGAATTAAATTGTGAATGAATTGTAAAATATGTGTCCTGATATAGTTTTCGTTGATTCTCTTCACATATTTATACGATTTTTATAGAATATAACCTGTTTTTTCACAAATTTATCTACGGTCTGATACAAACTATCTGAGTTCAAAAACAATTTATCTTAGTTTCTAATAAATTTATCTGAGTTCTGAAACAAATTATCTGAGTCCAGATGCAATTTATCTGTTTTTTAGATAAATTTATCTGAGTTCTGAAACACATTATCTGAGTCCAGATGGAATTTATCTATTTTTTAGATAAATTTATCTGAGTTCTGAAACACATTATCTGAGTCCAGATGCAATTTATCTGTTTTTTAGACAAATTTATCTGAGTTTTGAAACACATTATCTGAGTCCAGATGAAATTTATCTATTTTTTAGATAAATTTATCTGAGTTCTGAAACAAATTATCTGAGTCCATATGCAATTTATCTGTTTTTTAGATAAATTTATCTGAGTTCTGAAACGAATTGGGTGACTTCTGACAGTAATTATCTGAGTTGACAAGAAATTATCTGAATTCTGAAATAAATTCTATAACTTCATAATCAATTTATATGAGATATGAAGCAATTTATATGACTTCTGATGCATATTTAATCTCACTTATAATACATTTTCATTATCAATTTTTGAAAACTCATTTTAAATGAGATAAAGAATTATATAAGTGATTGCTTATATGATAAACAACACAATAAACAGTAGTAAAATGTCTGTCACTTTGACTATTTATTCACTAATCACAATTCATATCGTATCTTCTATACATGCTAAAGAATTGACTACTATTATACAGAAACTAAAGTCAAAGTCTATTTCAAATATTTGTCAAATAATAGGCTCCTTGCAAGACTTCTTATTGTGACTGCCAAACCGACCACAACGCCCACATTTTATCTGCCGTGTCATCTCCCCTCTTGACAATATCCTCTTTTTTTTGGGCCTGCCGGCTGGGCGTTTCACCAGAGGTGGGAGAATAACAGCTCCAGCAACTGTTGCCTCCGACATTCCGACAGTTGGAATTGGAAATATCTGCTCATCATATGAAGCCCTATATGAATCAGTGTGAAAATAATGATCCACATAAAAATTCAGGTCCTTTCCACTCTTTTGAATCGCAGCACAAGCATGTGCACAAGGAAAGCCATTAATCTGCCACTGATAACAGGAACATATATGATTAAAAATGTCGACAGTCACTGACGGGTAAGAGTGAACATCGTAAACAGTTTCACTGGAACGCCTGACAGTCCACGTCCGTCCTAGCTGGATCAAAGCATCCAACCTCTTATCCATATCCGGGCAAATGACTGACTTCCATCTGCTGGAAACTTCCTTCCTAGTAGCCATCTGCTCCATTATTTGAACCCTTATTGTGTTCACCATCTTTGTAATTGGAAGATGACGAGCTTCTCTAATCCAGGAGTTGAAAGATTCAGCTGCATTTGAACACATCTCACCATACCGCTGACCCTTAAAGTAGGCATTGCTCCATCTTTCATGAGGCAATCCAGAAAGAAATCTGTCTACGTTGCTACCACCTTGATGCCTCAACGCCTGTAACTTGGCATGGAATGCAACTATGGTCGGAGCATATGCACATTCCCGAAGCATCATAACCATTCTCTCTCTAAATTCGTTAGTGTATCCACCTGACAGTTTGTCTCTCAAATTTGCCTTCAAGTGTTGTAGGCAAAAAGCATGATGAGCATAGTGGAAAACACTTGAAACACCCTCTATCAGACCTGGATTTCTATCGGAAATAAAAGTAATAGTGCGATCCGAAACCAGAACTTTCTTTAAATTCTGCAAAAACCACTTCCAATTGTCCTCCGTCTCTGAGTCCACCACAGCGAAAGCAAGGGGAAATAAACCTGTGTTATAAAAAAATAAAGTTTTATACTCCAAGAAATAAATATAAAACAGTAAATGGTAATCATTAATAAAAATAATCTCAGAAATAAAAGAATCGAAAGCAACTGCCATACCTTGATTTCCATTCTTCCCTGTTGCTGCCAACAAGTTTCCCTTGTATCTCCCTTTCAAAAAAGTACCATCCAAAAATAACAAAGGACGGACATGATTAAAACCAGAAATTGAAGCATAGAATGAAACAAACAGCCGCTTAAAGCACATAGTTGACTGGTCATAATCTAGCACAAAAAGGCTTCCTGGATTCACATCCTCCGCCACCTTAATGTACCAACGAAGATGGTCAAAAGATAACGACGAATCACCATACAACTTATTTCTAGCCCTTTCCACGCCCCACCATGCATGATGGTATGTAATTGTAAGTCCATAATTCGCCTTAAAGTGGTGCACAACATCAATGGGTCTAGTGAGTGGCCTCTCACGAATATGATCAATCATTAAATCAGCAACCGTCTCAGATCTCATACGGCTGTTCTTCGAAGTTCGGACTGCCGCACCACACGTATGCTCATTATCTAATGTCCTGATATAAAAATGTCCAGATGACTTCTCAATCGAAGCATGAACACGCCATTTACAACCCATCGAACGACTGCGAGAACATTCAGCTGTTACCCTAACTTTATCATTTTTCACATATACAAACTCAAACCCAACTTCCATTGAATATCTACACAGAACACTTCTAAACTCTGCAACACCGCCCTCAAACCTCTGTCCCACTTCTCTAATACCACTTGACCAGCCTAAAGACAGCAAAATCTTCTCCTTGTGTGTGCAGAACAGCGGGAGTAGATCTGTCTCAATATCTGTGCCCTCATAACCCACTAATTGAATGGCATCTTCAACAAAATCATCAACGTTTTCCTCTTGATCATCATCATCTGATTCCTGCATTTCTGATACGAAAACATCCACTGTTCCCAAACCCATTGAAGACGCCAACATTGATAAGCTCAACAAATCTGAGTCGCTGTCCAGCAAGCACTTTGGATGGCCAGGCAATGTGTAAGTCAGACATACCATGTTTACTGCCAACATCTTCCATTTGTTGCAAACTTGACGAATTAAATCATCAAATCTCATGCCCAGACTAAAATGAATGACGGCAGTAAACATGCCATACTTACAAAGAAGCATTACCGGTTGCGCCATCTTTGAATTTACTAAAATCAACGAAGTTCAAAAGTCATCAAAATCTTTAAAATTGTGCACAATATTAAAAAAACAACAACAAACAAACATTTATCTAAATTTATCTGAATTCTGTACACGTTTATCTGATTTCTGAACAAAATTATCTTATTTCTGAACAAATTTATATGAATTTATATAAAAGTTATCTATAATTACTCATTCTAATTCAGATAACTTTGATTCAGAAATCAGATAAAATCTTAAGAACTCAGATAAATTTGATATAGAATTCAGATAATTTTTAAACAAACTGAACTAACTTTATAAATCGCATATGTATATTAGAAACACTGATAGATTTGATTCAAAAAGTCACATATATTCGATTACATGGTTCAATCAAAATTGCAGCTTGGAACAGAATTTCAAACTATTAAACAATTTTATGAGAAACAAAGTAACTTATTTGACATCTAGATACATCAGGCTTTATCTATACGAATCAAATCAAATAACAAAATTAATTAAAAAATATAATAAAAAACAAAAACAAATAACAAAATCAAATAACAAATCTCAACAACATATCAGAATCCTATACAAAATAAATAACTTCTCAAATAAAAATGAAAATGAGTATCAGAAGTATAAATCTACAATTTAAACAAGAAAACTTGCATACACTCTGCTATGAATATAAAACCTTCCTTACCTCTGACAAAAGTTGAATATGCAATCTGTTACGCACAGAAACTCAGATCTACCTCCGTCCAAAGTTGAATCTGCAATCTCTTACACACACAAACTCAGATCTGATTCACACTGAATCTACGAACTGCTTTTAGTCTGTAATCTCTGAAATCTGATTTGAAATAATCGTTGCATATGAATTACCATCTGATTCGATTCAGAGCAGCAACATGTTTCCATCATGCTAGATCTATAATCTGCAATACAGCCGACTCGTCTGCAATCTACAAACAATAAAATCTCCATCAGAAGTTTTCTACCGTGACTGCCATTTGAAATTCAAAATAACAGATTTGCGGTAACTTACAAGGGCATATCAGTAACAGTCGATGAGTTATCACCTAAATCTCAGGCTACATTATCGTGACACGTTGCTGAAATAACGTTACATGTTTGGAACGATTTCATTCCATGCTGCGTCAGTTACAGGGGCATTTTTGTCTTAAAAAATGAAAACATGTGTGCACAGGGACCTAAGACTGGAAAAAGTCTAGCTAAATGGACCAAAGACCTTAAAAAGTTTTTCCTTGGACTGGAGGCTGGAAACATGGACTTATAGGGACCTTTCGCTAATTTCTCCTTAATTTTATACTCTAACTAACTGAACAATCAAAGGACCATATCCTTTCCAAAGAATGGTCATATGAAAAAAAAAAAAAAACAGAGAGCGAATGTCTATTAAGAAATGAATAACAATATACATGTTTTATAGATGATCAATTTTATGTTGGGCTAGACTTTTGAAAGGTAAATTTTAAACCAATGCCAAGTCACAGTGTGTTAATGGTTATAAGCTATTTGAATTTAAGAAGGTAAGCCTGTTAACCCCATTAATTAGTAGCCTTTCCTACCTACAATTAATTGCTATTGTGTAAAGTATAAACAATTAAGGATTGCACATGTGACAATTAATAGATACATAAGAGTGAATAAAAGAGTTGGGCTTTTATTTGTTACTTATTTTAAGCAGATATAGACTTGTTTGGACTTCAGTATGCTAATGATATTTTTTAAGCAAAGCCCATTTATGTCCTGAGGTTTTTTTTTTAATAAGTTTATAAAGATTTTTTTATTTGGGTCTCTATGTTGATTTTCCTTTTAGCCCATTTCTCTACTGAATTTCTAACCTTTTGAAAGAAATGGATTCTATCAAAAGGAACTAGAAGCAAAAGATTGAAGGTGGGAGATCTCTCCACACTGAAATTTTACTATGGTAAAAGTTCATTATGATAAGAGCCCGTGGCACAATGGAAGGTGCTCACTACTGCAATTTTGATGCTGCATGTTGGGCGAGGTGGGAGGGGAGAGAGGGAAATGCACGCCTTAAGTTTGTTCTCTCTGAGATTATAATCAATATTGCTGACTTCTCTCCTGCAGAATAAGTGGGGCACACATATTACACCAATGGTGCAGTGGCCTGACAAATCTTTTTCACTTGGACTTGCACAAGCCTTAGCGTGGCAGAGATCTGGTCTTATGGTGCATCCCACCTTCCAATTAAGGTAATGTGATAGGTGCTTTGTTTAATGTTTTGAATTATAGTTTTATTTGTTCACATGGGTATTATTTATTTATTCTTCAATCAATAAGAAAAACCACAATTTGTCAATTTAATATAAATACATGACACAGCAAATGTAATACTAGGATATGACAGCCCCTTCCAGTTAATGCAACTATGAAGAGCATCTGTTTCCCCATGAATGACTCTTGGAAGCTCCTGCAGCTAGTCACCAAATTTCCCTTAAAAAATTTGCGTTTTCTATATGGTGCTTGTCTGAGAGGGTTTTTCTTTTCAAAATTAGATAACTAGAGATCAAGTTCCTCTCCTGAGGGTGCATTTGGATATACCCAGAATGGGATCAGCCTGAACTTGCATTTGCATTTGTTTGAACTAATACAATCTTCCTAACTTGTCTTGCACACTTTTATGCACTTGTTTGTGGCTACTTGAAGATATTTACAAATGTTGGAATGAAAACATTTCTCTTTCAAGTTGGTCATGGTTCAGCTCATGCACCTGCAATTTGCAAATGTTAGCTAGTAGCTGTTTCTCACTATTGCATCCTAAGGTTGTGGGTTCAAGGCATGTTACCAAAAAAAAAAAAAAAAGTATATGTTTCTTGCTTAGGCATGGTCTCACTGTATTTAGCTTTTCAAAAATAGGTAGTTACACCTTTGCCACAAGCTAAATATCTTCAGGACTACATGTAGCAATTAGAGATTGTTTTATGGATAAATATTTGATACTATGGTTAAAGTGTACACAATAGTACACTTTCATGCAAATACATAACTTCTTCATACTTAAATTACAACTCTCTGGTTGGTCATGGAATTTTTGGGGACCAGTTGAGATAGATGGTCATGGTGGGCCCATTTTAAATATTGATAACTTGACACTTCCAAGCTATTGAACAAATGATTATCCTGTTAAAGGGTTTTTTTCTTTTTTTAATCTCAATGTTTATTGGTGATAGCTTACTAGCTTACAAAGGTATACTTGGATTTATACAATACTTGGATCATTGATTTCCCACCAATTGCCTTTGTTCTGTACACAGCTTTGCAAGATTGATTCAGAGGGGAAGGCCAGGAGGGTGGTTGGTTAATCTTTTGGTGAAAGGTTCCTTGTAAGTGAAAGGTTCCATCAATATATTTTAAGTGTTTGATTTATCTTTAGCTGCTTCTCTCTCCAAATAGAATTTTGCATTTGGGGAACAGCCCTGTACCCTGCTATTTTCTGTGGTGATTACCTGATGCTACCCACTACTCTTACCAAGATTGGGACCAGCACAAATTAGAATACCGATTCGTGGCAGAGCTAGATATGTGAAGTAGCATGAGATGCTGAATAAATATTGTTATGAGTGAAGTTTTTCATAAGACACCAACACAAGGAAAAGGGGATAGAGGAAAAAAAATCATTTTGAGTTCAAATTATGGGAAAGGAAGTTAAGAATTTTGATATGCAGCTTATGTGGATGTGATGTATCACCCTGCCAAAAGAACATAATGTTGTCGCTGTTGTCCTTTAAAGCAATGACAAGAGGATATCGGGAATATTGAATTCTTAACTGATACCGCAGTTAATTTGTAAGGGTTGTGATCTTTAGTAACTAGGATCTGGATTGTTTTCTTTATAAGGGTTGTGATCTTTAGTAACTTAGATCTGGATTGTTTTCTGACTGTGGGGAGTGGACTCAATCTTAGCACTTACGGTGTCATCCTCTTTGAAATTATTTATTGGTGTAGGTGCAGAAAATAATGACCCACAATGAGAGGGAGCCTGAGAGGACTTATCCGAGAAGAGGGTGATGACTGGGAATGACTGGATGCCGTCCGGAAGCCTGAAAGGGAATAGCAAACGGTCAGAGGACCCTGGCCTGGGCGGCGCAAGGCTCTCCGATGCCAAAGTCAGTGTGGGAACTGGAACAATGGAAGGAGAGGGAGAAGAGAGACAGAGTAAGGGCTCTGTGAATGGAAATGGGCGTACCTTTGATGGTGGTATGAGCCTCTATTTATAGAGTGTGGAACGTATCTTTCGGAGATATTGTGGTGTGGGTCCCATGATTGGACTGGGAAGTCACGATCAGCCCACATTGCATTAATTGTGGTCCAATCCAGCCCACTATGCATTAAATGCCCATCGGGTCAGCCCACATCGCATTTAATACACATCTTGTTGGGCCAGGCCGTGTCGGGCGCCTTTGGCGGTAGGGGTACCAGCGGATCTGCCCTCGGGCCCTGCCCTGATGTGGCCTTAGCCGCTGGATGTCGCCCTGTCAGGGATCTGGCGAAGATTGTGGGCGGCTGGATGTCGCGTCTGTCCTACTAGCTCGTGCCCCTATCCCTCCACGTGCCTGATGACGTAGGGGATGAGGGGCGCAAGTGAAGGTTCTTTTTTGCTTCGGCTTCTGTCCCGGCTTCTTCAGCCGAGGTGGAGTTTGCTGCCGAGATGGCACCCGGGGTGGCTCAGCCGAGGTGGAGCTCCCCGCCGAGATGGCACCCGGGGTGGACCAGTTCGGCGCTAGTGGCCCGGAGATGCTTGACTTCGGCCGAGGCCTTTGTCCTGGTAACCGGGGTGAGATTGGTGCCACGTGGATGGCACGCGGATGGCACGTGAGAATGCTTAGCATCATCTGATGGCTGTGATTAGCTTAATCCTGTGGCTCTGGAAATCTCCCCACACAATTGCCCCCTAGCTTTTGACCTCTTAGGCGCCCTAGCCCTTAGTGGTCGAAAGTTAGAAGAATCCGTCCGGGGATGTGGCGATCGTCGTCTGGTGTCGCTTCAACTGCTCTGAAGCCATAAATGCTCTGTCTTGCCTGTACTGGGAAGCGAGTCGACGGCTACACGCGTCGCCTCTTCACTGATTGCGGTGTCTGCCGGGATCCCTGTGAACGATCCAGTTGCGAGCCGAGCTGCATCCGGTTCCGAGTCGTCTACTTCAAGTTCGGAACCGTCGAACCTAGCGGCCAAGTTTAGGCGGGGGTCTTCTTAGTCTGCGACGCCATCTTCTGCCAGCACCCGCGCTGCTTCGAGCTCGGGAGGTGCTGGCGCTACTTCAGCTTCTGCTCCTGCTCCAGCTTCTGCTCCTGCTCCTGCTCCGAGTGCGGGAGCGCGGCGACGCTTCGCCGGAGCGCCCAAGGGAGGGGTCCCCGCCTAGAAAGAAGTCCAAGGCTGGGGAGACGGACTCGGGGGCTGAACAGCCACAGAAGAATAAGGCCCCTGCGCGGGCCCCCGGAGCCAAGACTCCTATTGAGAAGAGCGCGCAGGTCAGCAAGCCGACCGGTGGAGCGACCCGCGAGCTGACGATCTCGGTGGGGCAAGGGTCTGGATCGGCCTCCGGACCCCGGAGTGCCCTAGCGCCATGGAGGCCGAGGATGAAGACTCGGCCCGGTGAGCCTCTGAAAGTCGAGGACCGGCTGTTGGGGAATGCCGAGGTGATCGGAGCTTTCGCCAAGGTCTGTGCTCTACCAAGAGACATGGAGACGCACGAGATGGTCTCGGCGATCCAGGCTAATCTTCTGGTAAGTGTTTGCAACGCTTTTCTTCATTCTTCAAGTGTCTTGGTCGAACCTGACCCTCTGTTTCCATTTGCAGAACGTGCAGAGGCTCCTGACCGTGGTGGGAAGGAGCGATAAGAACGCGACGCGGGTCACTCAGCTGGAGTCTGAGAGGGACAAGCTGAAGAGGGAGCTGGAAGAGTCAAAAGGAATGGAGGGGATGAAGAGGGCCAGCGCTGAAGAGGCTGCTCGGCTGGCATCGGCTCTGGCTGATGCCGCCGATCTTACGTCGAAGGAGAGGTCTGGGCGAGGAACAAGAAGACCGCCAAACTGTAGTCTGAGCTGGTCAGATTGAAGGCTGAATCTACTGCTGAGGGGATGAGGCTGCGTGGGGAAGTGCTGGCTGGGAGCGCCGAAACGGCAAGGTTGAAGACGGCAAATGCCGAGCTGGAGAAGGAAAAGGCCTCTCTTCAGGCCGAGGCCCGGTCCGCCTTCCAGGATGGTGGATCGAGCCACTGAGCTGTACGAGAAGCTGGTGGAGGAGATCACCGCCGTCCTGGAAGGCGGAAGGATGCCTGGCCGCACTGAGACGTGCGGGGCTCCTGAGCCGAGCTCCGCTCCTGCAGCCGAAAATGCCCCAGTTGGAGCTCCTGCAGTGGTTCCTGCTCCGGAAGATGCTCCAGCTGCCCCGGTCTTGAGCGGTGCCCCGGTTGCCAGTGATGCTTCTGCCGTGCCTCAGGGTGAGGCCTCTTCAGCCCCTGTAGCAAATGAGGCCCTGGTCGAAGAATCTCCTGCCAGCGACGCTCCCAGCAAGGTCGCGGTTTCGGTCGAATCCACTGGTCCAGCAGATTCGGTGATCGACCTAGTGGAGTCGCCGAAGCCACAGTAGCCGGGCTCCTCTTTATTTGTCTTTCTTGGCCGAATTGCCTTGCGCCGGGGTAGATCCATCGTTCCGCTGGACTCGGCGAGGCGAGAGTGAGTGCGGCTATTGCCTCCTGAGGGGTGTATGAACCCGAATTTCAGGAATCTGACCTTGGCTGAAATGGCTGACCTTGGCCGAACTGCCTTGCGCCAAGGTGTGAGGGGTTTATGAACCCGGACTTTAGGAAACGGCTGAGTGTATGGACTCCAGACCATTCCCAGGGCGGTAGACCCTTGTAGAGTGGGATGAAACCCTGATTTTAGGAATTCGGCCGAGTGTCCGAACTCGAGGCCTTTTCCAGGGCTGTTAGCCCTTGAGTGTGTTCCAAACACGGGGACTTTAGGAAAGGCTGAGTGTAGGAACTCCAGGCCATTTCCAGGGCGTATGTACCCAAAGTGTGCCCAAGACACGGGGGCTTTAAGAAAGGCTGAGTGTAGGAACTCCAGGCCATTTCCAGGGCGTAGAGCCATGATTGTGTTCAAAACACGGGGCTTTAGGAAAGGCTGAGTGTAAGAACTCCAGGCCATTTCCAGGGCGTAGAGCCATGATTGTGTTCAAAACACGGGGCTTTAGGAAAGGCTGAGTGTAAGAACTCCAGGCCATTTCCAGGGCGTAGAGCCTTGATTGTGTCCAAGACACGGGGGCTTTAGGAAAGGCTGAGTGTAAGAACTCCAGGCCATTCCCAGGGCATAGAGCCTTGATTGTGTCCAAGACACGGGGCTTTAGGAAAGGCTGAGTGTAAGAACTCCAGGCCATTTCCAGGGCGTAGAGCCTTGATTGTGTCCAAGACACGGGGCTTTAGGAAAGGCTGAGTGTAGGAACTCCAGGCCATTTCCAGGGCGTAGAGCCTATGCTGCCGGAGTCGACCAGAGAGAGGTGACAGATTGCCCTTGGCCGAAATGGCTGGCTTTGGCCTAGACGAGCTGCTTGTGCCGAAGTGGATTCGTCATTCCGGCTGTGGAAGCGTGAGCTCGGCAATGATCCTTGAGGGGTGTAAAAACCCAGGCTTTAGGAATCCAGCCGAGTGTCCGAACTCGAGGCCTTCTCCAGGGTCTAGGACCCGGAGCTTTAAGAAACGACCGAGTGTGGACTCGAGGCCTTTTCCAGGGCGTTGGACCCTTGTAGCCGAAGTCGATCAAAGAGAGATGACAGATTGATGACGGGGCGAAAGCTATTTCCATTGATTCAGAGATTCATTACATCTTTTAGAAATTGAATTTATTGGGATACAGATGGATACAGAGGATGCCAGATGGATCACGTAATGATCTTCTCCGAATCCTCACTGTCTGGAACCTGGGCTGCGCTCTGGTGAACTCGGCCCTCGCTGCCGCCGGCATCTCCTGCCTCAACGAACTCTGGAATGTGGCCCTCTTCGGCCAGCTTCTCCAGATACCACTGCAGAGAGTTGCAGTCTTCGGTCCTGTGCCCGTTGCCCCTATGGAAGGAGCAGTAGAGCTTGCTTCGGGCGCCTGAGGTGGGCTCATTCAGCATGGGCGGAGGGTACTTGAAGAACGGCTTGGACCTGATCTTGGTCAGGATGCGGTAGATCGGCTCCTTGAAGACGACATTGACGCTCTGACTGGCGCTGGAGGGAGGTCTGGGCTTCCAGGTGCCCCCAGACCTGGACGACGAAGGCTTCGCCGAACTGGAGACCCAGGCCTGCTCGGGCTCCTGCTTCTGGGAGGGCCTCCCGCCTCCCTGCCGAGGCTGGCTACTCTTCTGCTCGGGCTCCGGATGCCCGTCCTGATCCCTGGCCCGGATCTCGTCTTCCTCCCGGGCGATGAAGCGCTTCACCCGGGACATCAACTCTGGCATGGATTCTGGGGAGTCCCCGGCCAAATCCTTTCGCAAGTCGTTGCTGGGGATCAGGGCATGCTGGAAGGCGTAGATGGCTATCCCTTCCCTCGCGCCCTCGATCTGGCTGTAGACCGCCCAGAATCGCTGGGTGAACTTGGCGAGGGTTTCGCCCTGCTTCATTCTCAGGGCAATGAGGTCCCCTTCCTTCTTGGGGACGACGGTGTAGGCTTGGAACTTCTTCAAGAAGGAGAGCTGGAGCTCCTTCCAACTGGAAACCGACTGCTCCGGGAGAGAGCAGAACCACTTCAGGGGGAGGTCACCCAAACTGGAGGAGAAGATTTTGCAGTTTAGGTGACCCTCGTTTCCCCAGATGGACATCTTCTGGGAGAAGTGTCGGAGGTGTGCGGATGGGTCGGACAGTCCGTCATAGGGGACGAACCGCGGGACGGAGAACTTCCTGGGCAAGGGGGTGCGCTCGATCTCTTTTGTGAAGGGCGAGCCCCCCAGATCAATGTGACCACAGATCTGCTTCTGGTCCCGCATGTCCAAGTTGTGCTGGAGAGCCAACCTGACACGTTTGTCAAATCGCTCTTGCTCGTCGTCCTTCTCTGGAGTCTGAGCTCTGGGCTTTCGCTTGGGATGGCTCGGGCTACGACGGCTATGAGTTCGGCCGTCGCGGCTATGGCGACTTCGGCTGTTGCTCGAGCCTTCATCACGGATCTGGCTCCGTTTCTGGTCCAGATGATTTCTGAGATCCTCGCGGGGAGGCTGGGCTGCCCTGCTGGGGGCGTCCCTCTTTTTTCCTTGAGGCTCAGAGACTTGCCTCAAAGAGGCAGTTTGCACTGCCCTCAGCTGCTGCTGGAGCTCGCGAATCAGCCGCTCTTGCTTCTGGAGTTGCTTCTGGAGGAGAGCAGCTTCGGGAACCTCTCCAGTGGCAGGGGTTTGGACGTGGCGCGTCTCTCCTACGGCCACGGCTTTGTCCTTCCGGGGACGCTCATGCTGACGCTCATCGTGTTTGGGTGGCGCGACTTCTTCTGACGAGGTCGAGGCCTCGCGTCCCTCTTGGAGTGGGAACTCGATAAAGAGCTGAGAGCCTAAGCGGCCCTCGCCTGCAGTCGTGCCATGCACCGTACGGGAGCGTCCTTGAGGAGGGACGTCCGTTGGCGGTGGTGGCAGCTCGAGCGCTGCTCTCGAGGATTCTACGCCCTTCCTAGCTTTCGGAGGCATGGCTTCTGAAAGGTTGAGGTTAAGAAGGTTGGGAAGGTTTTGAGAGGTTGGGATATTACTTCCCCACAGACGGCACCAATTGTAAGTGCAGAAAATAATGACCCACAATGAGAGGGAGCCTTAGAGGACTTATCCGAGAAGAGGGTGATGACTGGGAATGACTGGATGCCGTCCGGAAGCCTGAAAGGGAATAGCAAACGGTCAGAGGACCCTGGCCTGGGCGGCGCAAGGCTCTCCGATGCCAAAGTCAGTGTGGGAACTGGAACAATGGAAGGAGAGGGAGAAGAGAGACAGAGTAAGGGCTCTGTGAATGGAAATGGGCGTACCTTTGATGGTGGTATGAGCCTCTATTTATAGAGTGTGGAACGTATCTTTCGGAGATATTGTGGTGTGGGTCCCATGATTGGACTGGGAAGTCACGATCAGCCCACATTGCATTAATTGTGGTCCAATCCAGCCCACTATGCATTAAATGCCCGTCGGGTCAGCCCACATCGCATTTAATACACATCTTGTTGGGCCAGGCCGTGTCGGGCGCCTTTGGCGGTAGGGGTACCAGCGGATCTGCCCTCGGGCCCTGCCCTGATGTGGCCTTAGCCGCTGGATGTCGCCCTGTCAGGGATCTGGCGAAGATTGTGGGCGGCTGGATGTCGCGTCTGTCCCACTAGCTCGTGCCCCTATCCCTCCACGTGCCTGATGACGTAGGGGATGAGGGGCGCAAGTGAAGGTTCTTTTTTGTTTCGGCTTCTGTCCCGGCTTCTTCAGCCGAGGTGGAGTTTGCTGCCGAGATGGCACCCGGGGTGGCTCAGCCGAGGTGGAGCTCCCCGCCGAGATGGCACCCGGGGTGGACCAGTTCGGCGCTAGTGGCCCGGAGATGCTTGACTTCGGCTGAGGCCTTTGTCCTGGTAGCCGGGGTGAGATTGGTGCCACGTGGATGGCACGCGGATGGCACGTGAGAATGCTTAGCATCATCTGATGGCTGTGATTAGCTTAATCCTGTGGCTCTGGAAATCTCCCCACACAATTGGAATGGGAACTCTTGTGTGTATTTGATGTGAAGTAGAACTAGCCATGTTAACTTATCTCGATTGTGCATCTGATGGATTTAGAAAGGAAGTTCTCATTCTTGGCGGACAATTCTGAACCAAAAGCATCTTTTGGTGTTATCCTTATGCAAAACTGTGATGAAGAAATCCATCATAAATTTTACACTTATAGAATCTATCATGTTGTTGATTGTTATGAATCATTAATCGCCTCAAGCCTTCAGCTATTGACAGCTGAAAATGTTCTTTGATTTATATTAATATATGTTAAGACATAATCGAACATGGAACTGTAGGATAAAATGGTTTCCATGGACCTTGACTTGTAGCTCAGTGATGCTTACTGATCATATCTATGCCAACACAACATCAATTAATAAATGAATACTTCATAGCAGCAGATCTCCCAGATGTAAAATGCAAGTCACATATAATTATAATTTCTTTTCTCACAATTGGTCTCAGTGAATTATCTTACATCATGTCTATATCTACTCTATATGTACATTAGGTGGATATTTCTATTGTAGGCATAACAACATTTGAGGGGCATGAGGGACAGCTTGATGTGGATGTCTTCGATTCAACTTCGATTCACACTTAGTATGTGATCTCCATTTAGTGATAGTCATGCACTCTATTCGCCCTACTCCACAAAATAGAAAGAAGTTATGATTCCTTGTTGTAAGTCAATCCCTAGAATGGAAAATAGCCCCCGAAAAAATCTGAAACTGGCACGAGCACTTCGCTCGAGGGTAGAGTAATTTGTAGAAAATGACAGTTCGCAAATAGGACTCCCGGTTAGAGAATAACGAGCGAAACATAGGATTTTTCAACACTTAAAGGCTTGAAAACGGCCCACTGGGGGTTTGGGACGGGAAACGACCGTGGGAAAAATTAGAAACTGGCACGAGCACTTCGCTCGAGGGTAGAGTAACTTGTAGGAACTGACGGTTCGCAAATAGGACTCCCGGTTAGAGAATTACAAGCGAAACATGAGATTTTCCAGCACTTAGGCTCGAAAACGACCTGCCGGGGGTCCGGAATGGGAAATAGCCCCCGAAAAAATTGAAAACCGGCACGAGCACTTCCCTTGATGGTAGAGTAACTTGTAGGAACTGATGGTTCGCAAATAGGACTCCCACTTAGAGAATTACGAGAGAAACATAGGATTTTCCAACACTTAAGGCTCGAAAAAGGCACGTCGGGGGTTCGGAACCGAAAACGGCCGCCGCAAAATTTGGAAACTGACACGAGCACTTCGCTCGAGGGTAGAGTAACTTGTAGAAACTGACGGTTCGCAAATAAGACTCCCGGTTAGACAATTACGAGCGAAACATAGGATTTTCCAACACTTAGGCTAAAAAACGGCCTGCCGGGAGCCCGGAACGAGAAACGGCCACGGGAAAAATAAAAAACCGGCACGAGTACTTCGCTCGAGGGTAGAGTAACTTGTAGGAACTGACGGTTCGCAATTAGGCTCCCGGTTAGAGAATTACGAGCGAAACATAGGATTTTCCAACACTTATGATTAGAAAACGGCCTGCCAGGGGTCCGGAATGGGAAACGGCCATCAGAAAATTTGGAAATCGGCACGAGCACTTCGCTCGAGGAAAAAGTAACTTGTAGGAACTGACGGTTTGCAAATTGGAATCCCAGTTAGAGAATTACGAGCGAAATATAGGTTTTATAACACTTAGGTTCGAAAACGGCCCGCCGGGGGCCCGGAACGTAAAGCGGCAGCGGAAAAAATAAAAAACCAGCACGATCACTTCACTCAAGGGTAGAGTAACTTGTAGGAACTGACGGTTCACAAATAGGACTCCCGGTTAGAGAATTACGACCGAAAAATGGGATTTTCCAACACTTAGGCTCGAAAACAACCCACCGGGGGCCTGGAACAAGAAACAGCAGCGGGAAAAATCGAAAATCGGTACGAACACTTTGCTCGAGGGTGGAGTAACTTGTAGGAACTGACGATTCGCAAATAGGACTCACGGTTAGAGAATTAGACCTAAAAACGTTTAATTTTGAACACTTAGTATCGAAAGTAGGCCGTCGTAGGTCTAAAACAGGAAACGGCCATCGAACAGTCCACAAATTAGCACGGGTACCTTGTTCAATGCGAAATTAACTTGTTGGAATTGATGGTTAGTGAATCGGACTTCTGGTTAACAAATTAGACGCAAAAGCTGCCTGTTTGTCAACACTTAAGCTGGAAAAAAGTCTGCAGAAAAACGTAAGAAAAGTTTTATATATATACATGTTTATGTTTCATTTATAACTTAATTCATTGAAAAGAGTTTAATGTTGTTTTTGTCATTGCAGATTGATGGACGCTTTGGGGCCGGTTGTAGACTTGTGGGGGTGTTGGACTTCTTTTCGGTTTATTTGTATATATATATGTATGTATCTTGGACATTTATATGAGACTGTGTCATTATTGATTGTAATATTTGTTTAATGAGATGAATGATTTAGTGAAAAATGGAGATGGTTGTTTGTTTATTTAGTAACTTTCGTTTCATTGCATTTTTTTTATGTTGATTATAGGTTTATGAATAGGTTTATTTTTGATACAGGTGTAAAAACAGGTTTACAGGAAAATAATAATAGAAAAATAAATAAAACATTAAAAAAAGGACCTTTACCGACGGTTTTTTTTTCGTCGGCAAAAGTAAAAACGAAAAACTTTTTAAAAATATTCTTTTGCCGACGAAAAAAAAACGTCGGTAAAAGTAAAAAGGAAAATTTTAAAAAAAAATTCTTTTTCCGACGAAAAGAAAACGTCGGCAAAACTAAAAAGGAAAAATAAAAAAAATAAATTTCTTTTGCCGACGCAAAAAAAACGTCGGCAAAGTAAAAAGGAAAAATTAAAAAAAAAAAATTTATTTTGTCGACGAAAAAAAACGTCGGCAAAAGTAAAATGGCATAATTAAAAAAAATTTCTTTTGGCGACGAAAATAAACGTCGGCAAAAGTAAAAAGAAAAATAAAAAAAAAAATTCTTTTGCCGACGCAAAAAAAAAACGTCGGCAAAAGTAAAAAGGAAAAATAAAATCCTTTTGCCGACGAAAAAAAACGTCGGCAAAAGTAAAAAGGAAAAAATTTAAAAAAAAACTAAAATTCTTTTGCCGACGAAAAAACGTCGGCAAAAGTAAAAAGGAAAAATTAAAAAAAAATTAAAATTATTTTGCAGACGAAAAAAAAACGTCGGCAAAAGTCAAATAATCGTCGGGAAAATTTTATTTTTTACCGACGAAAAATAATTTCATCGAGAAAATGTTTTGCTGACAACTTTTTACCGACATCTGGCCGACAAAAAAGTTTTCGTCGGTAAATACTTTTACCGACGAAAATGTGACTTTTGGCGACGAAAAGGTTCGCGACAAAAGTTCAGATTCTTGTAGTGTGATGAAACTAATTCTTTGTTTTGCCTTTTAGATTTTTCTCTTAATTTTTTATTCTTCTTAGCAAGCTCTAAGGATAATGTATACAATTCATCATAAGCTTGTTCATTATCATTTTCTTCTTCTTTTGATTCAAATTAAGATTCATCAATGTTTGAATCTCCAATTGTGGGAAGGAGGGGTCTAGAAGAATCTATCAAAGAATCTATACAATCTAATAAAGTGGAATCCACTCTAATGATTTTCATGAAAATACAACACTAGGGTTTTGACTCAAGGTTTTTACACCTAATCAAGAGTTCCAAAACACTTGATCCAAATATAGAGCACGAGGCACTGATACCAATTGAAAGTCCGGGATCATTACCCTAGAGGGGGGGGGGGTGAGCTTCCAATTAATGACCAATTATGACCAATTTTAATTCCTTTAAAACAACTTAGCCACTAGCGATGATTATCAAACAAAATGCGGAAGCCAATAAAAAAATTGCCACAAAACATTCACCATCACACAATGATTTATAGTGGTTCCGCCTCAATGCCTACGTCCACTACCGGCTTGTGATCCTATACGCCACCGGATTTTAACTATCTATGCTTTTCAATAGGCTAAGCAATAACCTTTACACTATGCTTTTCTAAGGCTAAGCAATAAGTTTTACACAATGCTTTTCTAAGGCTAAGCAGTAACCTTTACAAGTAAAACATTTACTCTCAAAGTAGTGTGTACACAAACACTAGAACAGACACAATTTAAGCTCAATACATTTGCCTCTAAAATAGGCGGATATAAAATTGTAAAACCAACTCACACAAACACTAGATGAATGGACAAGGTGTGTGTGTGAAAAACTTCAATCAAGTTTAAAAAGAAAGCCCAATCAATATATGCTTAATGCATTTAAAAGTTTAAGGCACATAAAAGACTTGATTGAAGTGATATGCAAATCACATGTACAAATACTAACTTGTTGATGATATGAAAATCAAAAGCTTACAGGTTGTATGAAATTAAGTAATTCTAAACATGTGATGCATGTGCATAGTTGTTTTCAAAACAAACTAGATTAACTAATATTCTGAAAAGATTGAAAACAACAAATGAAGATTCAACCAAGAAAATGAATCATGCTATAAAAGAAATCAAAGATTTTTGACAAAGCATGATTAATAAAGTTTTTAAAACAAACTAGGTTTGAATCAAGGTGAAGAATCCATCACAACTTAGATCAAAGATTGAATGAAAGTAATGGATTCAACACATCATAGTTATCATGCTAAAATCATTTACCAATAACTTAAACAAAGCATATAACCTATGATTATTAAAAGTAAAGGTTACTTAGAGATTTAGCTTCATTGATTCCAAGCTTTAGCTTTCCAAATGATCCTTGGTCTCTCTTAGTTCATTCCCTTTTTCCTTGTCTCTAAACACCTCAAAGAAGGCTTAGAAGTTGCACTTTCTTCCTCTAATTTTTTCATGGAATGAACTCATATTTATAGTAAAAAAGTGACTTATGGCGTGTCCCCGGTCGACCTGCACTTCCCCCGGTCGACCTGCCCTTTAACGGTCATAAAAATGACTATTTGAAAAATTGACAACGGCTATATCCCCAGTCGACCCGCAGTGGGCTCGGTCGACCGGGTTCATGGGCTCAGTCGACCGATCTCACTACAAGTCTAGCTGGCACAAGGACCAAATTCCCCAAAAATGCATATTTCAAATGTATTTCTTGTGGGTACATTTGGGCCATTAAATCAAGCATGGAAACATGATTTAAATCAATCCAAGTGGTTTAAAACATGAATCCTAAAATGACAGATGATTTGAGACTTTTTAAAACCATAGGCAAGCTTGATTTATAAAACTTCTTTTTCAAAATAAATGCATCCAATGCTTAAAATCAAAACATGCATAAAACATAAGTTTTGAAAGATTTAAAACAATGCATGTGAAAATCAAGATTTCAAGATTTCTAAATCAATGCATGTGTGAAAATTCAAATGATGATTAAAAACGCATCCATCAAATTGCAAAATACAAAATCCCTAACACTAGTAGAATAGAAAATTTGGCATACCCGTATACAAAAAAATTAATTTGTTCGCTCGTTTCCGGTTACGAAAGGGTTGGAATCCATGGATTTTCACATCCATTGACCCCGATAGTCCCGCGGACATAGCGAGCAATCTGTGAGTGGCATACTTTTTCTCATATTCTTTCAACCGGTGCATTCTGTAGGCAATTACTTTTATGTCCTGCTTCAACACACAACCCAATCCAACTTTGGAAGCATCGATGAATACCATAAGACCACCACTCCCTTAAGGCAGGTAAGAATCTGAGCTGTCGTTTATCTTTTTTTCAACTCCTGAAAGTTCGTCTCGCAATCATCTGTCCACTCGAAGGGCACATTCTTTCTCGCCAGTTTGGTCAATGGAGCTGCAATTGTAGAGAATCCTTAGACGAATCTGTGGTAGTACCTTACCAAACCAAGAAAACTCTGGATCTCAGAAATATTCTTCGGACTTTCCTAATTCACCATTGCCTCAATCTTCGCAAGGTCCACCGATAAGTCGTCCTTGGAGATAATATGCCCGAGGAACACCACCTTCTCAAGCCCAAACCCGCACTTGCTAAGCTTCGCGTACAACTGATTCTCAAGAAGCCCACAAGTGCTGCTCATGCTCCTCCCTGAACCTGGAGTATACCAATACATCATCATTGAACACCACAGTAAACTTGTCGAGGTATGGAACAAAGATCTGGTTCATCTAAGCCTTGAAAGATGCTGGAGCATTTCTCAATCCAAACAGCATGACCTGAAACTCATATTGTCTATATAGCGTGCGGAACGCAGTCTTCTGAATATCTTGGTCCCTGACTCGAAGTTGATGGTAGCCTGATCTTAGAGAAGTATTGCGCACCCTAAAGCTAATCAAAGAGCTCATCAATCCGCAGAAGAGGACACTTGTTCTTGATGGTGACCTGATTCAACTAGCGGTAGTCGACGCACATCCACATGGGACCATCCTTCTTCTTTACAAATAGCACCGGCGTGCCCTAGGGTAACATGCTAGGCCGAATGAATCCTTTGTCCAACAACACCTGCAACTAGGTCTTTAGCTTGCGCAACTCTGCCGGAGCCATACGATAATGAGCTCTGGATATCGGCGTTGTACCGGGCACAAGCTCAATGGTGAAGTCATTCTCAAGAACTGGAGGCAATCCCGGGATCTTACTAGGAAATACATCTGGAAACTCGCAAACCACTCGAATCTCCTCCACCCCTCTTGACTGTTTATCCTCTGTGACCAACCTTTAAAGTTTTTGGAAATGATCCATTAAAGTTTTAGGAAACCAAGAACCATAAAAATCACAATCTTTGACAAGAAAATAAGAATCTAAACATTACTACTAAAATCATGCATTCTCAACATCCAAACAATTGAGTATATTTATGAGAATCAAAGGTGATAACCATAGCATGCTATACAAATTAAATTGGAGACTTGCCTTGGCATCTAAGCACTCCTAAAGCACCTCTAATCACCTTTAAAATCAGATGAAAAAACCTCTTAAAATGCCCCAAATTCAACTCCAAAAATCTCCTAAAAATAAAAAATCCATGCTACACTTAGAACCACCTCATGCATGCAATATATGATGAATCTGGGACCTCTAGATCAAGAAATCAACTAAAAAGGATGGCGCTCTTACCTCTAAGAAGCTCAAACAAAGGAGGGAAGGTGGTTCAACGGGCTCTCAGTCATGGATTCACTCTGAAACAAAGTATGTCGTGTAGGAGATGACGTAGAATCGATCGGCAGGGTTGGATTTTTGAAGAGAAGCCTCTAAGTTGATGATCTCCACCATGTCATGGAAGGAGAATAAAGGAAAGAAAAGAAGAGAAGAGAAGTTATCTCTGCTGGCTGGAATGATGCAATGAAGGAGAGTAAATGGGGCAGGTGGTGGTAGGTGAGAGATTTGTGAAAGGGTTAGGGTGTGAGTTTACTGCACTTTAGTAGATTTTATGATGCGTAAAAAAAGGTCGTCGGGACCTCAGTTAGACTCTGTCAAAGAAGAACAATTGTAGGTCATGAGAAGTGCTTTAAAAAACCCAAGACTAGAATTTTGGAGGTCGCTGGAAGAAATTGAGATTTCCAGAAATGATTGGTAACACCTCGAAAAGAGTGTCAGGGTTCAAATTGGGCTCTTGTCCCTCAGGTGAGTTTGAGCTAAACATGAAAGTTGTTGGGCAGGTCAAGATCTAACTTTTAGGCTCAAGAACAACGCATTCGAGGCTCTGAGGAAAAATTCAACTTTTTGGTCAAAGTTTCCAAATTCTTGAATGAATTGGTCAATTGGAGGGTTTCAAGGTCTCAGATTGATCCAAGTTGAATATGAAAGTTGTCAAGAATGATGATACCCATCTAAAGAGCTCAGAATAACAGATTTATAGAATTATGAATTACCCCCAGTCTTTCTCGAAATTACAAACATACTCCAAAAGTGTCAAACTAGATTTTCAGGCTCTCAAAACTTCCCAAAGTTATTAAAAAACTATTCTAACACAAAACACTATGATTGGCCTCTAATCCCACTTAGTACCCTACTTATAGAATTAATTAGTGTTAATTATAGGGGGTTAAGGGTGAAAGAAACTGTGATTCAGATCTGAATTAGCGGAAGACATTCATGGCTAATTTGTAACATGACAGATTTAAAAAAATCTGATTTGGGCAGCATAAATCAGCCATAGAGATCGCATGAGAACTCCATGAATTCATGACCAACAAGTGTATAATTAAAGGAGAAAGAAGAAGACTATTACCTCGAAGATTTGTAGACTTCAAATCTCTGAAAAAATAGATCCAAAGGCCCGAACTCAGACTTGCAACTAGCAAACAAATTGCTGAAATTTTCTGCAGTAGTGTTGCCTTTGATCTTCTCCTCTATCTCACTTCCAAATCTGATTGGCTAAGATGGTAGGATCTTGATCTAGGAATTGAGAACTATTTCTCCAAGGAAAAATCTCAGACCTACAACTTTCTTCAATGAAGAAGAAAGAACTTCAAGGCTGGACGTGTGGCACTCCTTGTGCTTCTCAATGTATGTTAGACGTCCAAGGGCTATGTGGTCTCTTTTATAGAAACTTTGAGGAAACCTTTCCTAAAAGTTTATCTCTTATAATTCTCATAGATGTCCTAAAAGGAAACTATAATCTAAAGATTTATTTCCTTTAAGAAACACTCCAATTAGAAAAGGAAACTAAAGGAACTTCCCATGCAATTAGTAATCCTAGTTGTACAACACTTACTAATTTTAAGTTCCTAATCCAAAAAGGAAATTTTCTCATAGGAATACTAATCCAAAGAGGAGTCCAACCTTTCAAGTAGAGAGACCTACTTAAAATTGGAAACCTTACCCATGGAAATCCTATTATGGACGTCCCTCATGATAATGCACACCATGGCCCACATACAATTTATCTAGAATTAAATTCATGTATGCCATCAAAGGCCTATTTGAATTTAAACTCAAAATTATTTTTCCACTAAAATAATTCAACCAAATGTTATCTAAACATTTTAGGAAACCATGCCAATCTTGGTAAGTGACTAGAGAAGGGACCAAAAGACATATTTGCCATTGGCTCCCAAAATGACCAAAATGTCCATGCTAAACCCATAGCAACATTAAGACCATTTTAACCTTAACTCATTCCACTAAAGAGTTATGGTTGAACTCCAAGGACAAATATATAATATAATAAGCTCGTCATAAAATGACGATTGTTTTCGACCTACCAAGTGTAATGACCTGAATGCCCCTCTATGTAACATCCATAATCGAGTCAGGTTACCACATGTACTATCAACCTTTCCGATTACATCTAAACCTTAGAACTTCATATCATTAACATAATCATCATCCGGATATCATTCTCTTGGTCCAGGGAGCGACCCACAAGTTCAATACACTACACCAAAATAGGATATTAGTAACGCTCAAGGTTTTTGGTAAGTAACGGTTTTTAAGTGTAACTAGTTTCCTAACGTTTTATGGGCGTTAACATTGATTTTAAAATGTTACATTAATTTTACTTGATTTAATAATTATTTTATTACGGTATCGTCATTTTTTGCTCCACCAGTAATCGTCAATAAACTGTTACACTCCTGAAATATAAGCTATTGGAGCAGGAAAAAGAGCGGCTGACCCAAAACCATTTTTTCTTTCGTTTTTCTTTCCCACTTTTTTTCTCCCCTCCCGCGCTCTTCATTTTCCCTCTTATCCCTCTCACTCATTTCTTTCTTTCCCTCCGCATGAATATCATCAGTCATCTCCTCTCATCCATCGTCTCTCAATCTCTCTGGGCGATCCGACCTCTCTCCTGACAGATTCACTCCTCCTCCGCTTCTTCTCCCTCCTCCCAGCACCTCCCTAACTCCCTCGTTTGCAAGCGCTGGCTCGCCCTCCACGGCCGCCTCTGCCGCTCCCTCAAGCTCCTCTACTGGCACTTCCTTGACTCCGGTAACCTCGCCTCCCGCTTCCCCGACCTCACCGAGATCGACCTTTGCCCTCAATCTACACAAAATCGATGCCTCCCTGCTCAGCTTCTCCCCTTTGGTCTCTCCTTCACTGCTCTGGTAACTTTCTCCTCGCTTTGACTCCCTCTCTTTATCTCTCACCCTCTCTCCATCTCTCTCTCTCTAACACAACACATGTAACTTTCTCCTCTCTCTTTCCCTTTTGCTCTCCGTCTCTCTGTTCCTCTCTCCATCTCTCTCTAATTCAACACAGTGAAAACATGCAGGTGGGTCAATTCCGTGTCGTCTTCTGGAATGCATGATGTTTGTTTGTTTAATTGATTGATTGGATCTTCTGAAGCAGCCATGGAGATTTCAGCGCCAGCAAACAGCCCTCTTTCTTGCAGAAGAGCCCTGTTCATGTCTTATGGAAACCACTTGAAGATCAAACCCCCTTTCGCCACAGTACTCTTTGTATCAGCACATGTATTATTCTTTTCCATCTCAACTCTTTTTTTTTCTCATTTGGGTTTTGTTTGTTATTGGCTGGTTTGTATTTTGTTTTAGTGTGGATGATTTAAATTGATGGTTTGAGGTTTTGTTGGATGGTTATGACTAGTGAATGATTGGGATTTCTGAGCAATGGATTTTAGGGCTGTCAAAATCTTGGAATGCCTGATTTACATGTAGTTATCTAGAGGGATTCTGATTTAAGATCATGTTCCTTAGGTGGACTAAATTGGTTCCCTCTTCACGCTTGTATGTTATAGAAGGAATCCGATCTTGGTCGTTTTTGTTTTGTTTTAGTTTTGCATGACTTGACGCAACTTTGGTGGAGCTGCTCGCTGTGTGTTCTCTTGTTGTGGGATGCATCTTGCATTTGATGAGACTCAGTTCTGATGGTGATTGAATTGAACACCATAACTGGGATTTTAATATTTCTTGTATTTTTGTATTTTTTTAATCCCCTTTTCTAGTTGGTAATTAATGATGTCAATTACTGTTTCTGATTTGGTTAAACCATGAATTGGGTCCCATGTCCCATCTACCACAGCCATGTGCTCACAATGTTTTAAGATTCTCTGCAGATTTACAAAGCTCAAAGGAATGTAATTCTCTACATTGCTGCCTGTCTTCTCTATTGGCGAGTAATTGGCATCTTTAATTGGCAGGAATACCAGATGTGGTAGAAGTAGAACTCTCCAACTTCCATGCTTAGAATACCCTGTGTACTGTTCATGCAGGTTTGCCTATCGCATTTGCAAGTATTACAAGGATATTCAGGATTTGGAAGAAACTGAGGAGGTGCAAGAGCATGTAGTTATTTGGCCCAAGGATGTTTTTCTCTAATTGTTGTAGTGGTAACTGATTCCAGATGAGCTATTTTGTATAAGAAAAATCTGACAACATAATAGGCATGTTTTGGTTCTCTTTGAACTCCATGTGCTCTTGTATTTGCAATCATAGAGTTTATAATGCTTTGTTTCTTTCTCCAATGTGTTGAAAACTTCCTTAAGGTGATTGAACCATCATGATAAGCTTTAGTTTTCTTTTGATGCTTTCAATATCAATACAAACTATGGGGGGACATGGATGAGGAGGGCTGTCAATGAGCTGAGCTTCCCTCTCCTCTAGCTTAGCTCATACACAAAGTACTACAGCTTAAGCTTGGCTTACTACAAGTTTTAGCTCATTTCTATAAGTTAATTATCTTATTTAGAGTATGTCTCATGCTCGACTTAGTTTTGATGTAATTTAAAGTCCACCATATTGGAATACAGAGGAACAAAGCACTCAAATTATCATCACAGTGTAATGTAAACTTAATATATTGTTGCATCTTGTAATACCAGCGGTAATGGTTTGCAAGTGTATCGATCCTAAATATGTTGCGTCTATAATACTATCATTTTCTTAGTTAATTGTGATGATGGGTTGAATCAATGGACTCCAGAAGGAATGGATCATGTCCCGAAAGTTTCCTGGGTCAGAAGTTCACAAGGGTGTGTGGGGCTCACCTGTTTTACAATTTTGTTAAAGGCATCATTTTAGAGTGATTCAGTCCATCAATGGGTATTGATTAGCCAAATGGAGTTAGCTGAGGAAGGATGATAGAACAGGTGATAATCGGGTGGGCCTGACCAAATGGAAAAATATAAAGTAAACCCATGTCCCCCTTTTTTTTCCAAGTTTTGTTGGAACATCTAATTCCTTTTTTCCTTTGGGGTTGTTTGTTTGCAAGAGGGATAGAGCGAAAGACTAGAGTAAGTGTCACGTTATGCATAAAGTCAAGGAGGAGTGGGTGGAAATAAAATGAGTAGTAGGTTACTTTGCATATATTTTGATGTTTGGTGTAAAGTAAAATAATAAAATGTTTTACAAGAAGATGATGGAGTAAAAGACACTTTATTATATATGTTTATTATATATTGTGGGAGTAACTCTCATTACAGTGAAGTGGAATAAAAGAGGTTCCACATCAGTAGACATCTTTATTCTTAATTGAGTACTTCATGTGGAATCCATTATGTACTTTGGGTGCATTTGTGTGATGTGATGAGGGGATTCCATGATAGAGGAAACTTGTTCTAATTTTTTTGTGCTGCTTACTGTTCCATTTCTTGAAGCTGCGCACGTTTTCTGTGTGGGAAAGGGAGAGAAGTGAACCGATTTTTCGTAAATCCTAATTATCAAAAGGTGTATGGAAGGGAGTAGAAAAGAAAGATGTTGCACATTTTTATTTGCTTTTGTAATTTTGTAGCAGTTGAGGATTCCTCTTTTAAGTTCTTCTTGATTTTCAGGTGGGTGTTTTGGTATTTATTGGTTTATTACCTTGAATGGGTTATCAGGGATGTTTTCCTTTTATGTGGTCATTGAAAGTTGTTATGGTTTGATGTTGCAGCCTACTGTGTAGTTGCAGTTGAGTCACTGCCAAGGGATAGGAGTCATTCCAGGTAGATGAGTACCGGGCTGAGATGTGCAATGCCATGTCGATTAATGATGAATCCAAGAACATAGTAACCAAACGAATCTACAAGAAATATAGGTGGAAATATTTGGAGAAGAATGAGAGGACCAGCACTATAGAGCTTGTTGTGGACATCTTACATCTTCCTCTAAGTGAATAGAGCCACTGTTGCCTCCAAGAGGTGAGTAGAAGCCCTAATTTAATAGTGTTTTTTTCCTCCAAATTGCTAGCCTTATAAGTTGGGACTTGGGTCTTGATGTGTGAAGGAGATTGTTAATTGCTTTATATGATTGTGGAAAATAGTAGGCATCCAGAAATTCATGGCTGAATCGAATCTATGGCACTAAACCCATCGCCGAATTGGATTAGGGTCGCAAACCCATGTTCCAACCCCCCTTTGGGTATTATTGGGCATTCAGCTGAACTCCTTGGAGTTTTGGGTAGTGGTCAAATCCCCTTTTGGAGGCTAAGGTCTTGATAACCTTATGGGACTCTTAACAATTGATGTTGTTTGATGCTTATATGATGAAAATATAATTGTTTTGATATCCTTGTGGGACTCTAACAATTGATGTTGTTTGATGTTTATATGATGATAATATAATTCATAGATGTGTTAGGCAACTTTAACTGAATAAAGAATGATTATGGATTATGACTTTCGTTTCTGGACTGATGTATTCACAAGGAGGTAGGGTTTTCATGTAAATCTGAATTAAAAAGGGTAGTGATTCAGCGTGGCTGAACTGCAACCAGAAGATTCAGGCTGGCCAAGCCGAAACTTACGGTTTTATGCTGTGGCCAAACATTAGGAAGGGCTTAATAAGGGTTAGCTATATAGAATTCTTTTTTATTGTTGATCGACTGATGTATTAATCCTAATCAACATGTTGTGTGTAATGCTTACTAGATGTTGTGTTGTACTAATTAATGTTTCATGCAAGTTGTAGATAAATTACAAGTATAACATGTATGTGAACTTTTGAGTCTGTTGGAAAATGAGTTATGAGGTTGAATGGAAGGGATTTATATCAATGGACCATAGGTTTGAGGGGTCCAGATGAATTAAAACACTAGGCTGAGTTCTATACGTTGTTTTTGCAAATATCTTAAACCAAGTGGCGAGATTGGGGTTGACCAAACCTAGACCTAGGGTCTATGGTTCAGTCGAACTATGAGGATGGAGTTAGGATGCTTGGCTGAGCCAGGAACAGGGTATGGGACTTGCACGGAAGCTCCCTATTCCATATTGATGACGTCTTTTATGTTAAAGGGGTTTGGGGAAAAGAGAAATAGAGTTCATGTTTCCCTTCAGTTCTATGTATGCAGTAATCCGGGTTCTGTTAAAGCTTCTTATAGATAACAGTGTTAAAAATTAGAAATCTGAATGACATGCTTTCAATACTTGTCTTGAGATTCCACTACGTTACATATATTAACATAAAAATTGAAGGAACAGGAAAGTGATGAGTCATTCGAGGCTAGACTATTTGATCAGATTAAATGAATTCCTCCAGGATCCTTAACAGGAAAAGATTGTTAAACTTCTATGTTCAAGTTGTAGTCACTAATGTAAAGAAGAAATTCTCATAACTGGAGAAGAATGATGAAAAGTATAGTCTCTTTCTCCTTTAAAAAGTGGAAAAAAGATCTGAAGTTTTTGTGGAGGACATTTTCCCTATCCTTAAGTTTACTTTACAAACTTTGTCTGCGACACATTCCTCCCAAACCCCATTAATTCATTTTTTTCCTAGATGTGCAACTTACTGATAAGCTCCGCCGAGCGTCATCCCTCCCCTCCACCCCGTACACCACCCCAAACACCAGCAAACACTTCCCCAGGACCCCAATATAGATTGCACTCATACTGTCCAAATTTGAACTTGGTTTCCCATGAAACTCATTGTAGATGTACTCCCATCCATCAAACATGGACTTAAGATTATAGATCCTAGCGTCACTGTTGAATTCATTGCTTTTGAATTATTATTTGCAGGTATGTCCTGTTTGTGCAGAGAATTTAGGAAGGGACATGATTGGGCATTTTACAGTACAGCATGCTCATATGCTCAAGGTAAGAGTGAGTTTATTATTATTGTTGTTGTTGTTGTTGTGTGTGTGGAATTCTTAACTGAGTTTCTATATTTAACTCTTTGTGCATTGCGAACTTTACATGGGAGGAAATCTCAAAGACCGGGTCAATGGACAAATCGTTCAGCAATGCTGGACAAAGGACTGCAAGAAGCGGGCTCTGTTTTTGGAGATGGAGTTGCATCTACAAATAGAAGGAGAAATACAGCTGATTCTATGCCTGATCCACTTCTGTCACCATTTCTACATGGTTTAGCTGTTCCAGACATCAATGATGTTCAAGAGGCAAGTTCTGTCATTGAAGCTATCGTGTCAACATCTTTAGATGCACAGAGGTACTTGCCATTTTGAGTCTCACTACCTAATGATACTTTAGCATTGTTATTTACTGGCTGATGGTAGAATTATGTGACAATTGCAACAATTGCAATATGCTATGATGATTGGCATATAGCAGACTTGCGTGCATAAATGCATTTTACTATTCCATTTGCCGTCTTTATGTTAGAATACTGTAGATTCACGAGTAATTCTATTTATGAGCACTAGATTGTTGTTTCTAAAGTAGGATACTTGAAGAAAGTGTTAAGAAGGAATGAACGGTTCAATGAATTGAAATTCCAAGTCCCCACCCAGATTGTTGGACTTTTGTTCTTATAGGATATACCATTTGATGGGTTATCAAGAGGCAAACTTTCATAGTAAGCTAAAAAAAAGGTTGCAGTCAATAGTATATCATCTATTTAGGGAATGTCACAACTCCTTTCATACAACAGTGAAGTAAAAGTTTCAAAGCATTCAATGATGTATCACATATGTATTAGGAAATTCAGACACATCAATTATGCAAGGCATATTTTGTGTAAAATTCACTCTAGGATGGAGTGCTAGTGTGTTACCATAAATGGACAAACTGGTGATGAACCAATTCTTTTTTGGTCTGTCTTCTTTCTTTCAGAATACCTTGCGAAAAATAGTTTATGTAGAACATCAATAGGAATGGAGCTAAAGCCTATTACTAAGCTCATTTTTTATTTATGCCCCGGCATAATATTAAGATTTATGTTCCATAGAAGCATGTCATCTGCACTATATGTTATTTAATGGTATGCCACTTTTCCAGGATAGTAATTAGTATCATAGTACATATACATATAGTGCTGGGATATATATGAATTATTACGATGATGGCCTTTGCTCTTATTGAATCTGTAATGTACACTGTTGGATGTTAACTACATTGAAGAAGAGAAAGAGAGAAGCAGAGAAGGAGAAAAGAGCAGGGAAATAAAAAGATAATCTTGAAATGGGCCCTTGGGCTAATCCTTGTTTGTGGAGCAAATTCATTGAGTTAGCATCCAAATTGGAAAGAACCAACCAAACACAATTTTCTTTGTTTTCTAGAAAGATCCTTTATATAGTCAAAGTTGGTGGCATTTATATTGAAAATTAATACATTACTGATGCAACTATATGTCACTAACTTTAGGTGATCATTAATTGTTTTGCCACATGCCATTTTGGGTTTTCTAGTATGGTTACTATTTTCAAAGGATAGTGATGCATTTGTGTGCTTAAGCATCTTCATTTTCTCATAATGGTCGAGAACTTGGTTTTCCAAGTAAATGGTTTGGCCATAAAATGGCAGTTTCTTTTATGGCCGCATCGTTCAAAGTGCATTAGATTCTTTTTTTTCTTTTTTCTTTTTCTTTTTTTTTTCGTTTCTTTCCCCTTTACTTGCCATCTTCTCGTTATGGTCAAGAACTTGGTTTTCTGAGTAGGCCACAAAATGGCAGTTTTTTTCATGGCCACATCATTCAAAGAGCAAAAAACAAACATGTTGCTCCCAATTTGTTACGACTGTAATGATGGTGAGAAGCGTAACTTGTATGGTAGATCCACACACTATTCCAATCCAAAGTCCCTTTCTTATCATTATTTATCAATTACAGGCTCATATATATAGCCTCTTAACACAACAACTTCCTTACATAGATTGGACGGAATCTCTTAATATAGAAAGATAACTAAGCAAATCTAATCAATACCAAGGCAAACAACTAAGCAATCTAATCAATACCAAGGCAAACAACTAAGCAAATCTTCTAGATATCCAAGGGATCGTAATATGATCTATTTCAATTAAATAATATCTTTTCTTTTACTTTAATTCTAAATATATTTTCTCTTTTGGGCCCGGGCTAAGCACGGGTGTTTGTTGCTAGTCTTCATTTAAGCTAAAGTCATTACTCATGTTGTGTTTCTCCTTGTTTGTATCCACAGGTTTTAGAGAATGTAACGTTTATGGCCAAAATGGTATTGTTTTCTTCATCAAAGTTATTATAAATTTATTTGGATTTCCTTTTTGAGTTTTTTTCCCAGTTTCATTGAACTCGATGTTTTATTGGATGAGAATGACATGAGCTTTAAATTAGAAATTTGACTAAATGGCCTTGGTGGAATCTTGCATCATGTGTTTAGTCCAAAAGGATGTCTAGGCAATAATGAGGATTTGATGCTATGAATGAGTTGTCCATTGAGAATTATTTGTATTGAGAGTTTTCTTTTATTTGTATTGAGAATTTTCTTTCTTCATAAAGGTCACGGGCTGAGAATGTGACTTATCATTGAGATCATCTTTTACCTGCTTAATAGACTATCAGTGGTTATTTGGATGTATCTTGAAACATGTATGCCAACATGCCAACATAACACATATATTCCAACACATCAAACATGTTAGGCATTTCAGGTGTGTTTGGATGTATCTTGAACTAACAAAAACAAAGAAAAATGGAATCACTTGCAAATGGGCTGATAAGAGTATACACAGATTAGTATACACATCATGGTAGGGAGATGATTTAAAAGCAGAGAAGGTCGAATGGTGTATGCTGATGACGTAGTGGTGAATGACTTTGTAGTGTGTTGGGGCATTGGGTTGTTTATATGAAGTGTTTTTTTTTGTCATGTACAGGTACTTAGCAGGTTGTAAAAAAAAAATTAAATGTCACACGTACGGGGGAGACTATGCCGAAATTTCGAGAAATCTTTTACATTAGAAATTTTTACACACTTGGTATATTAAGAATATAGAGACTCTTGGAATGGAGATTGAGACTCCATTTGATTTGTCCCATGGTGTCATTATATTATTTTTGTTGGGTAATCTACCTGCAAATGTCTTAACAATTTAGAGGCTTTTTGTACGAAAGACTTTGAGTAGTTCTTTTGGATTCATTACTCTCTCTCTCTCTCTCTGAACATTTTTGTAAAACCACCGAGTGTGTAGTTTCCTTTTATAGCTTGGTTTATGAAGAATAGGGCTCTGTCCTCAGATGGGTGTGGTTGGTGCACCCAGTTGAGTCTGGGTGAGGGACTTGGTGGGGTCATTTTTTTTTTAATTATAGGCTTTTAAATTATTTGATTGGATGTAAGTGTGAGATTTCTTGTTAATGTTTGAACCATGTAAAAGGGCATTTTTATATATGCAGCAGGTTCGGTATTCAGGGGTGGTTTTTGGATAATTTTTTTTTACATATGAAACAGTGTTGTAACGGTTATAAAACGTTACTAATTTGTGCGAATAGCAACACTTCAAAAACGTTACAAAAGATTTCACAACCGTTAGGAATGTTATGAATCAGTAACACAAATTTGGCACGAAAAACGTTACAAATTTTACAAAACCGTTACAAATATTTAAGTGTAAAATACCATTACAAAACTTTTGAAACTGTTATTTTTTTATTTAAAATTATTAACACAAATGAGTATTAAAACCGTTACGAACTAATTTCAGTAACGAAAATAAAGCGTTACAATTAATGTGTTTGTAACGGTTTATAACCGTTAAGAATGTTTATAACATATTAGAAACACCCAAACTGTGACCCAGAAAAACCGTTACAAATTTTTTTAGTAACGGTTTTAAACCGTTAGGTATGTCCTGAAATGGTGTAGTGATATATCCATATGGAACATCCATATACTAAGATCTTAGATTTTGATGATTAATCGGATAATTCTAAGGGGACGATCATTCCATCATTAGATGGCATAGATTCTTTATTGCATCTGCACGTCCCAACTGATCAAGTCCGAGTACCCAAAACACAGAGCTGTTGACCCATGAAAAGAATCTCACCCATAGTGAATTAAAGCACAAGAACTTGACTTCGTCAGTTCATCCACAAAAACTCAAGATTAAGAGCACCGGTCACTCAGTAGCATGAGGTGACTTGATCTCTCTCTGCGATAGTACTATTTTAGAGATCACACCTACCATGGTCCTATTCAATGCATTGCATATGCACTAATGAGATGAATCCGGGAAAGCCCTCCCATGACTTAGGTAAGTCACCCTGAATACATGAGAATCTCTCATTATAACTTATACCAAGATGAAGTGCCCAGCTCCATCTCTCAGTTATGAACAAATATGATGTTTCCAGTGTCCATGAATTAGACCTATCTATGTGTAGACACTACACACCTAATTCATTTACTAGAAACAATGGGCCTTACACAACCATACATATATACATGTTTAAGCATAAAAGAGTCATTCCATTAAATAACCAGTAAATATCCAGTAACAAAAGATGAGAGTGCAGCTAGTGGGCTTTAAGGCATACACTAATCCTAACAAACTCCCACTTGCACTAAAGATCACTACTTCCTAACCTAACACCCATAGACTCAACATGAGAAGTGAAGACTTTCTCAGTAAGAGTCTTAGTGAATTGGTCAGCTAAGTTATTTGCTGAAGCAATATGCTCCACCACTATTTCTCCGTCCTGAATGAAATCCCGGATCAAGTGGTACTTTCTCTGAATGTGCTTGCCTTTCTTGTGATTCCTGGGCTCTTTACACTGTGCTACAGCACCAGTGTTATCGCAGTACATGACAATCGGTTTTTGTACTGCAGGAACAACTCCCAATTCCAACAGGAATTTTCTGAGCCATACCGCTTCCTCCGCAGCTTCCGATGCCGCCACATACTCTGCTTCCATGCATGGTAGAATCAGCAGTACAGGATTGCTTGACACTTCTCCATGATATAGCCCCTCCTAACAGAGTAAAGACGTACCCTGAAGTAGATTTTCTGGCATCACTATCAGATTGGAAATCAGAGTCTGTATATGCCAAAGGCGTTAGATCATTTGCTCGAAAGGTTAGCATATAATCTTTCGTTCTCCGAAGATACTTGAATATATGCTTAACAGCTGTCCAATGCATAGGTCCAGGGTTTGACTGATATCTGCTAACCATGCCAACGACAAAGCAAATATCTGGTTTAGTACATAACATGGCATACATGAGGCTTCCAACAGCGGATGCATATGGAATTCTCCTCATGCTCTCTATCTCTTCAGATGTCTTTAGACATTGATCTCGAGACAATGGTACTCCATGTCTAGAAGGTTGGAGACCCTTCTTGGAGTCATGCATGTTAAACTTGACCAATATCTTCTCAATGTATGAAGATTGGGATAGGGCTAATATCTTATTCTTGTGATCACGCAAAAGCTTGATCCCTAAGATATAGCTGCCCTCACCCAAATCCTTCATCTGAAATTGAGAGGATAACCAAACCTTTGTGGATGACAATAAACCTACATCATTTCCTATGAGTAATATGTCATCTACATACAGAACCAGAAATGCAACTGCTTTTCCACTTCCTTTCTTATACATTCATGGTTCATTAATGTTTTGATCAAAGCCAAAAGATTTGACTGCCTGATTAACTTGATGTTCCATGCTCTAGATGCTTGCTTAAGTCCATAAATGGACTTCTTAAGTTTACAAACCATGTTATCTTGGCCACTAGCAATGAAGCCCTCTGGTTGCATCATATAGATGCATTCGTCAAGACTTCCATTAAGAAAAGCTGTCTTGACATCCATCTGCCATATCTCGTAGTCATAATGACATGCGATGGCCAAGAGAATCCTTATGGATTTAAGCATAGCCACTGGTGAAAAGGTTTCCTCATAATCGATACCCTCTTTCTGAGTATATCCTTTCGCCACCAGTCTTGCTTTGAAGGTTTCCACCTTTCCATCCACTCCTCTCTTCCTCTTGTAGATCCACTTGCAACCCTATGGGTTTAATCCCTTCAAGTGCATCTACAAGTTCCCAGACTTGATTGGAATACAAAGAATCCATTTCAGATTTCATCGCTTGCTGCCACATGTCAGCATCTATATCCGTTACTGCTTCATCATAACTAGTAAGATCCTGAACCAGATCTTCAGAGTCTGTCTTAAAAGACACTCCTAGATATCTTTCTGGCTGTCTAGAAATTCTCCCACTACGACGAGGCTCCGGAGTGTTTAAAGGAATATCTTGTTCATCTACTGTCTCAGGATCTGGTACAGATGTTATAGGAGAGCCCGGAAGAATCTCCTCAAGGGTTTCTTTACAACTAAGCTCTTGGTGCATCATACAATCATCCTCCAAGTACCTAGCATGAGTGCTGATGAGCACCTTTTGCTCCTTTGGATGATAAAAGATGCCACCTCTCATTCCCGTAGGATACCCAATGAAGTAGCACATTTCTGATCTGGGTTCCAGCTTGGTAGCTTTATCATTCAGTACATAGGCTGGACAACCCCAAATGTGGATATGTCTTAAACTAGGTTTTCGACTTGTCCACATTTCTTGGGGTGTCCTAGGTACTGATTTAGAAGGTACCAGATTTAAAATGTATGCTGCTGCTTCTAGGGCATATCCCCAAAAAGATATAGGTAGGGTTGCATGACTCATCATGGACCTTACCATATCAAGAAGGGTACGGTTTCTTCTCTCTGCTACACCATTTTGCTGGGGTGTACCCGGTGCAGACAACTGAGACACAATCCCATGTTGTGTGAGGTACTCCTTGAACTCACCCAGGAGGTACTCGCCACCTCGATCAGATCGAAGGGCTTTGATATGTTTCCCTAGTTGTAGCTCCGCCTCAGCCTTGAATTGTTTGAACTTATCAAACGCCTCAGACTTGCGTCGCATTAAGTATACATATCCATACCTAGAGTAATCATCGGTGAAGGTGACGTAATAATCATACCCTCCTCGAGCCGGTTTGTTCATAAGACCACACACATCAGTGTGAATCAATTCTAACAACTCCTTTGACCTTAGTCCCTTTCCAGAGAATGACCGTTTGGTCATCTTTCCCTTGAGACAAGATTCGCACTGAGGAAAAGGTTCGAAATCTAATGAGCTTAAAGGCCCATCTTCTACCAACCTCTTAATCCGTTTTAGGTTAATGTGACCCAAACGTAAGTGCCAAAGATATGTGTCATTGATTGAAGATACATTCCTTTTAAGGGAAGTTGAGTTTTCTTGTTGTACATTATGCAGTGTGGGAGCAATAGGATATATATAAAATAAGTTGTCATGTATTCTAGCGGAACATATAATATTTCCATCTCTACTGATATCAACACCAGAATGGAAAGAAACTGAATAATTAAATTCAATGAATCTGGAAACTGAAATTAAATTCTTCCTCATGTCCGGAACATAGAAAACATTATTTAAAACTAATATCCTATTACATGGAAAATGTAAGGTAACAACTCCTACTGCAATTGCCCAAACTTTAGCTCCAGTTCCGACTCTAAAAGCAAACTCTCCTTTCTCAATTCTCTGCATTATCTGAAACCCCTGCAATGAATTGCAGATATGATTAGTGGCTCCTGAGTCTACTATCCATGAGTCAATAGAATCAACCATTAGACAAGTTTCAATGTAGTATGAAAAAGATGTACCTTTCTTAACTGAGGCCAGGAACTTGGGACAATCTTTCTACCAATGACCTTTGAGGCCACACTTGAAGGATTTCCCTTTGGGCTTTCCATCTGTACCCTTGTCCTTCTTATTACCAGTGTTGTCCTTTTTCTGCCCTTTTCCCTTATTCTGCTTCTTCTTGGACTTCTTCCCTTTCGGGTTTAGTTTAGAGGAAGACTGGAAAAAATGAGCTTGGGCTTTGGGCTTCATGATGGCCTCTGCCGCCTGGAGTTCTTTCATTAACTCAGGTAGAGTCATGTCCATCTTGTTCATATTGAAATTGAGCTTGAACTGATTGAAAGAGTCCGGCGCCAGAGTTTCAAGAATCATGTCAGTTTGACTCCCTGCATCAATCTCAGCCCCTAGAATCTCAGCTTCATTGAAACAATCCATCAGCTTGAGCATATGCTCTCTGACAGGTGTTCCCTCAGCGATCCTAGCATTCATGATAGTCCTCATAGCAGCTTGCCTAGCTGGCCTGCTTTTGTCTGCGAACATCTCAGACAAGGACATCATGATTTCATAGGTTGTGTCCATATGCTCGTGCTGTGTTTGTAACACGTTGGACATGGAAGCGAGCATGTAGCATTTAGCCATGCTGTTCGCTTTCTTCCATTTCCTCGCAGCCTCTAACTGGTCATCAGTAGGATTAGCATCAATATTCAGATAGTTTTCTACCAAGACATACTTGTACTCCTCAGCAGTGAGTACTATGTCAAGATTTCTCTTCCAATCTACGTAGTTAGGGCCGGTCAGTTTGTTCTCACGAAGAATGCACATCAACGGACTAAAAGAGTCTTTACCCATCACTTTCTAGATATAAAACGGTTTATAATTAGACATGCAGTATATATATAATATGCATATGGTGCTTGTTACAAAAGGAAAAACAAAGCACAAGACTTTTTACATTATTCAACCCCAATCATAATGTATCAGTGTTTCAACCTCCTCATAGGCCCTCCATGGAAGGGATGGCCGAGCCTACAGTCACGTTGAATTAAGGCAGACTTATTTGGATTATCACTATCTGGATACACATCCAGTGGTACTCCAATCATTGATTGGTTTGGCCTCATATTACAAATAACCTTAAACTCCTAGGGAGAGGTCATTACCGTCTTATGTCAAGTGTATAACCATCTCTTGTGAAATTTCCCAGAATGTCTATGATTAAGTCTTTCAAAGGGAAGAGACTTTTATCCATCCTAGAAGTGACCTTTAGTAAAGAGCTCCACCGAAGGGATGGCCGCTCCCACCATCACTTCATTGACATTCTATAGAAGTGATCTTTAGTAAAGAACTCCACCGAAGGGATGGCCACTCCTACTAACACCTCATTACGAATATTCACATTAGTTCACCCATTAGCCCATCAAAGCGGTCTTTAGTAAAGAACTCCACCGAAGGGATGGCCGCTCCTACTAACACCTTAATGAGATAACATGAACCGAAATTGGAAGGCCGTGGGGTCTTTCCAAAACCCCTCTCCCACTTGATTATTTATCACTAGGGTTTATACTTTTTGACCTTTACATTGTTTTACTCAAAAGCTCTTTTTAAATCTAGCAAACTTGGTTAATTAGATTCATGACTTAATGACTTAAGTCACCTTAAAAATAAATAACCTTTGCTTTAAAACATTTGAGAAAATCCCTTTAAAGAATCAAAAACCTATCTTGGGTTACGAAAACCCATAGGTAGCATCTAATTAGATTTTAGTTTAGCCTTCTTTGGAAACCAAGGGTACCAAGATAAACTAAACCCTATCCAATTTTAAACCTTAGACAAAATAGAAGGTGCTGGTCTAAGTCCCGTTTAAAACAATTTGCCAAACTAAAAACAATCTAATACAAAAAGATGCCAATTTTAGAACCTAATGGTGGCCATGTTTCTAGGTAATAATTATAGCAATTATATAAAGCATTCATCCATGCATTCCATATATAAAAGCAAATAAAAGTATGCAATCCTTGATGGCTCCTTGCTCTTCGGACTTCCAATCCTTATCGAACTAGGACATCAAGAATAGATCTCATCTTTCACCAAGAAGTCTTGTCTCCTCCACCACTAAGGAACCAGGTCACATGCAACCTTTCTTGCTTGAAACTTTATTCTTCTTGCTTGTTCCAATAAATTAAATTTATACAAGCAAACCCATAAAAAACAAAACCCCAAATTACATTGGAGATACCTATGCTTTTCAAGAAAGCTTACATCAAGACTAGTTGGAATAAAAGTAAAGAAAGAATTACAACTTCCTATGATTGCTAAACGCGCAATCGTACACTTTCCAACTAATGAAAAAACATCCAAATCCATATAACAATCATGCGAACCATCAAGGATGTAATACATGGCTGCAAACAAAGAGGTTAGTGCATGCAAACACACTATGTGCATCATTAAACAAATCTGGAAAACAAATTCCAGCAATGTTAATGAAACTTGTACACAACATGCATCACAACATAACTTTAATAGGGTGCCACCATGCCCATAATCAATCTAGGATTAATTATACACAACATGGGATCATGATTTCACAAGGAGTGGCTCTGATACCACTGAAAGAAACTGCGATTCAGATCAGAATTAGCGGAAGACATTCATGGCTAATTTGTAACATGACAAATTTTGAAAAATCTGATTTGGGTAGCATAAATCAGCCATAGAGATCGCATGAGAACTCCATGAATTCATGACCAACAAGTGTATAATTAAAGGAGAAAGAAGAAGACTATTACCTTGAAGATTTATAGACTTCAAATCTCTGAAAAATTAGATCCAAAGGCCCGAACTCAGACTTGCAACTAGCAAACAAATTGCTGGAATTTTCTGCAGTAGTGTTGCCTTTGATCTTCTCCTCTATCTCACTTCCAAATCTGATTGGCTAAGATGGTGGGATCTTAATCTAGGAATTGAGAACTATTTTTCCAAGGAAAAATCTCAGACCTACAACTTTCTTCAATGAAGAAGAAAGAACTTAAAGAGCTGGACGTGTGGCACTCCTTGTGCTTCTCTATGTATGTTGGACGTCCAAGGGCTATGTGGTTTCTTTTATAGAAACTTTGAGGAAACCTTTCCTAAAAGTTTATCTCTTCTAATTCTCATAGATGTCCTAAAAGGAAACTATAATCTAAATATTTATTTCCTTTAAGAAACACTCCAATTAGAAAAGGAAACTAAAGGAACTTTCCATGCAATTAGTAATCCTAGTTGTACAACACTTACTAATTTTAAGTTCCTAATCCAAAAAGGAAACTTTCTCATAGGAATACTATTCCAAAGAGGAGTCCAACCTTTCAAGTAGAGAGACCTACTCAAAATTGGAAACCTTACCCATGGAAATCCTATTATGGACGTCCCTCATGATAATGCACACCATGGCCCACATACAATTTATCTAGAATTAAATTCATGTATGCCATCAAAGGCCTATTTCAATTTAAACTCAAAATAATTTTTCCACTAAAATAATTCATCTAAATGTTATTTAAACATTTTAGGAAACCATGCCAATCTTGGTAAGTGACTAGAGAAGGGACCAAAAGACATATTTGCTATTGGCTCCCAAAATGACCAAAATGTCCATGCTAAACCCATAGCAACATTAAGACCATTTTAACCTTAACTCATTCCACTAAAGAGTTATGGTTGAACTCCAAGGACAAATATGTAATATAATAAGCTCGTCATAATATGACGGTTGTCTTCGACCTACCAAGTAATGACCTGAATGCCCCTCTATGTAACATTCATAATCGAGTCAGGTTATCACATGTACTATCAACCTTCCCGATTACATCTAAACCTTAGAACTTCATATCATTAACATAATCATCATCCGGATATCATTCTCTTGGTCCAGGGAGCGACCCACAAGTTCAATATCCATATGGAACATCCATATACTAAGATCTTAGATTTTGATGATTAATCGGATAATTCTAAGGGGACGATCATTCCATCATTAGATGACATAGATTCTTTATTGCATCCGCATGTCCCAACTGATCAAGTCCGAGTACCCAAAACACAGAGCGGTTGACCTATGAAAAGAATCTCACCCATAGTGAATTAAAGCACAAGAACTTGACTTCGTCAGTTCATCCACAAAAACTCAAGATTAAGAGCACCGGTCACTCAGTAGCATGACGTAACTTGATCTCTCTCTGCGATAGTACTATTTTAGAGATCACACCTACCATGGTCCTGTTCAATGCATTGCATATGCACTAATGAGATGAATCCAGAAAAGCCCTCCCATGGCTTAGGTAAGTCACCCTGAATACAGGAGAGTCTCTCATTATAACTTATACCAAGATGAAGTGCCCAGCTCCATCTCTCAGTTATGAACAAATATGATGTTTCCAATGTCCATGAATTAGACCTATCTGTGTGTAGACACTACACACCTAATTCATTTACTAGAAACAATGGGCCTTACACAACCATACATATATACATGTTTAAGCATAAAAGAGTCATTCCATTAAATAACCAGTAAATATCCAGTAACAAAAGATGAGAGTGCAGCTAGTGGGCTTTAGGGCATACACCAATCCCAACAAAGGGTCGGGTTTCTTACATTACAGCAACCAAAAAAATAAAGAAAGAAACCATTCAAAATAAAGAAAAGAAAAGATGAATGCCGTGTGAGTAGGTCTCAAAGGAGGGGAAAAAAGAAGAGGAGGAAGAGGAGGACAAGAGTTATGGGAGGAAGAGGGAAAGTGAAGAAGGGAGAGGAAAGAGAAGAAGGAAGAAGAAAACTGAGGCGTGAATAATAAAAGAGAGAATTTCGTGACTCTCTCTCATGAAGTAGTCACCCGTGAAATCTAATAACATCTCGTTGCAAGATTCTTTCCTGCAACAAAAGGGTGCAGGGTGAAATCTTTGGATATTTTAATAGAAAAAGAAGTATTCTTTTAATTTCTTAAGTCGCCCAAACAACCCAATTTTAAAGGCCAAGTGTCACGCCCCGAAACCGGGATCCTACAGCGATCCGATCTCGGGGGCGTGATTTGGGGTTAATTAAAAATTTTATTTCTCCCCAGGATCCGCGTGTGTGAGGAAGGCAAACTTCTCAAACACATCGAAATATTTCGCAGAAGCTTACAAGGCGTTGCGACCCGGAGTCCATAGCCATTGGATTCCGCATCGCACCCAACCTACCAGTGTAAAGCTGTCACAACAATATTCAGACTTAGACTGGAGCAAATCATAATATCAGGATAGACAGAGCTGATAGTAACAGGTTAATCATTACCCTAACATATTCAAGTTACAAATTAACAAGTGCATTAATTACATTCCCAAGATAAAGGCTAACAAAAGCCATACAAATTATCAAACTAAGAACATGTACTACCCAGGGGTGAAACATAACTCCGGAGTCAAGCATGACGTCTACATGACATCGCTGACACAACAAGCCTACAAAACTCTTGACTCAAAAGCCAACTGCACACGAACTAGCTCAAGACGATGACCTGCTACCTAGAGCACCAAAGTAAAGAATATCTAACACGATGGTCTGGCAGGTAATCAATTTAGGCAAGAACAAAAGTAAAAATCAAAGCTTTAAAAGAAACAATATTTAAAACATTTTACTGAACTTGAAACGAATTTACAGAGTTTAAAACAATGCATGGACAATATACTTATCAAGAAACCAAGATTCCACGAATGATATACGAAACAAAACTAACATGAATAAATATAATATCATGAATAGTAATCCACAAGAGCTCATCCTTTCTCCATCATACATGATGACAAGAGTAAGCGAAGCGAAGTCCCAAGCCACACAAGGTGGGAGGGTAAACCGGCCACGGAACCGGAACAAAGCAAAGATGTGCATAGACTACACGACTAATCTGCAGATAGTCCTTATGTTTAAAGACCCCCTAACTAGTGGATCAGACTGGAAGGGCAGTCTAAGCTCAGTAGTGTTTACTAAATCCATGAATGCACAAAACACAACAAAACGCTTATCAAACTTGTCGAACAAAAAGGGGAAACCACTTATCAAAACGAAACGAAACTTGACCAGCAAAATAGCATAAGGTATATGCATAACAAGCTTAAGAAGTGGTCCCCTTGCATTCCAAAACAAATTTCCAAAATGGATATATGAGGATATTATCTCTTGTATCAAAACTGAAGTTCGAAAACAAAATTCATCAAGTATATGTCAAGATTATCCATTGATCTATGTGTAACTGAAACCTAAATACCGTGAAGATAAAACGAATTTTGGTGCCCCCGAAGTTGATAAGGTATTTTAGAATTTCAATTGCACAAAAGTCAAGTTAAAAGTCCAAAACATACTGGGGTTTCGGTTAGCTTCGCGGTTACCTGGCGGCTAGTCGCATAGGGGTATGGCAGCTAGCCGCCAGTTGACCGCGCAGCTACCCGCTGGACCAAAAATAGGGAAAAGCAGCTTTCGGGAAAAGTGACCGAAATGGGGCGCGGTTAGCCGCCTACTGACCGCGTGGTTCAGACGCGATTGTAGGCCTCGGGAAAAGGAACCGCCTGGTTTCGGTTGGCTGGAGGCTAACCACATAGGGGTATGGCGGCTAGCCGCCAGCTGACCGCACTGCTGACCGCCAGTGCACAGACAGTGCATTTCAAGTCAGATTTCTGCACTTTTTCTTCCCTTCTTCTTTTCCATTTCTGAACCAAACAAAACCCCTGAGCCACCATGCTCACCAAGGGTCAAAAACAACATTTCTAAGTCATTCCATCCATAGTCAAATCATCCATTTAATAGAAAATGTCAAACTCACCCCATATATTGAATCACACATGCTTGTAAATCCAAAACAAGATTTCTAGGAACTTGGTAAAATCATCAACATACATGTAATTAGAGAAATTGAAGATAATGATTTTGAAGAACATGAACATGGCATATAAATTGAGATTAAGCATAAAAACAAATCAAACTTTTAAAGGAATAGTAAAACCATATCACAATGCACATGGGAAGAAACTTATAAAGATCACTTGCCTTAGTCCAATGCCAAGCCTCTTCACAAAAATCCAATCAAAAGGGTAATCCACGAAATCTACACAAAAGCCCCAAAATACAATACACAAAAATCACTATTTTGGTCACCAAAAACCCCCATTTCGAAAATGGGTTTGAAAGTTAGGGAAAGGGGCTCTTTATGAGCTAAATAACCACCATGGAAGAGATGGGTTCAAGCTCCTACCTAGAAATGCCCAAACAAGAAGCAAGGAGAAAGATGGAGTAGAAAATCAGCTGGAATCTCCAAGAAAATGGTAGCAATCGAAAGCTTGAGATGAGAGGAAGAAAATGGCAAAGATCAATCTCCAAGTAGCATTAAAAAATGACACAAATAAGAGGAGAGAGAGTGGCTGGAAAAGAGGAAAATGGTTCCGGCCCTAGCTGGAATCGGTGCAGGAAAATGAAAAATGGAAGAGAGAGAGGAAGGAGATGACTTAAGTAACTTGGAAATGGGGCCCATTACTGCTGAAATTTAAAATGGCTAAATCATGGTCTTGCGGGCCCCGGACGAGATCGACGAAGAAGAGAAAATCGATCGTTGAAATATCTAGTTTCCAAAAAGTATATTTTCCCCAATTATGAAATTTTTGAAATTCAGGTACAGATTTAGTGTAAAATGTCATTTTTGTCATTTTTTCTCGAAAACGTGATTTCTGAGTCTCAAATCCAGACGGATAAAACATGAAAGTTGTTAAGATCAATAAAATGAGTCAAAAGGAATAAAATTTAGAGTTTTTAGAAATCAAGAATAATTTATCACAAAAATACATTTCACAAAGACCGGGTCAAACCAAAGTCAACGGTCCTTAAAATTTCCAAAGTTAAGAAAAATCTATCCAATTCAAAAACTATGTCAAACCCACTACTAATCTTACTCAAAAAGAAGAACCACAATTAAAATAATACTAAACCCAAAAATTGGGGGTCGGGGTCTTACACCAAGACAACTTTAAAAGATTAAGAGCTTGCACATTCTTGTGCATCCAAACAAGCCCTAAGCAACCATATATATCATCTATTTTTCTAAGAATGGTATAAGAGTATTGAAAGCGCTATCTTTAAATTAGGATTTTTTTTTACAAAAAGAAGCCTCAAATATCCCTATACCTCCAAAAGCATCATTAAATACATGTAACGCCCAAAAGCATCTTTCATCGTGTACTTCAAATTTTTCTAACCAGAATTCCATTCACTTTATCTTCCGCGAGCTAGAGACATGACACTTGCGAGCTTGAGACATGATTCCCTGCTCAAAACATGACATTTGCGAGCTCATGTTTAGTGTCCATATATGTGCCCAGCATTATTCGCGATCTCGATTCTACTTCTGTTCAATTCCATTCACCATCATCCCCTGAGCATTCGTTAAGCTTCTCTATCATGTTAGATTGATTTATATTTTCTATGAACTCAAATAATGTCCTCATTCTAAATGTACACTTACTACAATTAGTAAAGAATTAGCTCAAACCTATAGGAGTCTACCATAGCATCACTTTAAACTTTTCAAGGGACATGACGGTCATGTTAAACTCAAGAATCTATTTAGTTAGAGTTGAATAATTCCATCGCGATTTTGTTTAACAGTTAAAGTGCTAATTCTGACCGTACTTTTAGTATAATCTATAGAGGATTTGCTTTAAAGTCTAGAATGCTCTCCCCCACTTTCCTTGGTTTTCGAGTATGAATTGAACATTAATATGATTAAGTCACGATGTCAAGAATCGACTTGCGGTGTTGAGTATCAACTCGCAATGTTGAGAACAGACTTGTGAGTTCAATAGTTAAAGTTTCCCAAATCAGATACATACAAGTGCATTGGGTTTGACTAATAATTTTAAAGCCAAAGCAATGATTTTCTTGAATGTATGAGTTGAACCATTCGACTATGAGTTTGCTCAATAGTGAATGTATGAGTTGAACCATTCGACTAGGAGTTTGCTCAATAGTGAATGTACTCACTCGACCATTCTCTTAGTACAATCTGTGAAGATTCTACCACAAAAATAAACCATTTCATTTTTAGGACAAAAAGAATATAAAGAATTGTGCTCCACTCCATGCCTTATTCGTAACCCTACTTTTATTACAGTCTATGGAGGGTTGGCTACAAAGTTGAGGTTGTTTTCCTCCACATTTCTCGCTTTAGAATATAAATATAAATATAAAATAACAATAAATACTCACAATGTCCAAAATAAACTAGCAAGTTCGAGAGTTGAAATAAAAAATAATGACTCATGAAATATGTCAAAGAGCGAATGTGGTCGAGTCTCTATGCCGCGAGAGATAAAGTGAAGGGAAGTTTGGTCTAAAAACAAATGAAGTATGCGGTATAAGATGCTTTTGGGCATTAAGGATTGTTTTGGAGGTATAGAAATATTTGAGGTTTCTTTTCGTAAAAACCCCTTTTAATCAGGAATAACTCTTAATTATATATGCACTTGCACATGCTATGATTATCTATCAACAAAAAAGGAAGAGAGAAAGAAAAGATAACAAGATGGAAAAATGGGACTTATTTGACATACTAATGTATGCAAGAAAAGTCTTTCTTTCAAATTTATAATTAAATTAAAAAATAACTTATTTAGATATTTAAGCACATTTTCTTTCCAAGATACATGTGCGTATTTGATTCGTTCTTGGGTCACGTCAAGCCAAGCTGAAGCTTGCTTGAGCCCAACCCACTCAATTATCGGGCCTAATATTAATGTTAGAATTAGCTCATAAATATGAAACTTAAGCTCAGACCGTTTACAAAATACATACATGGCTAGGCCTATCCCATTTAGCAACTAGGCCATAAAATTGGGCTCAGTTTTATCTTGCAGGACAAAAATAAAGCCCAAAATCCAATTAGTGCCGTTAACGCTTATAGATTGAGTCATAAAATTTATTGGCTTCTCTCAATTTGGCCACTGCACACTAGTCATATTTGTCATATCAAACCCAAAGACTTTATTTAACTAGTTTATTAGCTCCCAAACATCAAAATCTATCATATTATGACACTAAAATCTCATCAAGTTTTATTTATTCGTCTCCCTTACTCTTGGATCCATTAACGTTACACTCCATACATTCCGTCTTTCATGTGTAATTATGAATTTTTAGGGTAAGTTTGTATAGCCACACTTCGGCGAAGAAGGTAATGTAATGTGGGATGCTTTTCTACATTGAAGATTTCTCAACATCTGGGTGACCGCTTTTCCATTGAAAAGGCACAAAACTAAATTCAATTTTCTACAACTGCACTAAAAAGCAATTCTTATGTGGGGAGTAGCAGTTTTTTCCAACAAAATCAAAGTCCACAGAACCGGTTTTCCAAGGATGTTGGACAAACGTGCCCTTCATCTATTTGATGAGGAAATATATCTTTAAGTTTCTAATTATCATTTTCTTACTTTATTATTGAAGTAATGAGTATCATATTATCTTTAAACAACTCTAACAAGGAACTTTCTATCTTAGAGTCCGATATCTTTCGTTAGCTTGTTCATTAACAAAGCCAATAAATAAGAGTTCAAAACAAGCCTTGCCTAGTCTAACTCAAGGAGAGAACTTAGTCACTTCCGCCACTAATAATCTTTGCATTTGTTACTACCATCCACAGACTTTTCCGATAGCTCTATAGAACAATGTGCAACGTGTTTTCTCATTAATGTCCGCCAAGTTTATTGTGTTGACATTGTATGATGAACATTCTCTAAATCTGTGGGAAAATGACTTGTATAATAGATATGTGCAGCAAGACTTGAACCATTTCTCCCTGATATTTGATTGTGGCCAGAAGCGTGGTTCAATTAACCTCTCCCAAAATTCATGGATAAATAGCGTGAATAAAAAGGGAAAATAAAACTTTATTCAGTAAAGGGGTTTTGACATATTAGTCCTCTTTGAATTCGGCTTTTACATCTAATGACTGAAATTAAGATAATGTCACCAGAGTCAACTGGTCAACATATTTGTTTTATTTTTTTGCATCATATCACATGCGTGCATGCACTGGTCATGATATCATGGGATTTATAGTATGCATGCACTATCCTTATGATATCATGGGATCTGGAGCAAAACAGTTAAAAAATATTGACCTCTGAATTTCGTTCATGAAATTTGGAAAACTGAGTTTAAAGAGGTCTAATATATCAAAACCCCTTTAGCAAATATAGAAGGATGAATTTTCTTAGTTCTCTTTTTTTATAGAGGATTTTACCCGAAAAATCCTTTAAGACTTGTAAAAAGCCAAAAGCACCATCAACAACTTATAAAGACCACAGTAGTCCCAAAGGCTCTGTTTGGTAGTTTTTTTCAATTCTTTCGCTGAGCAGGGATATCCCTGCTCTTTTTACCTTAAAGAGACGCCAAAACCCTTTTGCCCTTTATCATGTTCGACTTATTTCTCTCCCTCCATTTTTCTTCCTTTCTCTCCCTTATCCCTTATGAGTCGGCACCGGCAACCTGCAGTTCTTCTTCTCCTCTTTTCCTTCCTTTAATTTGCTGTAACTCTGTCTCTCCTAATTTGCTTTTTACTCCCAGCCAAACACCAGCAGCGATTTAGATTCTCCGCAGCCGAATCTCTCTCATCTTACTCGAACGAGCAAGAGACGAACAGGCCTCCTTTCGATTGGCTCATCGATCCGAACAGACGAATCGGGTCTAACTTCCCATCGATCGGATTGCAAATGGAAGAGCACCCATCGATCGGGTCTAACTTTGGGGACGCCTCCCTCTCTGTCCCATCGCCTCCCTCTGTTAGTTTCATATTTTCGAACTGTTAGACGAGCTCCATATGATCAACCTAGTACCGGTGGCAAACCCAAAGTTTTCTTTTTCAGAGTGCCACCTGCTATAAAAAAGATTATAAATGGAAGAGCCACCCTAGCATGGTGTTTTCAAAAGCTTTGATCTTAGGGAGCAGCCATGACCACACTTTGCACCCCCTAGTCACAACCCTGAGTACTACCCCCCTCACACCTACTGCTACTACTACGTACAACTATTACTTTCTTGTTCACGAGTGGCATTTTATTTAGGAAATGAGGGTTTTTCTAGCGACTTTGTTAGTAATTTGGCCCTTTTACTATTTTATAGTGAGGGCTTGTGGTTGAAAGGCTAGTAGTTCAATCATCAATGTACCAAAAGGGGGAGACCAGTCAAGATCATAAGGAGAGGCATGTAAGAATATGAATTTACTGTGAGCATAGCTTGAAATGGGGTTGAGTGGAAAACCAAAATTCACAAAGGCAGTACTGAGATTAGAATTACATGCAAAAATCAATTCCTCTGGCAGAGAGAAAAAGAGCCCAATCTATAGGTTTATATGTTTATGACATTTTTATTCCATTTCAAAAATTAAAATCGTAATGTGAATGATGAGTGCCGAAATAATGCAAACCTGATTGTCTTTTGGGCTAAAATACTTCCAACCATCACAGCCCACAACTTTTTACCAGCCTAAGAATTTCTAAACATTTGTCCCCGCCAATTAACAAATATCATATCATAAGGTACGTCTTTATGATATTTCAAAAAAATGAAATTGCTCATTCCACTCTCTGCTTTTGTTTGTCATTGTAAATAGCGGGTCATATCAACTTGATTATAATCATTTATCCATTTATTTTCAGGGATGATGTTGTGCAACTGATTAGTAGGGGCGCATGATCATCTTATCCATTTTGCACTCTTTGTAAAGAGAGGTGACACAATCGACAGAGATGACACAATTGTTAATGCTACTTAACATATATTTTGGTGTTGATGGATGTTGAGGAGAATGTCAAATGCGGTGCTAATGGATGTTTCTTATACATATTTTTGGGGTTAATGGATATTTCTAATAAGTAACATTCATGTAGTACCTAATGTGTTTGTTGAAACTCTATTTGGAGTAGTAATATCTCAGCCACAAGTATCAGGTGAGCGGGGATGTCCCTATCCACAATACTCTAATGTGCGGGGATATCCCCGTCCCAACTGATACCAAGCACCCACAGTACTCTTGTGAGCGGGGATATCCCCGCTCATAGCACTAACAGAGGCAGGGATATCCCTGTTCACAGCACTAATTTGGGCTGGGATATCCCTGTCCCAACTGAAACCACCTTGAGAGACTGTACTCTGGTGGGCGGGGATATCCCCGTCCCAACTGAAACCAGTCCTTGAGAGACAGCACCCACAGTACTCTGGTGGACAGGGATATCCCGGCTCACAGCACTAACAGAAGTAGGGATATCCCTGTTCACATCACTAATTGGCATGCACTATCTTCTTCTTCCTCTAACGTTCTGAAACGAATCCTGGTTCTGTAATCAGAACCAGGATGCAGCGCCCTGCTGCCCTTGTTCTACTCGATCTCCGACGAGATAGAAGCGGCCGCCCGAACCGCTGTCCGGCGACGTGAGGCGCAACCAGAAACTCAAGGACAGATTGACCGATCCTATTTCATTTATGGAAATGAATCCCTGCGTGGCGATGGAGATGCGACGGAACTGGGTTGTGTATGATCTGTGTATGCGCTGAAACTAGGTTGTAAAATCCTGAGCAACGCCTGAATCAAGCCCTAATCCAAGGAAAACCTAGAAGAGAGAAGAAGTCGAATAGGAAAAAGGGGAAAAAGGGTTTGTTTAAGGGAAAGGAGCAGGGATATCCCTGCTCAGCGAAAAAGTAAAAAAAAGTACCAAACAGAGCCTTTGAGACTACTGTGGTCTTTATAAGTTATTGATGGTGCTTTTGGCTTTTTACAAGTCTTAAAGGATTTTTCGGGTAAAAACCTCTTTTTTATATATAGGTAGTTATTCAGTATCTTATCATAATTTAATTAGAAAAACTACTAGCTTCTATAATATTAACTTTCAGACATGTATAACACTACAAGAAGATGCACTTTTAGCCACGTTTTTTAGCCACATTTTTGAAAAACGTCGGTAAAGGGTATACTTTTGCCGACGTTTTTAAAATTCGTCGGTAAAGGATAGACCTTATCCTTTACTGACGTTTTTAAAAAACGTCGGCAAAGTGTAGACTTTTGCTGACATTTTTAAAATTCGTCGGTAAAGGGTAGACCTTTACCGACGTTTTTCAAAATCGTCGGCAAAAGTGAAGACTTTTACCGACGTTTTCTAAAAAACGTGGCCAAAAGTATACCCTTTACCGACGATTTTAATAACGTTGGCAAAAGTGCAGACTTTTACCGACGTTTCTAAAAAACGTGGCCAAAAGTAAACCCTTTACCGACGTTTTTTAGTAAAACGTCGGCAAAGGCTATTCTTAAATTTTAAAAAAATGGTTTATTTTTCAAATTTTACCGACGAAATAAAACGTCGATAAATATGCTTTTAATTTTCTTTTTTTAATTTTACCGACGAAATTAAACGTCGGTAAATATGTTTATGAATATTTATTTATTTTTATATTAATTTTACATACGAAAATACAAACGTCGGTAAATTTGTTTATTAATTTATAGAGGATTTTACCGGAAAAATCCCCTTAGACTTGTTAAAGGCCAAAAACACCATCAATGTGTTATATAGACCATAGTAGTCCCAAAGGCCCTGTTTGATATTTTTTTTTTATTTTTTCTCTGAGCAGGAATATCCCTGCTCCTTTTATCTTAAAAAGATTTCAAACCCAAAACCTATTTTCTCCATTTTTGTTCTTTTGCCTATTTTATCCGAGCAGAGACTCATCTTCTCTGAGTAGGGAATCATTGAAGAAGAAAGAAAGCTGCAGGACTTTGTAGATCCCCTGATTGAAAAGGACAAACGATTAAGAAGAAAAGTGCTTCACCGACGCTTGTATTAGAGAGATGGTGATTATATTAGAGAGAGAGAAAGAAGTGGATAATGGAAGGGAGAAGGGATAAGTTGTAACTGTGATGGTCGCATTCTCCTTTTGATTTGGTCTTTTGATGTTTTTTTTTTCTTTGAAAGATCCCAACTTTAAAGTAGTAGAAGGAAGAAGAAGATGGGAGAAAAACGAAAATGGGAAAAAGGGTTTTGTAACCCCATTCTTCGTGTGGGCAGGGATATCCCCGCCTCCCTGAGTATTGTCTCTCATAGTGGTATCACTTGAGACGGGGATGTCCCCACCCAAATTAGTGCTGTGAACGGGGATATCCCTGCTTATGTTAGTATTGTGAGCGGGGATATTCCCGCCCACACGAAGACTGTTTGTGTATTCTCTCATAATAGTATATCTCATTTGAGGAATTATGACCAAATGTTCATTCCTTATTGAGCTAATACACATGTGTATGTAACTGATAGAATCCCAAAATTATTTTCAAAGTTTAACCATTTCTATGTTAGTCAACGACCATTCTCATCCCCATATCCAACCATTTCTATGTAAACAAAAGCACGACCATTCCCATCCCCATATCCAACCATTTCTATGTAAACAAAAGCTGATACCCAATTCTATCATCTTTTATTACGGCCAAACCTTCCTAATTAAAAGAGTAATACAAAGGAGCATTAGCTTTGGCCGTAATAGAAGATGATATAATTGGGCATCAGCTTTTGTTTACATAGAAATGGTTGGACATGGGGATGGGAATGGTCATTGACTAACATAAAATGGTTAAACTTTGAAAATAGTTTTGAGATACTATCAGTTACATACACATGGGCATTAGCTCAATTAGGAATGGACATTTGGTCATAATTCCTCAAATGAGAGATACAATTTTGAGAGACATATATCACCTACAATACTCTAGTAAGCGGGGATATCCTCGCTCACAGCACTAACACAAGCAGGGATGTCCCCGTTCACGGTACTAATTTGGGCGGAGATATCCCCGGCTCCCTGGGTGTTGTCTCTCAAAGTAGTATCAGTTGAGACGGGGATATCCCCGCCCACACGAAAACCGGGGTTGCAAAACCCCTTTTTCCCTTTTCGTTCTTCTCCCAACTTCTTCTCCCTTCCACTACATTAAAGCTAGGATCCTTCAAAGAAAAAAAACATCAAAAGACCAGATCAAAAGGAGAATGCGATCATTGCAGTTACAACTTATCCCTTCTCCCATCCATTACCCACTTCTCTCTCTCTAATATAATCACCATCATCTATTTCTATTGTACATATACATTGTAGAGAAAAAAGAAGGAAAATGGTGGGGGAGGTGTACAAATTGACCCGCTCTATGGAGTACAAATTGCTGACTGGTGCACTTGGATGATGGATCTGGACAATCTTTTTAGTTGATAACTCTATTTTAGTGCATAGGTTTGCTTAGGAAGAAGTTCGCCGCCTTTTCCAGATGAAGCTAGAGAAATTCCCATCTCTTCTTCTTCATTAGTGTTGGTAATGGCAGAAGAAGGATTAGGGTATGGATCTAAGGGGTGGTTGAGCTTGATCATTGTGAAAGAGAGAAGAAGATGAAGAACGAAAAGGGGAAAAAGGGTTTTGAGACTTTTTAAAGTAAAAGGAGCAGGGATATCCCTGCTCAAAGGGAAAATAACAAAAAATTACCAAACAGAGCTCCTGTGATCACTATGGTCTTTATAAGACATTGATGGAGTTTTTTGGCTTTGACAAGTCTAAGGGGATTTTTCTGGTTAAATCCTCTAATTTTTATATTAATTGTATCAACGAAAATAAAAACGTCGTTAAATATCTTTTTAAAATTTTATTTTTTACCTTTACCGACGAAATTAAACGTCGGTAAATATGTTTATTATTTTTTATTTGTTTTTAACGATCATGTTACTAACGAAAATAAACACGTCGGTAAATATCTTTTTAAATTTTTATTTTTTACTTTTACCGACGAAATTAAACGTTGGTAAATCTGTTTATTAATTTTTATTTATTTTTATATTCATTTTACCGACGAAAATAAAATAATTATATCCATGATGAATCAAGCGATAAGATTTGACCAGATAATCATTGTTGACCTCCTAAAGAGGATTTTAGGTTTAGATCGGGAAAAAGTGGCCCACAAAAATTAAAATTGAACCATTAACCCTTTGGACCTTTTGGTCAATATCTCACAATACATGAAGGATCAATCGTTGGAATTTGATCCAGTAAACGTTACTTGCCATATAAAGGGGGTCTATGGTCCATATCTTGCATTAGAGATCCAGATTGTTCGGAAATATAGAAAAAACGGACTGCATGTCTTAACTCGTGAATGCACTGTAGTAACCATGCATTAATCCAACGATTGATATTTATTTCAAATATATTTCATGATCCATATTGAATCAACATTTGGGGTTGGGACCTATAACTATAAATGACCTTTTGAAGATGACTAAAAATTTGGATTGCGAAAATAGGGCGTACAAAATTCCATAAATGATGATCTAATGGTCTGTACGTTTTCATCAATACATCACAATCTATAATGATCCAATGGTTGACTTTTGGTATCATAGCCGTTTTTAGCCCCCCTAACATGATCAACGGTTTGGATCACAAATGTTTGTCTTAGTGTCATTTGAAATGGACACAGTAGAAGCTTCATCCAAACATGCTAAAATCGGATTCCATTAGTTTTAAGCCAATAAGAAGAGAAAAGTAGAGATGCCAAACTGAACCTAAGTGTTAAAAATCCAACGTTTTAAGGGTTAATTCATTATCAGGGAGTCCGATTTACGAGCCGTCAATTCCTGCAAGTTAATTTCGCCTCGAGCGAGGTGCTCGTGTCGGTTTCCAATTTTTTCGGAGCCTTTTCTCGTTCCGTACGCCCTGCGGGCCGTTCTCGAACCTAAGTATTGGAAAATCCTATGTTTTGCTTCTAATTCTTTAACCGGGAGTCCTATTTGCGAACCGTCAGTTCCATCAATTTACTTTATCCTCAAGCGAAGTGCTCGCGCCGGTTTCCAAATTTTTCGGTGGCCGTTTCCTGTTCTGGACCCCCTGGCGGGCCGTTTTTCGATCCTAAGTGTTAGAAAATCCTTTTTGTTTTTTATTTTACTTCGGTAAAACTATTGCTGACATGGATGATAGAGTGAGGCCTTGAAGGATGTGGTGTGAATGTGATTGAGATCGAGATCTAGGTTTATGGCCTTCTTCTCTTAGAAAGAAAAAGAAAAAAACCGGTGCTAGTAGTTGTTGGAATATAAATTTTGGCCCAATAGTTTCAGCCGCTTGTATGAAGAAATGGGAGCCTCATTATGATGAGTACCGGACTGCGATGTGCAATGCCATGTCGATTAAAGATGAATCCAAGAACATAGTAACCAAGCGAATCTACAAGAAATATAAGCAGGTAATTCCAGAAGATGCATCATCTGCTCAGTTTTTAGGTGTACCTCCCATGTCATCTGTTTTTAAATTCTAAATGAAATATATGAAAAGAAAGAAACCGACTCTCAAACAATTCAATCTGAATTTGGTCATAGGACAGACTTTTGGTCCACACGTGACTGTCAAGCTTGTACATTTGCCCTACTTCTTTTACTTTAAATAAACATCGGACTTGAAGTCGTATGATGAACTTAAATTCTACCATTATATTTCTATCTCCGAAGTTGAAGTCGTATGATGAACTTAAATTCTACCATTATAATTCTATCTCCGAAGGTGGTGCAAGGTGAGTGCAGTGGCTATGCAAGCCGGGTGGTGATGGCAGTGCAGTGGGTGGTTGTGAGGGAGAGTAAAAGAGTAGGAGAAAGAATGGAAAGAAAAGAATGGAGAAGGAGACGAAAATTAGAGTCGGAAAATTTATCACCGATGTTTAATATAAAACATCAGTAAAGGTTGGTAGTCTTTTTTACTTGTTTTCAATTAAAAGTGGCTAAAATAATTTTTATTGACGAAAAATCTATTTTTGTGACGAAAATAATCGTCGTTAAATTTACCAATTTTTTCCCTCTCCTGCCACCGAAACCCCTCTTTTTATTATTAACATCATTTTTAAGGAAAATAACTATCAAAGACTATTATTGACGACTTCTATTATCAACGAATTTTATGAAGTCAGTAAAATAAACTTTTAGTGATGTTTTTCTGTAAAAGTCAGCAAAAGTAAAAAGGAAAATTTAAAAAAAAAAATTTCTTTTGCCGACGAAAAAAACATCGGCAAAAGTAAAAAATAAAATTTGAAAAAATAAAATTCTTTTGCCGACGAAAAAAAACGTCGGCAAAACTAAAAAAATAAAAAAAATAGAATTTTTTTACCGACGAAAAAAAACGTCGGCAAAAGTAGAAAAAGAAAAATTAAAAAAAATAAAATTCTTTTGCCGACGAAAAAAAACGTAGGAAAAATAAAAAAGAAAATAAAAAAAAATAGAATTTTTTTGCCGATGAAGAAAAACGTCGGCAAATTAAAAAAAATTTAAAAAAAAATAAAATTATTTTACCGACGAAAAAAAACGTCGACAAAAGTTAAAAAAAAAAAATTTTAAAAAAATTTTCTTTTGCCAACGAAAAAAAAAACGTCGGCAAAAGTTAAAAGAAAAAAAAGGTAAAATTCTTTTCCCTCTCCCGCCTACCCTTTTCATTTCCCACTCCCGCCTCCCCTTTTGCCCTTATCCCTCTTATCCTCACTCATTTCTTTCTTTCCCTCTCCCGTGAATCTCGTCTCCTCTCATCTCCTCTCGTCTCTCGTCGCTGCCTCCGTCCACTCCCAGTCCCCGCGCAGCAGCTCCGGCATCTTCCTCACCCTCCCCTTCCTCTCCATCCCCATCCACTCAGACGACTCCGTCGCCTGCTTCGTCCCCTCCTGTGCTCTGCCCTCCAAACCTCTTCCTCGTTATCATTTGAAAAAAAAAACCCTTCTCTCTCGATTTGCTCTGGCGACCTCCATCTCCAATCACCTTTCTCGATTTTGCTATGCCAATCTCCATCTCCAGTAATCTATCTTCTCCGCCTCGCTCTCGGTTTGCCCTGGGGATTTCGCTCTCCAATCCATCGCTCTAAAAGACCCTCTCTTTCAAAACCCATCTCTCTCCCAAAACTCCATCCCTCTCAAACCCCGCCCCTCAAAACTCCATATCTCTCAAAACCCCATCTCTCAAAACCCGTCTTGATCTCTCTCAAAGCCCATCTTTCGAAACCCATCTCATTGAAAACCTAACTGAAGATTCCCACATATCTGCCCAGTACATGTCCCGGCCAAAATGAAGAAGCTACTGGTCTCAAGCTTTCTGCACTCAGGACTATTGTGATTTCTAGTGGCCTTGGGATCTCTGATGGGTTGGCACAACATATCAATGCCCAAATCACACCTTCAAAGACTGGATTTTGCTTTGTCTCCATCGTGACAAATCAATGCCCAAATCACGACATTGAAATGCGTGTTCATTATCATGTATGTTGGAATTCATTCTTCTGCTATTGTTGAATTTGATTGGATTCTATAATTTGTTGATAATTATCTTGGATTGCTTTGTCTCCATTCTTCTGCTATATGAGATCAGAGGTTGATTTTATCAGTGTATCATGTGCTTGTAACAGTATGTTGGTGGATATATATTTTTTCAAGCTTGTCATGTCCATTGCTCATTTATTTTTAACTCTCGATTCTTCTTCATCTGAATTAGTTTTCATGTTTAACATAGCTCACCACTTCCTTAACAGAAAAATGTGTCTACAAATGAAATTGGTTATTCTTTTATATGTTTATTTGCGACTTAAAACTCTCAAGTACTGTAATGTTTTTCAATGGAAGATTTATATCTTGTGTCATTTTCCATGCAGAGCTTCACAAGAAAGAGACGTGGTGAGGTTTTTTGGGGGTTTGTGAATTGGATTGAGGAATGGGGAGATGTTTGCAATTCGATTCACTCTCTTTCATGAGTTTCAAACATCTCTGTAATGGTAGGGCTGATCTTTGGAAGTGGCAGTTTCAGTTTTTTTTTTTTTTTTCTAGTTTGGGTGATTACTCCTTTGCATATTATTTATTTGGTGTCATTCAGATGTTAAATCTAAGCAGGAAATATGATGAATACATTCACAGTTGAGATCACTCGGAGGTTTTGTGTTTGTGGATAACACCTGTAAGTAACAGTTGTTCTGTTCTTTGACATAAGCAATTACATGAAATTAGAATAGATTCACAGGTAAAACTTTGTGCAAGGCAACCAAGTTCTAAGTTCACAACATCCAAACAGAGCCTTCTACATAGCCAAAATGCATCCATGTCTCAAACAGGACTTAGACTATGGCTAAGGTCTACGGCATGAGTTACATTTTCGTCTTGATTTCCACCTTGAAACTGTAGAGTTTTCATTCCAATGTGACATTGTTCCTCTAGTGAATCCATTCTGCAGTTTTGAATTTGAGTGCAATTAGACTGGTGGGCAGACAATTAGACCTTACTGAGAAGAAAATAAGAAAATGGATAATCAAAAGAAGGTAGGCTTTCAAGCTTCAAACGTGTATTACCTTTCCTTCATCCTTTATTAAATAGAAATGATTGACAGATTCTGTGAATACATGTTTAGAAGCAGAATAGTATGAGATCTGATCTAATTAGCCCAGGCCAGCTCTATTTACACCCAATCAATCTTTCACTTGTGTTGTCCAATCGATCATGATGTGCATAGCATACCCATTTCATATCTTTGAGGATTGTCTTTTCTATTACTTGAGTCTGGTGTGATGGAATGTTGTGTTGCTTTATCTTTTTTGGTCAACCTTCTCAAACTGCTCTTGTATGTTTGACGTGTGATGACATGCTGTGTGATGACCTGTGTGGTCCACCAACTTGTCCTTATCACTTACTACTTACTAATGATACTTGGATCTAAACAATATTAGCCATGCAATCAGATCATTTGATTTTTAATAGGTTGGGCTTACTGAACATTGTTAGCTTTGGAATTAGATTCCCTAAGCTTGTTAGATGAATTTTGCATCTTATTTGGCAGATCATTTATTTTTCTGTTCTTTAATTACTATTTCAAATACTAATCTCATTAAGGACTGGAAATTGTTCTACTGTGCAAACCCTAATTCTAATTCACATGTGAGTTAATGTATCTCTCTTTTAAAAAAAAAATTATTAATTCTAATTCACATGTGAGTTAATGTATCTCTCTTTTAAAAAAAAAATTTTATTTTTGCAAGAAAGAGTAGCTAGCACAGGAACTTGGTGAGTTGAGATGAACTGATTTTTGGGTATCCCTAAAACATAATATGCATATACATGTGTATATAAATATATTATGAAATTCTGGTGCATTATTTTTTTAGTGAGTTAATAATGCTGCTAAATCGTTTCAGCCGATTGATTGCACTCTAATGGCAACAAACTCTTGTATGATCTGCATAGGAAGCATTACATCATGTGTAAGTTGCACAGACTTGGATATGTGCAAAATCTGAAATTGGTACAATATATTTGATTTGCGAATCTAAAAAACATAGGTTTCACAAATCCATCCTATGATTGAATACAGTTAAATAAATGTTCACTTTCAAGAAAAGAACAATATGCAAGTATAAAGTGAACTAACAATCAAGTAGCAAACATTTTAGTACTTTAGTTACATATTAAAAGAAGAAAAAAAAAAGTGCAGCAGCATTTTATCAACTGCACAACAGAGTTTAATTTAGTAATGCAGAATAGCTGAAGAATCTGAGTATCATGTCCTACAAGTGTTCAACACTGGTGGGTTGCTCATTCTAAAGAATCTGCGCCACATGCTATCATGCTCAAGCAAGACACTTTTCAAAAATAAATAATAAAAAACAGAAAAACTAATTTGAGAAAATAAATAAAATATGGTCCCTGACTCCTCTAAGATTGAGGTTATGGTACATTGGTGGTCCCAAATATCTAACCATGGTGCGATAAAGCTTACCCTCTAGATGGGTGTTTCAATGTTCCCAAAAAGTCTCAATTCATTCTTTTTAGGAGCAAATGTTGTATTCATGGGTTCCACTGACACAAGTGGCAAGAAATAATTCTCCAATGGTCTGATTGGCTTTCAGGGAAGCACGGTTAGTGGCACAAATAAGTGTGCAGAGAGGTTTTGTTTGGTTTTTATAAGGTCTCATGAAGTTGGTTTCAGGCAATCTAGTTTAGTGCTATGAGTAGAGCTCTATGTTTGGAGGATTTTTATTATTCCATAACCTCCTGATCCTAGGCAGGATTATAGTGACTTTGGAGACACTGTAGAAGTGGACTTCACACATTTAAACAATAAGCCATTTGTACTACTAGTATAACTAGAGTCAAATTACTATATGTTACCCTGCTCTCTATTCAAGAATGATGTGGTTAAACGCTGACACCATCATATTTCTGTGAGTCTTATCCTATCGTTTCCATAGTGGTCTTCCTTTGAATTATTTGGCCCCTGGCTTTTGATATAAAACTGTGGACAACGGGAAACGGCCGTGGGAAAATTCCGAAACCGAAACGAGCACTTCGCTCGAAGGTAGAGTAACTTGTAGGAACTGACGGTTCTTAAATAGGACTCCCGGTTAGAGAATTACGACCGAAACATGTTAATTTCCAACACTTAGGCTCGAAAACAGCCCGTCGGGAGTCCGGAACAGGAAACGGCAGCGGAAAAATCTCGAAACCCGGCACGGGCACTTTGCTTGAGGGTAGAGTAACTTGTAGGAACTAACGGTTCTCAAATAGGACTCCCGGTTAGAAAATTACGACCGAAACATGTTAATTTCCAACACTTAGGCTCGAAAATGGCCCGCCGGGGGTCCGGAACGGGAAACGGCAGCGGAAAAATTTCGAAACCAGCACGGGCACTTCGCTCAAGGGTAGAGTGACTTGTAGGAAATGACGGTTCTCAAATAGGACTCCCGGTTAGAGAATTACGACCGAAACATGTTAATTTTCAACACTTAGGCTCGAAAACGGCCCGCCGAGGGTCCTGAACGGGAAACGGCAGCGGGAAAATTCCGAAACCGACACGGGCACTTCGCTCGAGGGTAGAGTGACTTGTAGGAACTGACGGTTCACAAATCAGCACAAGTACCTTGTTCAATGCCTAAGTAACTTGTTGGAATTGACAGTTAGTGAATCAGACTTCTAGTTAACAAATTAGACGCAAAAGCCGTCTGATTGTCAAAATTTTGGCTGGAAAAAAGTTCGCAGAAAAACTTATATATATACATGTTTATTTTTAATTTATAATTTAATTCATTATAAAGATTTTAATGTTGTTTTTCTCGTTGCAGATTGATGAACGCATTGGGGTCGGTTGCAGAATTGTTGGGGTGTTGGACTTCTTTTCGGTTTATTTGTATATATATATCAATGTATATTGGACATTGATATGAGACTGTATCATTATTGATTGTTATATTTGTTTAATGAGATTAATGATTTAATGAAAAATGGAGATGGTTATCTGTTCATTTAGTAACTTTTGTTTCATTGCATATTTTATGTTGAATATAGGTAGATGAACAGGTTTATTTTGATACAGGTGTATAAACAGGTTCATAGGAAAATAATAATGAAAAAATAAATACAACATTAAAAAAAAAGACCCTTACCGACGCTTTATTTCGTCGGCAAAAGTAAAAATAAAAATTAAAAAAAATGAAATTCTTTTGCCGACGAAAAAACAACGTCGGTAAAAGTAAAAATAAAAATTAAAAAAAAAAATGAAATTCTTTTGCCGACGAAAAAAACACGTCGGCAAAAGTAAAAATAAAAATTAAAAAAAATGAAATTATTTTGCCGACGAAAACAAAACGTCGGCAAAAGTAAAAATAAAAATAAAAAAAAAAAAGAAATTCTTTTGCAGACGAAAACAAAACGTCGGTAAAAGTAAAAAGGAAAATTAAAAAAAAATAAAATTCTTTTGCCGACGAAAACAAAACGTCGGCAAAAGTAAAAATGAAAAATTTTAAAAAATAAAATTCTTTTACCGACGAAAACAAACGTCGGCAAAAGTAAAAAGGAAAATTTAAAAAAATGAAATTCTTTTGCCGACGAAAACAAAACATCGGCAAAAGGTAAAATAAAAATTAAAAGAAATGAAATTCTTTTGCCGACGAAAACAAAACGTCGGCAAAAGTAAAAATTAAAATTAAAAAAAATGCAATTCTTTTGCCGACGAAAAAAAAACGTAAGTAACAGTCAAATAATCGTCGGTAAAAATATAATTTTTGCCGGCGAAAAATAATTTCGTCGAGAAAATGTTTTGCTGACGAGTTTTTACCGACGTCTTGGCGACGAAAAAATATCCGTGTGTTAATAGTTTTGCCGACGAAAACCTAACTTTTGGCGACGAAAATTTTCGTCGCCAAAAGTGCAGATTCTTGTAGTGAAGCAATCTTATTTTCAAGCTACAGCGTGCTCATGCAGAATCCTATCTATGCATCCGTCACTTTGTTCTCTTAAGCACTATTTGTTTGCATTAAAACACATAGGAACTGAATCCATAAGTGATCGGCTCGCTTATTCGTTCGCGGGACTACCGGGGTCAGTGGATGTGAAAATCCATGGGGTCCAACCTTTTTGTAACCAGAGACAAAGCGAACATCAACTTTTTTGTACGGGTATACCAAATTTTCTACTCTACTTAGAAATAACAAGCGGTGGTCTTCTGGTTTTGCCAACGATATGGACAGTAGCAATTTGGTTGGTTCTATCTTTTTCGACCCATTTTTTAGAGACCTGAAGTGCAGGATGCTGGGTCCTTTGCTTTTTGAGTCTCTTTTGTCGATACGACGCACGACGACGTATGCAACGAGCAATTTGAGCCTTAGTTGGCTCTAGCCAGGCTCTGGCAACGAAAGATGTACTCCCTCGAGCGCAACAGCCTAGCTTGTCTTGAAGCTTGGCATGGAAAGGATACGGATCGGACTCGGTCCTTTGCCTGTCGGAGCGATGCTTTAAATCTTTCAAGTTTGAACCCTGTTGAGATGAAGGGTCGAACCGAAGGAGTATAAGCCTTAGCAGGTTTCTACGGAGGCCTTGTGTTGCACGATTTGACTTTGGGCTTGTGAAAGCAAGCTGGCTCTTGCTGAGTTGATTTTGTTGTTGGGTGGAAGGCGGATCTCTCTTCCTTCATGGAAGCGAGAGGGTAGATAATGTTTTCCTTGAGAGGGGCCATGTATGATCACCTTATGGATGTTTAAAATCGTTTTTGCTTTGGTGAAGGTTTTGGCGACCAAGTCTTAGGGTAGACCTGGTTCCTGGTAGGTTGAAGCTTTGCGGAGACAATGGTCTCGGGAGTAGTAGTCGACCCAGTGTTTAGAGAGTTGCCAAAGGAGATGGCACTTCGGTAGATGGCAGGGCATTTGTTGGTACGCGCATTTTTCTTCTCTTGAAGCATGAACTGGTACTTGTTCTCATCGAAAGTGATGGTCAAAGAAGCTGCCATTGTTATTTTCGAAAAAGTCTGAAAAAGACCACATCCATTAGTAATCACAAGAATGTAATGATTATAAATGGGAAACTATGGTTTTGTCTTCTCAAATCACTCGAGAGGACAGAGTCCAACTCAAGCATGATGAAGAAGGCAGAAAGTCATAGAAGGTACAACAGTTCTGGTTGCCGGTATGGTAAGCTCAGAATGAGAGTTTCAGTGACTGCTAGAAGCAATTTTAAGCCTTAATTCAAATTACCGAGGAGCAAGGCTCACTCGAGGTAAGATGAATATAGGGTTGGAGGTACAAATGTGTCAGTCGCGAATACAGTAGACCCGAAAGGGCATAATAGCACCGCTAAGCATAAATGTTGAAAATTGCAACCATGGAATGGAGACGAGAAGGGTTTTTTTTTTTTGAAAAGTCAAGAATGAATTCATCAAAGAGAGCAAATGTTATTCCAATCTGAATGCAAACTCAAATATTTCTACGAGCTTTTATGCAGAAGGAAACAAACTAGAATCTCTTGAATGTGAACCCAAATGTGATGGAAGGGATTTTTCTTTTGAAAGGGCAAGATCGCTAATGGACCCATTAAAGAGAGTAATTGGCCTCCCCCAATCCGAACGCAAGTTTAACATTTCTGCGATCTTTTATCCGAAGAGGAAAGAAACCAAAAGTTCTCAAATCTGAATCCAAAAGTAAGAAATTAGATTTTTTGTTTTGAAAGATCACCAATGGACCCATCAAAGAGAGTAAATGAACCTTCCCCCTGATTCGGATGCCAACTCAAAACATTACTGTGAGCTTTTATCCGAACGGGAAAGAACCAAAGTTTCTCAAATTTGAATCCAAAAGTGAGAAATCTTTTTTTTTTAAAGATCACCAATGGACCCATCAAAGAGAGTAAATGCCCCCCCCTCACCCACACACACACCCCAATCCGAACGCCAACTCAAATATTTCTGCGAGATTTTAACCGAAAGGGAAAGAACTAAAGTTTCTCAAATTTGAATCCAAAAGTGAGAAATCTGATTTTTTTTTTGTATCTTTTTTTCTTATTTGTTTCTTTTTTTTTGGAAGATCACCAATGGACCCATCAAAGAGAGTAAATCCCACCCCTCGATACGAATGCCAACTCAAACATTTCTGCAAGCTTTTATCCGAAAGGGAAAGAACCAAAGTTTCTCAAATTTGAATCCAAAAGTGAGAAATCTGATTTTCTTTTTACATTTTTTTGAAAAGATCACCAATGGACCCATCAAAGAGAGTAAATGCCCCCTTCACGATCCGAACGCCCCCTTCCCAATCTTTTCTAAGCATCATGTTATCAAATGAATGAGTCCCACCAGGAGTACCAGCTTATCAGCTCGCTTATTCGTTCGTAGGACTACCGGGGTCAGCGGATGTGAGAATCCGTGGGGTCCAACCCTATTGTGACCGGACACAAAGCGAACATCAACTTTTTTGTACGGGCATGCCAAATTTTCTACTATACTTGGAAATAACAAGCGGTGATCCGTGGATCCATCTTCACAAGTAAAGAACAAAATGAACTTTTTTTCTAACTTTCATTGACATGTGCTAAGAAAAGAGACATGATTTGAATTTGGATGCCGTGAAAGGCGATTTTCATTTGTTTGCTTTGAAAGGCGATTTACAGTTGATGAGTCCTGCAAGGGCACATTTTCGTACACATTTTAGACCATTTTAGGGGCTTATTAATATTAAAGAGCTTTATTTAGTGTCAATTCACTTTTTTTATGCATTTAAGGTCCATTATAGTGCATTCATGCGTAATTTGCTAAAAAAAATCACACTTTTTGCATAAATTCATGAAACCTGCCATATTTTGGAGATTTATTTTTGGAAAGTCGGTTATTTTGGGTGCATCAAGTAAGGTCCCATGTATCATCCATTTAAATTCCTTACATAGAATTATTCTTGAATCCATTTGTTTTAATTTGTGTAGGAGAAATCAAGAATGGGACTCACATTGGTGAAATTTGAGAGAGATCAAGGGTAGGGCATCTTTCATGGTGGACCCACATATCTTGGTATTTTTGGAGAGTTTGAAAAGTCAACAATGGAAAGCTAGATTTGTGATCTTAAGATCAAGAAATGAAACTTCATATTTGGTAAGATCTAATTCTTACTAAGTTTGAAAACTCAAAAATCAAGAAAAAAAATTAAAAAAGGAAAGTGTGCTAGAAGAGTTGACTAGTCAATCAAAGAAGCTTGGAAGCAAACCAAAGATGGAAGGGGAGTTAAGAAACAAGGAAAGAAAGATCCCAAGATCCCTTTGGACGTCCACTTGGGTCCCAGACACCCTATTGCACAACTAACATTCCATATGTGCACAAGTATTCTCGGATTTTTCAAGGGCAGCAAGATTACAATGATCATAACTCTTAATCCAACCGTCAGATTGGTACAATCCATACACCGCTGGAAAGCTCTTTTCGAGTAGATATTCCAGAAGCCAAGATTGTGTCAATTGGAGCTAAAACGAGGAAGATATGGCCTCTGGAAGTTGGTGTTATAATTTTTACTCGGGATTGCAATTTTGCACATGGAAAGCACCAAGAATCTCTCACTCACCTTGCTATTTCTTTGAAGACTTGTTGGCAAAGGAAGGGATTTGCCATACAAAGAAGATTGCATGCTACAAATTTGGAACAAAGAAGGAAAGAAAGAGAGCAAAAATCTATAAATTGAAGGCATAAGCATCCCTCTCCTCTCATGGGAAGATAGACCAGCTCTCTCTAGAATTACTACTACACTTCATCTTCTTCCTCTCTCTTTCTCTCCATTGAAGTCCTCAAGGAGATTTGGCCGGAAATCACACTACAACCTTGGGTTTTTCATCTAGAAGAGGCTTCTCATCCTAGTATATAATTGTCATCGTTTATTTTTTATTTTTTATCTTATGTAAGACTTTGCATATTAGTAAAAAGAATTCTTAGTCTTTTCAGTTTTTTTTTTATCCTTGGGTGAATGGTGCTTGTTTTATGTTTCTTTTCTTGTTGGTATTTGGATTGACGACCCAAAGGCCCTAAGATCATGATTCAAATTATGACCCCGTATAGAAAAGAATTTTGAAAGAGAATAATACACTTCCACACATTTAAATTTATGTTCTTCCACACACTTAAATTTCTGTTAAAACCACACATTTAAATTCTTGTTCTTACCACACATTTAAATTCTTGAACTTTTGTTTATTGTCTTTATTTTTATGATCAATTCAATTTTATGTTTATATTGTGCATAGTTTATGGTTAGAAGTAGTGATCATTGCATGCATTGCATATGGTGGAATCTTTTACATGTTTAGGTGGCTGAGGGATCTAATTCAGAAAAAAAAATGATTTGAATGGTGAAATTCGGCCAAACATAGTGTTAAATCTCATATCCAACTTATAAACAACACTTTCTATACAATTTCAGCAAAACTGCAGAAGCAGTTTTTGGCAAAAAGTTTGAAATGGGTGGACCAGTCAAATCATGGTATTTTTATGTGAGATTTGGGGAAATTGAAGTTCAATATGTGGTCTATCATACTCAGTTTTAGGTTGCATTATATTGAAGTAAATTATGCATAAAAACAGCCCAGCATACTAGTTTTTCAGACTTAGATTTTTTCAGCATCTCATGGCATGCATTTCATTACTAACTTTAACTTTCTAACTTAGGTTGCTTTTGTTTCTAGTTTAGTTTCTTAGTTAATTTTATTTTTGGTACTTTTTAGTTTTGATGTTCTAATTTGTGTGTTCTTTTGTAGCAACTTGTGATTCATTTTAGATTTAGGAATTTTTATTTTTGGAAATGTATTTAATTTTAGTTTAAAGTAGGAATGATGAATGTACTTTTATAGATTTTAGGCTAAAATTAGATTTTATTTAGGGCAGGTGACAAAGTTGGAAAGCTTTATTTTTAAAGCTCCCTATAGGTCGACCTGGTCTCACCAGTTTTACTACTACAATCGCACCCTACACTTGGGAACCGATCAAGTTTTTGGCGCCGTTGCCGGGGAGCGCCATATAAGGTAATTCTTCTAACTTTCCTTATTTACATTGCTTTATGGGTGTGCTATTTTTGGCATCTTTCTAGATATAGGAGGTGCATGCATGGAATGTTAAACTGCCCTAAATTGGATTAGGAAAGTGCATGGATTGCTAATTAGAAAGGACACATTATTGAATTTTTTTTAGAAAACTTCTAAAAATTGGCAAAGTTACTTTATTTTTCTCAACTTGTTTTAAATCTTTTTAGAAGAAAGTGAACCAAAGTGACCTAAGCGTTGTCCTTGATCATCTTGGTGCCGAAGCAAAGCCTTGTCCAGAGTGTGGAGATAGTCAGACTATTCGAGGCAAGGGTCCTTCAAACGGGTCCGTTCGTGATCCTACCCTTACCTGGGGCTGAACTAGCCGAGCTGGTTTCATAGGGCCGGGTTGGTGAACTTAGAAAACTTTTCAACTTTAGGAATTAACTTAGTTGTTACTTGTGTAAGCTAATTTCCTTTCCTTTCTCATTTAAAAAAAAAAAAAGCTGAAGTGATTCCAAAAATGGACCAATGGAAATCCACAAACATGAGGAGACCAAATTCTAGACAAACCAATGAGGGTAAAACCGATAGTGATAGCCCAAAGAAGTCTTGGCGTAAGTACCTACACCCCACAAATACGTACCTGTGTCAATTACATTAACTCATATATGAATGAGTGGGGATTTTATCAAAGCAACTCCGATGATGCTTCAAATTAATAATCACAAATCCATAAGGGAGTTGCGCGAACAAGAATGGAATGCAAATATACATCAAATAACTTGGTCGTTGGAAAGAGATACCACATATGGACGGAAGTTGGCCAATCACTATGGTCATGATTACAATGAGGAGAGCAAGGAGGGTATCAATGGAATGATAATTGAAGATGATCAACCAACATGGGCCCCACATGATTACTCATACCCCACACACTCATTCACTCCTTCAAATATGGATGTGGGAATTCAATGGCAAGAAAAATCAAATGCAAATCAATGGCCTTGCCACGATGAAATGAGTAACATGAATAGCTTGGGCAATGAGGCTCTTGACAATTGGCAAGATGGGAAAATTTTTATTTCCAAGAATTTACTCCGGGTGGGCCGTATGATTACCCCTCACGGGATATTTTATATGCACCCCATTCTTCCCCTTGTTCATATGCACCTAATGATACCCCACCGCCTGAATGGTCATATGAACCACCACCACCACCCCCGGAGGGATCCTTGGAAGACACTTTAGCCAGATTCATCATGTTCACGCAAAACACCATGCAATCCATTCAGAACAATGCACAATCCATGGAAAGACTAATGACTTCAATTAGTCAAATTGCACTTCAAATGAAGAAAGTAAATGACACTCTTGGCAGTGAGAAAGAATTTCAACATGATGATCCATCACTCATTGAAAATCCAACGGATATGGATTGCGCAAATACGCAGAGGGTATTCAAGGGTACACCTGTGGATATGGATGATGGTGCACTGCATGAATCAGATTATGAACCGTATGAGCCAAATTCCTCCGACCCTCACTTGTCTGATCCGAAGGAGAATGTGGACCCCTTCGAAGAAGATGATGTGCCCTTCTATGTTGACCCTTACTTTGGGTCCAATTCTTTTGATTATTTTGGCATTGCGGATTTCCTCAAAATTGATTTTCCCATAATTGATGGAACAACGAATGTGCCCAATAAGCCCCAAATGCAATATTACTATTGGGAGGATGACCCCATTTTTTAGATTTCTGATTCAGACAATGTGGAATCCTTGGAATCATGTACTGAGTTCTTCATGAAATCTGATGATCCGACCGTTAGAGAAATTGCCCTCACATTTCTTGGCCCTAAATGTAATTCAGGGAAACTTTTGGAATTAAAGGAGATTGGACCCATTCAGACCTTCGAGCCTGACACTTTGGAATTATTTGAGCCCTTGCCTAAGGACATTGTGGAAGTTAATTCAAAAGAATTTGTGGCATGGGAGGACATGGGGCCACTTAGTTGTTCATTGCATCCTCCTCTCCTTCCATTCAAAGACTCATTTTTAAGGGAGGAGGATTCATTTTTCATGGTGGTCCTTTTTACACACATTTACAACACACATCATGCAGTCCTTATGTTCAATGTGCTTCATGTTTGCATGGTAACATCTCTTTTTGTGCTTCTTGTGAATTGTGTGGAGGAAAACTTCATCTGGGATCCGGGTGGATTCATGGTTTCAGATCAAGTAGTGTAGGATTTTTCTTTCTTTTTATTGTAGATTTTTCTTTTTAGTTAGTAGAGTAGCTTCTTTCCCTTTTGTTTTCTTTGTTTTGTCTCACCATGGACAGAGATCGAAAAAGTTGCATCTTCAGGTGACTTCTTCTCTTTTACCCTCTTGTCATTTACTTTCCTCATGTTATATTTAATTTTTTCACCGCATGCATAACATCGAGGACGATGTTCATGCTAGGTTGGGGGGGTGGGAACAAGCACACTTGTTCATCTTTAGACAAAAGTTTTACATTCTTTTTTGTTGATTTCTTTAAAAAAAGAGGATTTAATCGGAAAAAAACACTTAATCCGGTCATGTTACGCAATCAAATATTTTAGCAAGGGTAGCACCAATTGGAGCAATTGGGTGCGATTTTAATTTTTTTTTACCAAAAGAGCACATCGTCGGCGCCGACCTTATTGACATTTGAATAAGGTCGGCGCCGACCTTATTTATGCTTGAATAAGGTAGGCAATGACGATGTTCGCGACCCTTTATTAAGACTAAAATCCCTATTTCACTTATTCTACTCTTCACTCTTCCACCATTGCGTCGAGACTGACCTATCACGAGGGTGAAGAGCCGTTACTTCCATTTTTCCATAACCACCAGCCTTGTAACTGAATTCCTCAACTTCTTTTCATAATCCCATCGTTTTTTCAATCGACTGTGATTTTGACCGACGCTCCAGAGGTTTGGATCTCCTTCCTTTTTGAATCCTTGTCAATGTTTTTGTATTTTCACTTCCTTTTGTTTTCCCGCCTTCCCACATATGATATTTAAGTGCATGGTTTGTTATCTTCAACGTTGTATTCGATTTGTACATTTGTTGTTTGCATTGATTAGGGTTTGTAGATTTCAAATTTGGGGTATTTTCAGTTGAGAAGGACGATGGATCATTGGGTTTTATTTTAACACTACCAGAAAGGTTTTAGTGAGTTATTTTTGTTTTCCAAACTTGAGGATGTTGTATGCGGTCAAATGGTAGTAGTTGTTCATTCGTTCCTTTTTGTGTTTCTTCATTTTGACAATGTGAATGGGTTGTTCATTGTGTTTCTTGAATTTGGTTTTACGAACTTGGAAGTACCCTGGACATAGCACAATGTGTGTAAATCGCACATCATACTTGTAGGACTTCTAATCTTAGGTCTGAAGCCCTGAAGCTGTCAAAGTGACTACTATATTGTCTGCACACTCCCAAACAAGTGTAGCCAAAATGCTTACATTTATGCACAAATTTACTCTAGGAACTTAAATAATCAACACTGCACCACTAAGGCTTCTTTCAGAAAGAGATCATTAAGGAACTACATTGTTAGTTCTTTGGACAACCAATTCAGTCATTTTATACTTAGCTAAGCCTTTAAGAATTATTCCACATAGGATGCATTTGGATGTGCCCAAACTACAATTTAGTTGGAGAACACTGGTAGAATGGATGGCTATCACTTTAGCTTGGGATTTGTGATGGTAAAGGGATGATACTACATTCCAGACTTTCTGCTCAGAAATCAAGAACATAAGCTTTCCCTTTATGTGGTTTCCAATTTTTATGCTGCTCCAAACACATACCAGCAACAGATGGTAACAATCTGTTTTGCGAAAAACTTGAAATCGACTGCATTTCATGGTTCATCCAAACAACTCCATAAACAATTGTGGTCACCAGAAAGTGGAGTACATGATACAAATGCAGATGTGCATTAAAGGCACCTAATATATCTTGGTCATGACATCAACCTATTGAATCAAGTACCAGCAGGATCTAATTAATCCCAACCAATTTGTTACTTAGATTTCAACTGAAGATGGTTTTCATTATGAACCAAAACACGTGTAAGTCAACCTAATTAACTGAATATTTGAACCAAAACAGGTGCGATGCAAGGTTTGCTAGACTTAAGAAGTTAGAACCCACTAAATCCTATGACATAATAGGGGATCTAGTTTATGTAATTTAAGAGTCATAAAACATGCATTAGAAGGCAAACTCCCATTTGAGTGATAGAATTTTGAGAATCAACTGTTTAAAAAGTCTCTTTTTGATCGTTGAAACTCTTAGAATTCTATCTTTTTAAATATTGAATTAGGCTTGAACATTTTGAAAGCCATTTGGAACACATCATTACGACTTAAAAGAAAATATTGTAATTGTTGAGGGTGTACTATTTGTTTGTTTTGGCTTTTTAGTTAATGTGAATATCATGCATTTTATTCATGCTTGCCTTGATAACATTCAATGTTATCATGTCTAATTTGGATGTACACAGATGTCTAAAGAGAATACAAGCAATCCTGAAATGCCCCGCAACGAGGCTACTACCTCAAATGAGGCTAGTATCTCAAATCCACAGCCAGACGTTCTATTGTGCGACCAAGAGCATCACATCTGCGCCGCTATTGAACAAGGCTTGGTACACTCTCTTCCATAGAACTTATTATGAATTGAACTTCTTTCGATCTATGGCTAATGTTATTGAAACTGTATTTTTTCTCACAGGAGTTAGGTACCTATAGATGCTTTCCCATGAACCCTGATTATGGGCAGTGGGACTTGAACGAGAGATGGATGGAGTGGGTGCGGGAGGCCGAGCTGTACCATGTTGCTCAGATGAGATGGATGAGGATTGACCATGCATTGATCATGGGCCTCATTGAGCAGTGGAGGCCGAAGACGAACATATTTCATCTCCCATCCAGCGAGGCAACCATCACTTTGGAGGACGTAGCGTACATCTACGGCCTACCTATTGATAGTCTGCCCATGACGGGCTGGACATACACCCATTAAGAGATTGCAGATCTCTGTCGGGAGCTCCTTGGTAAGGTTCCCATAAATAAATAAGATTACAATGGGGTCTCCATTAAGTTCACATGGCTGGAACGAGTATTCCGTCCCACACCGGAGGAGTTGAGAGAGAATGAGAGCCCGAATAAAAAAGGGAAAGAAGAAAAAAAGCAAAGGAGGTGCGAAGAAGACGACGTCAGAGGCCAAGGATATGTGTAAAACTCATGCCTATTTATTTTTTTAGTGGCTGGACAGATTTTGTGTAATTCTTCAGGGGCACGAGGCCCCTTTTATATTCTAGAGTTGTTTAGAGAGTTTAGGCCCTACTCATGGGCCTCCGCGTGTTTAGCGAACCTCTATAGAATGCGAAACAAGGGTGTATAGTGGGAAGGGGTGAAGAAGCGTGAGACACCCGACCCTACCGATGAGGGGGATTTTGTTGACCTTAAGCATAAGTCTCTTCCTGGCCCCCTCCAGCTTCTTCAGGTGAGCTTGACATATTTATATCTTAATGCCTTCACTATTTATATGTTAATGTTCTAATGAATCCCTCTCTTTTAACAGATCTGGGCGTACACCAAAATGAAGATTGGTCGAGGTTTTAGTCCAAATTAGCGCCTAAACCACGACATAAGGTTTCCCACAATGGTTACATGGGCTAACCGACTTGATAGTCTGACCCATCTTACGACCGTGAGAGAAGTGCTAAATCAACTAAATTACCTCACGTCGAAAGAGGTAGAAATCTTGCATTTCAATTTTCCCATAACTTTCATACTTACTTTATTAGTTCTAACTCACCCAATGCTTCATGCACAGTTCGAATGGCAACCGTACAAAAAGTACGGACAAGTATTGTTGAAGCATGTCTCGAAGGCTGAGAGAGCACTCTTCAGAACAGACTCTCCCTTTATATCATATTGGGTGTTCGAGCATCACCCTATCCATAGGGTCATGGGGCAATTTGGGCTGAGACAGACGGTGCCTCCACGCTTCGTTAGGCCCATCGTGCAGAAAGAAAATAAGGGGAGATCTGTTATAGATTGGAGTCTGGTGCATGATGAGGAGGTGAAGTCATGGGAAGCTCAAGCAAAAAATGTGATCAAGCGAAAAGAAAAAACAAAAGACGGGGAGGATGAAGAAGACTACATGAGAAGGTATGAAGCGAATACCATCATACGTACGAGCCACAAAGGAATCCTCCCCCACAACCCGATGCCCAAGCTCCTACCGTCCCACAGACTCGGGTATGACGTTAACACTCTTTGCATCCCTTAGTTTGCTTCACATTTATTTAGTTAATATATTTTCTAATGGGATCGTTTCAATATGTCGGAATGCAGGTCTCTCTTTTCCTCGACCACGTCCTTAGGTCATGCGATCGTTCCATCCCTACAAATGTGGACCTTCTCTCCTTCACAAATTTGATTAAGAAAAAGGTCGAGAGATTTAGGTCCAGATTTGGGACTACGTTTAACGACTACGTCGAGACATGTAGTACTTCAGCTTCTTCAAAAGATTATGACACTCTAGTAAGGATTTTAATAAGATCTAGTAAAACTTTTTGCGAATTGATGAATGATATTGTCTTACTTTCCTCACCCTTGCTATGCTTCATTTTGCAGACCGTCAGAATGCCTAAGCGTGCAAGGGTTAAGGGGAAGTGCTCAAAAAGTCCCACAAAGAAGCCTCGATTTAGTATCGAGGCTCTCTTAATGATTGAGTACTCCCAAGGCTAGGCATCAACCTCTCACACTTTGGATGAGGAGGAAAAAAAAGAAGTTCATGCCCCCAACCTTGATGTGGCCTTCGGTGAAGATGATGACATCCCTATCGAGGATCTTATATCTATCTCGCCCAGTCCTGAAGGATACAACATACCTCTGAAGGTCACTTCCCAGGCAATCGTTGTATCCCTACACATGCTACAATTGATTCATTGATATGGAGGTGCAAGCACATACTGAGGCTGAGGAAGATCCCGGATAGGTTTCTTGATTATCAACATCCATTGCCACAAACGGGTTACCTTCTGACGGATGTGGAGAAGGAACTTTTGATGGATTTCTACAAATATTACATGCATAGGTAACTACAAATGTTGAAAACACTTCCGTAGTAATTCTCTTTTTGTCTGATTTTTTACTAATTCAACATCCCAATACTCATTGCATTGATGGAAAAGATGAGCTGGATATGATAATCCCATGCATCAATTCTAAGTCCCTCAGAGATTTATTGGAAGAGGGCACTTGGATGGACTTGACTATCATATATTTCTAGTTTGAAGTGATACGGGAAAGGTGCAAGGATGCATACTTCGCTGACCCTAGTATATGCGTTAATTCAATAAAAACCCACTTTAAATAGGGCCTCAATAGGTTAAATATCCTACTTATTTGATGTATGTGATGCTTGTCTTACAGAGTTACTGGAAAAAGGGTCTAAAGACCGGCGATGACATGGCTTTTGGGCCAAAGGGAGAACGGGTAATGGACGCAGCTGAGTGCAAGACTCTAGTCTACGTAATTTACGCTCACAACCATTGGTCCCTACTCGTTGGATATGTCGATGTGAACCGCTGGGAATACTATAACAGTTCGAAGGGAGAGATCTGGGGCCATAAAACCTGTGAAAGATTCGTAAGTACATAATTGCTCTTCTCTTGGCAGCATAATGTTTGGATAGTAAATGGGATTTCAAAATTGAAGTATCATTCATTTTCACTATGTCATGGATAGGTGTTGTGGCTTTAACAGAGATTCATGGATCATGGGTGGTCGACCCCTATGCTGTGGACAATGACAACTAAGATGGATATCCTATTTCAAGATAATGGAAATGCCTGCGGGATATTCGCCTGTGCATTTGTAGAGAATTGCGTATATCGTCGTCCCATCAAGTTCACCCAGGCAAACATCCCTTACTACCGGCATAGAATTGTCATCGACATTTTTGAGCATAATTGGATTAGAAATGCTTCAAGGCTTAACCTCCCTCCACTACTGGTCTTGCTGCCTGATTTGCAGTAAACCTTTCCCAGGTGATGTGCTCTTCCAAATGCGTTGTAATGTAAATTGTAAACTTTTGAATTACCGTGGTTTGTTTGCTGGTTTGACATGATTAAAAACATTGCATGTAGGATGTAATTGTATATGGGATGTTGATTGAATGTCAATTGAATGCATTTGTTTGTGCTTGAGTGTTGTCCACCATGATTTAAATCTTATTGGGAGCACATAGTTGTATTTTGATGAAAATGTCATAGTCCCAGCAATTTTTTTCCTCTTAACATAAGGTCATCACCGACGCTGTGTTAGTTTTATGGACTCAATCCAGTAGATGATGTAATAAATTGATTAAATTCTTTATTTATTCATATATTCATGCTTACTTTTCATGAGATGAATGGTGATTTATTATATACTTGCACATAACCAATACGAATGACATGATGGTTCATGAGATGAACCGGGGTCCACAAGTATATTAGATGTAACACATGTGTATGGATGAGATCTACATACGGGAGACATGTGTGGCAAATCTTATACTTAAATATTATCACAACCAGTGATGAGACTGGACATCTCATACTGATAAGGTTGCAGTACTTTGATCACTATGAGATAGTGTGATTTGTCTCGATCATCAGAATGGAAGATTCTGGATCATAGTGCTGGTACATTTGATGTATTGAATGACCATGAGAAGCACCTTATAAACACTGTCTTTATTTTAAGGTATGCTCTCATAATTCCCTAGCAATAGGCTCTCAATCCTGAGACATTAATGAACTCAAGTTTCTATCTATTCATTTGCTTTGAGTCACCAATGAGTGAGGCCAACTGTAGGTCAACACCTCGGTGATTTGGGTAAATGATAGTAGAGCTGTGGGAATATTCAATAGTCAAGAAGGAATCTATCTCTAATATCCCCTTCAGCCAATGGATTTATCATTGGTAAGTGCGCACCCATTCCGATTAAGAGTTAATTGGAAAGGTACCTATGATCATTATAATTAATTGGGACTCAAGGATAATAAGATATGGATCTATTTTGGAAGATAGGTCCAATTGATCCATGGATATTGATAGAGGGGTCTACTTGTGATAATGTGGAAGTTTAGGGTCTTCTATGTAATATTCCTAAGACTGGAGTTCAATTGCATTTATATAGTGGAGTTATTTGCAATTAACTGTGGGTCCGGATTACACATGAGTTGTGGGGTCGCGAGTCCCAGTTGGAGCCAGCTTTCTAAGGAATCCCTAGTGGTCCCCACGCTAGCCCAATTATTAGAAAGTATCTAATTCTAGTTGAACTCTAAAAGGAAAGTTATTATTTCTATTTGAAGTGAGACTTCTAATAGTGGTAATAGTAGACTTACTAATTTTAGTAGAAGTGAGACTTCTATTTTAATTAGAAAGGAATTGGAAAGTTACTAATCATATTTGAAGTGAGACTTCTAAATGTAATATGGTAAGTTACTAATTAATGGAAGTGAGACTTCTATTGTAATTAGTAAAGAAGAGACAACTTGCAAAAGCTATAAATAGAGGAGAGGAGGCCTTGGACGTCCAAGCACTGTCCTTGCATTGGGATTCACGCCCAAGGCCCCCTAGTGCAAGTGTTGCACAAGTTATTCCTCTCTTCCCTCTTCTAGTTCTCTTTCTAGTTCCTCCCTAGAGTTCCTAGTAGTTTTCTCTTGGAGATTCCACCATCTTCTTGAGAAAAGGAGAATCTAATACGGGTCATAGTGTGGAAGATCAAGAGGTCTTGGAGATCCCTATTTGATTAGTGAAAGCGTTTCATCATCAAAGAAAGACGCAACTCCTCCATTAGAGCACAACCGAGCTCCAAAGGTATAATCCACTTCCTTGCATGTTGTAGATTATTATGGATGCTTGTTAGTTGCTGTTTCTATCTTCTAGATAGATTGTATTTACTGATCATGATGATAGAGATTGAGGACATGGATCTTGGATTGGGTTTTATAGCCTTGTGGATAGTTGATCCCTGCGTCAAGTGGGTCAAAAGTTTTTGAAACCTATCCTAGAGGCCCACCCTATTTCCAACACGCTGTAACGGTAAATATACTTCACAAGGCATGAAAAAGTTACAACTTTTGGTGACAAAATAGGATTTTTGCGTCGGTGGTGACCTTATTTTACAAAGCATAGGTCATCACCGACGTTGTACCAGTAAATGCTCGAGAAAGCATGAAAAATTACAACTTTTTAAAAAAAATAAGGGACTTTTCTGTCGGTGATGACCTTATTTTACAAAGCTAAGGTCATCACCGACCTCACTTAAGAAATTTTGCCAATAACTACCTCAAAAAGCTACAACTTTTGCTTAATAATAAGGGATTTCTACGTCGGTGATGACCTTATTTTAGAAAGCTAAGGTCATCACCGACCTCACTTAGAAATTTTGCCAAAAAATGGCTCAAAAAGTTACAACTTTTGCTTAATAATAAAGGATTTCTGCGTCGGTGATGACCTTATTTTACAAATCACCGACCTCACTTAGAAATTTTGCCAAAAACTGTCTCAAAAAGTTACAACTTATGCTTAAATTATAATGGACTTCTGCGCCGGTGATGACCTTATTTTACAAAGCTAAGGTCATCACCGACCTCACTTAGAAATTTTGCCAAAAACTGGCTCAAAAAGTTACAACTTTTGCTTAATAATAAGGGATTTCTGCGTCGGTGATGACCTTATTTTACAAAGCTAAGGTCATCACCGACCTCACTTAGAAATTTTGCCAAAAACTGCCTCAAAAAGTTACAACTTTTGCTTAAATAATAAGGGACTTCTGCATCGGTGATGACCTTATTTTACAAAGCTAAGGTCATCACCGACGCTGGAGCATATCTCCTTCAAGGAAAAGTTACAACTTTTGCAAAAAAAAAAGGGAAGTTTGCGTCGGTAGTGACCTTATTAAAAGAAAGATAAGGTCATCACTGACCCTGTAATGAGCTCTCCACGTGCTTCATGTCTAAAATTTCATGGAGAGCCTTTACATCGCATACATACATCATCTTCCACAACAAGATATTGGATTCCACAACTCTTTTGAAAAGAAATTATAATTTATACAAATAGATCCAAAAATGCAAAGCATCTTTTCAAAAGAAACGGTAATTTATAAACATCCAAAATGCAGCAGAAACCGTCACTGCCATTTTAATAAAGTTCTCATAAACATACATACAAGAAAAGCTCTCTAAAAACATACCCAAAACAAAAAAAAAATTACATGAGCTACCCCAAAACACCAAATCCATCAACATCATTGTTGAACTGGCGGATTTTCGCAACTCCCATGACCCCTCTCTCTAGATGACGAACAAGGACCACTCGTCGCTTACGATTTCGATCTTCAACTCGGATCCTGTTCTTCTTTGGTCGACCCGGTTGCTTGCTAGCCAATGGTGGAAGGACTCTCACGGTGGTTAAGACCTGTTCCCATTGCTTTCTATCACGGGTGGCGTGAATGACGTCACTGTACGTCTTCTAGTATGTGCTTATGAGGTACCAGTGCTCGCAAAACTCATATGGATTCATATTCCCCGCTTTCATGGCGGCAACAGCATGGCAACACGGGATCCCAATCACGTCCCATTTCCGGCACGAGCATGACCTGCTCTCTAGATTAACTACATCAACATACTCTGAAGATTGCACTTGATATTCATTTAATGCCGCTACCCGTACCATTAGCCTTCGCGATTCTTCCATCTCTGTGACTAGGTACTATAAGTCCAAGGGGTCTTAACCCTAGAGGGGGGGGGGGGTGAATAGGGTGAGCTACTAATTAGTGACCAATTATGACCAATTTTAACTTCTTTAAATTACTAGTCACTTGTGATGATTAACAAACAAAATGCGGAAGCTAATAAACAAAATCACCACATAGCACACACCATAACACAATGATTTATAGTGGTTCGGCCTCAATGCCTACATCCACTACCGGCTTCTGTTCCTCGCACCCCACCGGATTTCCACTATGTATGCTTCTCAATAGGCTAAGCAATAATCTTTAACACTATGCTTTTCAAGGCTAAGCAATAACCTTTACATTATGCTTTTTAGGCTAAGCAATAACCTATACAACCAAATGGTTGGTTCTCTCTCTTAGTAGTGTCTAACACACACTTGATGGAGATACATATTTAGCTCATTACAATGCCTCCTAATATGCGGATATGAAAGTGAAAAACTAATTCATGCAAACACTATATGAATGCAAAGATGTATGTTCAAAGTGTATGCATGATGTCCTCAATCAATTTGAAAATAAAAGCTCATAAATGTATGCCAAAGGCTTTAGAAAGTTTTAGCTCAAAACATTTATGATTGAGGAAATGCTAATCACATGCTAAAAGTAACTTGTAAAAGACATACCTATGTATTCTAAACAAGTTGTGAAAATCAAAGAACAAAACATGTGATGCATATGGATTTCAATCAAATTAACAATGAAGCTTAATGTATGTTTAAAGCATTTGAAAGAGTAAAACATACAAATAGATGTGATTGAAATAAAGGGTCAAATCTCATGTATTTAAAAATACAACTTGAAAATGATATACCAATCAAAGCTAAACAAGTTGTGAAACTTTAAAACAAACTACATGTGATTTGTAAAGTTGTTGAATCCAAAACATAAGATAGATTTGAAAGAGATTTTCTTATGATGAAAAACAACAACCAAAGATTCAACCAAGTATAGGAATCATGTTACATATAATTTCAAAGATGATTCCAAAACATGATTTACTTAGATATACCAATTTAAGTACTACTTGGTTTGAATCAAGGTGATGTATCCAAAACAATGAATCAATTCAAAACATAAACATGTTAAGGACACAACAAATCATAGTTTAACATGCTAGAAAATATTTACCAATAAATAAAGCAAAGCATGAAAACATATGATTAGGAAAAGCAAGCTTACTTAGATGGTTTAACTTTTGATTCCAAGCTTTAGCTTTCCTTAATGACCCTTAGAATTCCCTAGCTCATTCCCCTTTGTTTGGCCTCAAAACACCTCAAGAAGGGCCACTTAGTTCCTCAAAATTTTCAAGGAATGAACTAGTATTTATACCCAAAAAATGGGTTTCTGCGAGTCCTCGGTCGACCTGCACTTTCCCCGGTCGACCTGCCCCTCAACGGGAAAAAATATGACCGTTTGACAAAAGCTCAACGGCCATCTTTTTCGGTCGACCTGCTGTGTTTTCGGTCGACCGAAAGCATGGGGTCGGTCGACCGAACACACTGTGGGTCGACCGGGTCCCTGGACCAAAATCCCTATATTTTGCATATTTAAAGTATGTTTATTTGGGGACTTTTGGGCCAACAAATCAAGCATGGAATCATGTTTTAAATCAAACTAAGAGGCCTAAAAAAAATATAAAACATAAAAAGCCAAAAGATTTCAAACTTTTAAACCAATGGCTTGCTTGATTCATAAAAATTCTTTTCAAAACTAATTGCATCCAAGTATAAAATCAAAACATGCATGTACCATGAATTCTAAAAAGATTTAAAACAATGCATGTGAAAATCAAGATTTCAAGTATTTTAAAATCAATGCATATGTGAAAATTCAAATGATGATTAAAATGATAATGCATCCATCAAATTGCAATACACAAAATTCCTAACAATCCTCCCCTTTGCAATTTGATGGCAACTCACTCATCAGCGAATTTACACATTAAGTCTTCAGCTCTCCCTTTGCTGGACAAGTCTTGAAATCTCTAGGATGCTTTCTTCACTTAGCTTGGGCTCTTGTTCATTTTCTTCATTCTCCTTGATGCTTGGAGCTTGATCATTCTTTAAGCTTTCTTTTCTTCTTTACCCAAGCAACTTCTTTAACTCCCAAGCTTAGTCTTCCTTCTACTCTCCCCCTTTGACCATGCACTCTCTCTCTTTGGCAAGATATGCATCTTCTCCCTCTTTGGAAGATAATACAAAATCTCCGGCCCCTTAGATAAATTGGCTATATTCTCCCCTTTTGACATCTAGAATATTCCCCCCCTTTGACATTAAATTGCAAAGGTACCTACACACATGACATAAGGAAAATACCTTTTAGTAGCACCTGTTAACAACAGAAATCGAAAATGAAATATATAACAGGTCTCATGTATGGTAGTAGTCTATAAGAGTATAGAGCCAATTCAATGGTGAATTTGATCAAAACTAATACTTCCTATGAAGGTTTATACTCCCCCTCAATCCATTCTCTCCTTTTATCAAACTTTTGACAAAGATTTAACTATTTGGTTCAAGAAGAAGATGGTTTTACCAATTGAGGGTAAACTTCAAGGAAAGGATTAGATTCATTTAACTATAGAGCTCAATATGATCAAATTACCAAGATTAAGAGCAAGGTCATGGAGAAAAGCAACCATGGATACCAATTGGAATAAAGAATACCAATTGAGATTAAAGGATATGACTATTATCTCAATCACTCTAAAATGGAGTTAAAAAAATATCATTACTGGGATTAATCCAAATTAGAGCTATCCATGATGATATGGGGTTATTAAACATAGCATCAAACAATATACCTATGAAAATCATATGCTATGTAAATTTTGAAATCATTTCATCCAATAAAAAAATATGACTATCATGTGTACAAGATGAATGAAATGAAGTTCAAACATGAAGCCTATCTCAACCATTAACCAACCAAGATTATTAACACATAAACATGGTGGTCATAAGATTTACCTATATGAGCATGAGAGGAGGCAAGCATGAAAGATTATGATGCTAATGGAATGTGCATGACATGGAATAAAGACATATTACTTATCAAGTTCAATCTAATGAACATAAGGTTTATCACAATCTCAAGATATCAATTGGATATGATAACAATCGAAAATTAAACTAATTGGAACCAATTGAATATGAAACATGATTAGGAGCATAGATGTGACAAACACAAAATTCCATCAAGCATCATAAGTGGAAAATCATCACTTTAAAGATATAGTAACTTAGTGAGCATAGTGATGAACATTTTAAATTGCATGAAATGAAATGTCTTTAGGTGATACATGCAATTTGAAAATTAAAAAACCATATGAACTCAACATGAAGGAAATCCATCAAAAATAGATATGCCTATAAGATACAAAGAATGGATTTTGATGAGAGTCTCATATGATCATAAATATGATATTGAAAAATGCACAAGCGATATTACTATGAAATTATGCATAAATCAATATCACAACCATCCATCTATAGCAAAGCTTATGAAGTACAAAGGATGGATTTGAGAGTTCTAGTATGGTATCCACAAATGTAACTTAAGAGCACAACCATACATGGAACTATTTGACATTTGCATAGAGAGGATCAATCAACATTCATGATCTAACTCATACCACATCATCAATAAAGAATATACCTGTAGGTGCAGAAAATAATGACCCACAATAACTGGGGAGCCTTAGAGGACTTATCCAAAGTGGTGATGACTAGGTACCGTCCGAAAGCCTGAAAGAGAAGAGCAAACGGTCAGAGGACCCTGGCCTGGGCGGCGCAAGGCTCTCCGATGCCAAAGTCAGTGAGTGAACTGGAACAATGGAAGGAGAGGAAGAAGAGAGGCAGAGTAACGGCTCTGTGGGTTGAATTGTGCGTACCTTGCTTGTGGTATGAAGCTCTATTTATAGAGGCTTGGGTCGTATCTTTGGAGGATATTTTGGTGTGGGTCCCATGATTCGACTGGGAAGTCATGATCAGCCCACAAAGTAATAAATGCGGTCCATTCCAGCCCACTTTGCATTTAATGCCAGTCGGATCAGCCCACATCGCATTAATTGCGCGTCTTGTTGGGCCAGATCGTGTTGGGCGCCCTTGATGGTAGGAGTACCATCGGATCTGCCCTCGGGCCTCGCCCTGATGTGGCCTCAGCCGCTGGATGTCGCCCTGTCAGTGATCTGGCGAAGATTGTGAACGGCTGGATGTCGCATCTGTCTCACTAGCTTGCGCCCCTATTCCTCCACGTGCCTGATGACGTGGGGGATGAGGGGCGCAAGTGGAGGTTCTTTCTTGCTTCAGCTTTCGTCCCGGCTCCTTCAGCCGAGGTGGAGCTCCCAGCCGAGATAGGCACATGGGGTAGCCGAGCTCGGCGCTAGCGGCCCGGAGCTGCTTGACTTCGGCCGAGGCATCTGTCCTGGTAGCCGGGGTGAGTTTGGTGCCACGTGGATGGCACGCGGATGGCACGTGAGAGTGCCTAGTCTCATCTGATGGCTGTGATTAGCGTAATCCTGGAGTTCTGAAAATCTCCCCACACAATTGCCCCCTAGCTTTTGACCTCTTAAGCGTCCTAGCCTTTAGTGGTCGAAAGCTAGAAAATCCGTCTGGGGATGCGGCGATCATTGCCTGGTGTCGTTTCAACTTTTCTGAAGCAATAAATGTTCTGCCCTGTCCGTCTTGGGAAGCGAGTCGACGGCTACACGCGTAGCCTCTTCACTGATTGCGCTGTCTTATTGATGGAACGGGCGCGGATCGCGAAATCCGTCCTTTCGAATTTCGAAAGTAGCGCGCGTCGAGGGTTCCCTTTCCATAAATAGGGTCGTCTTCTTCCTTTCTTGTTTCTAATTTCTTTTCGCCCCTGCCTTTCACCTTTGATTTCTGCTCTGCTGCTCGAGATCTCTCTAGCGAGGACGACCGTAGGACGTGCCCGGATCTATTTCTGATTCGCCCCTTTGTCTCTGTAAGTTGCTTCGCGCCTCTGTCTAGTTTTTTCTTGGGGTTTCACGACTTCTAGGGTTTAACTTCGCTGTCACCCTTTTTAGACATGGGCACCCCTAGGTTTGATTTAGATACTGAAGAGGGCATAGCCAGATTTAGGGCCGCTTTCAATATTCCGGAGGGAGTCCTCCTCAAGCCGGCGGACTCCGTCGATTATGCCACGATGCACTGGTCCTGCGGCTGGATGCCGTTCCCTCTGATCTCCGTGATCGAGGGCGGGGTCAGATTTCCTCTGCACCCCTTGCTTAGGGCCTGCCTTAGTACCTGGTCCATTACCCCGTGCCAGCTGATGCCCAATGGCTATAAGGTTATTATGGGCATGGCGAAGCTGAATGAGGTTTTAGGGACCAACCTGGGTGTCCATGATATCGAGGACACCTATGATATCTGCAAGGCTGGGGAAGGGAAATACTATCTCCGGGTGAAGCCGCAGCGAAGAGGCTTCGTCCTGGCCTTGGAGGATTCGAGTAAGAATGCCGAGGAAACTTTCTTCTGTGTGTCGGGGGACTGGGAGTTCGGCGCTGGCGAGAGCAGGAGGCTGATGGTCCCTCGTCGCCCCGGGACTGTCCCAAGTAAACACCGCTTCTTTTCTCTTACTTGCTTTGCTTGATCTCGATGACGCCGAGCTGACACTCTTAATTGTCTGTTGTGTAGAGGCAGGCGCGAGGCGACGCCGAGCTGCGAGTGAAGGCTGGAGGAGGAACGTCGACGACATCAATAAGGTAGAAAGATACAAGGGGCACGAGACCAGGTTGGCTTGGAAGCTGCTCGGGTATACGCCGAGGTACCGCGGCCACTACAGGAGAACCGGAATAGCCAAGGAGGACGAGGCGCATCCTGATCGTCCTACCGTCTCCGTTGCCGTGCCTGCCGGGATCCCTTTGAACGATCCTGCTGCGAGCCGAGCTGCGTCTGGCGCCGAGGCGTCCACCTCTAGTTCGGAGCTACCGAACCTGACGCAGATAGTGGACGCTTATTCGTCTGATCGGGAAGAAGGTATGGAGGGAAGCTCAAGGGCGCCGGTTGTTAAGGATCTGGTGGCCAAGTTCAGGTGGGGGTCTTCCTCCTCTGCGACGCCATCGTCTGCCAGTACCCGCGCAGCTTCGGGCTCGGGGGGTGCTGGCGCCACTTCTGCCCCTGCCCCTGCTCCGAGCGAGGGAGTGCGGCGTCGCTCGCCGGAGCGCCCGAGGGAGGGGTCCCCGCCCAGGAAGAAATCCAAGGCGGGGGAGAAGGATTCGGGGGCTGAACAGCCTCCGAAGGGTAAAACTCCTGCGCGGGCCCCCGGGGTCAAGGCTCCAGCTGAGAAGAATGCGCCGGCCAGCAAGTCGACCGGCGGGGTGACCCGTGAGCTCACCATCTCGGTAGGGCAAGGGTCCGGATCGGCTTCCGGACCTCGAACTGCCCCAGCGCCATGGAGACCGAGGATGGAGACGCAACCCGGTAAGCCTTTGAACGTCGAGGACCGGCTGATGGGGAACGCCGACGTCATCGGAGCTCTCGCCAAAGCCTGCGCTCTGCCGCGAGACATGGAGATGCACGAGAAGTTCGATAACGAAAGCCTGATGGTCTCGGCGATCCAGGCTAACCTTCTGGTAAGTGTTTTTCAGCGCTCTTCTTCAAGTGGTTTAGCTCGACTGCGCCTGTTTGATTCACTTTTTCCCTTTGCAGAACGTGCAAAGGCTCCTGACCGTGGTGGGGAAGAGTGACAGGAACGCCGCGAGGGTCACTCAGCTGGAGTCTGAGAGGGAAAAGCTGAAGAAGGAGCTAGAAGAGCTGAGGAAGGGAATGGAGGGGCTGAAGAAGGCCAGCGCTGAAGAGACTGCTCGGCTGGCGTCGGCTCTGGCTGATGTTGCCGAACTCACGTCGAGAGCTAATCATCTGAAAGGCGAGGTCTGGGCGAAGAACAAGAGGACCGCCGAGCTGGAGTCGGAACTGGCCAGATCAAAGTCTGAATCGGCGGCCGAGGGGACGAGGTTGCGTGGGGAAGTGCTGGCCGGGCGCGCTGAAAGAGAGAAGTTGAAGACGGCGAGTGCCGAGCTGGAAAAGGAGAAGGCCTCTCTTCTGTCCGAGGCCCAATCCGCTTTCCAGAATGGGGTGGATCATGCCACAGAGCTGTATGAGAAGCAGGTGGAGGAGATCACCTCCATTCTGTTCGAGGAAGGATGCCTGGCCGTACTGAGGCGTGCGGGGGTCCCTGAAGACCACCCTGTCTATCGGGACTTGCCGAAGTATTCGGACCCGGCTCCTAAGCCGAGCCCCGCTCTTTTGGCCGAAAGTGCCCCGGTCGAGGCCCCTGCAGTCGTTCCCGCTCCGGATGTTGCCCCAGCTGCCGCGGCCCCGAGCGACACCCCGGTTGCCAGCGATGCTTCGGCCGCGCCTCAAGGCGAGGCCTCATCTGCCCCTACTTCGGGTGAGGGTACCGGTCAAAGCCTCTTCTGCCGGCGACACTCCAAGCAAGTTTACGGTCGCGGCCGATGCTGCTGGTCCATCAGATACGATGATCGACCTGGTGGAGTCGCCGAAGCCACAGTAGCCTTGCTTCTTTTTACTTCTCTTGTAAATAGCTTCCGGGCCTGTAATACTTTTTGCTATTAATGAAAAACGGGCTTCTTTACTTTTTTCTCTGCATTTTTTCACTTTTGCTTCTGGATGTGATATTGAATGGTATTGAATGCCTTTAATGTGACGCGCGACCCTCGAGTTAGAGAGAGTCGAACGGTCTTCATAGCTGTCTGTGCGATTCTCCGTATTCTGGAGACCATAAATAGCAATAAGCGTGGTGATACGGCCGATGAGGGAAACGGGCGGACATCTCCACGTGGCACCATAGGGATCGCTGGTCAACAGACAGGAAGACGTGCGTCCCATGTAATGCGTGGAGACTTCGCCCCATAACTTCCTTCGGAGACTGAGCCCTTCTTCTTCCTATAAGTAGAGGTGGTAGGCTCGCCATGGGAGAAGAAAAGAAAAGAACTTAGGATAGCTTAATTCACATAGACGTAGGAGCCATGTCCAGTGGGCTTTTAGAAACATTTGATCCGAGGGGAACCCCTGCGCCTGAGGACGGCTTTCTCCAAGGGGGGAAGCCCGTCATGGTCTGCGCGTTCTCTGAAGGAATTCCCCGTGGACCACGCGCTCTCTGAACGCGGGTTCATGGCCAACCGTCCCTGGTCCGGTTGCAGGGGAGTCTTCTGCAACTGTGGGATGGTGGCGCCCTCTGCGTCTGGCGGTCCTGCAGGGTCTTGGGTGGCATCGAGCTCCCTGCGAGCCCCCTGCGGTATATCAGGACCGCGGAGCTGAGGGTGGGATTGAGGCCCGCTGGACCTGGGGGCTCTTCAAATTTTGGTCTCACTGACCGGAGGGTGTTGAAGAGCTCAGCGAGGTCCAGGGCCTCCGAACTGGAGGGGCTCTGCAATGCTTTGGTCTGACCAACCAAAGCGTATTGTAGAGCTCGGTGAAATTCAGGATCCCTCAGAACCTCTAGGCAACGAACCGGAGTCTTCGAGCCTGCAGCCTGAAGAGTCGGTGAAGATCAGAGTCTCCCAGCTTTTACTTCATTTTCTGTTTTTAGAGGACTGCGAGCCTCCTTTCTGTACTTTGTTTTCTTTTCTGTAACCTTTGTAATGAAGCAATTACAATGAATAAAAAGGAAGAGTTTTGTGATCACTCAAACTGTGTACAGTGCTTTTGCATTCTTTTTACTTTTTTCGCACTGTCTTGTTACACTTGTATCTTTGTGCTGCTTTTTCGCACTTCAGTGCTTGCATTGCTCTTTCTTTCTTAAAAATTGACCTTGGCCGAATGGCTAGCTTCGGCCGAGACGAACTGCCTTGCACCGAAGTGGATCCAGAATCCCGCTGGTCTCGGCTGTGTGAGCATGAGTTCGGCAACTGGTCTTTGAGGGGGGTATAAACCCGGACTTTAGGAAACGACCGAGTGTTCGAACTCGAGGCCTTTTCCAGGGCGGTGGACCCTTAAGGGGGTATAAACCCGGACTTTAGGAAACGACCGAGTGTTCGAACTCGAGGCCTTTTCCAGGGCGGTGGACCCTTGAGGGGGGTATAAACCCGGACTTTAGGAAACGACCGAGTGTTCGAACTCGAGGCCTTTTCCAGGCAGTGGACCCTTGAGTGGGGTATAAACCCGGACTTTAGGAAATGACCGAGTGTTTGAACTCGAGGCCTTTTCCAGGGCGGTGGACCCTTGAGTGGATATAAACCCGGACTTTAGGAAATGACCGAGTGTTCGAACTCGAGGCCTTTTCCAGGGCGGTGGACCATTGAGTGGGGTATAACCCGGACTTTAGGAAACGACCGAGTGTTCGAACTCGAGGCCTTTTCCAGGGCGGTGGACCCTTGAGTGGGGTATAAACCCGGACTTTAGGAAACGACCGAGTGTTCGAACTCGAGGCCTTTTCCAGGGCGGTAGACCCAGAGCTGCCGGAGTCAGTCAAAGAGAGATGACAGATTGATGACAGGGCGAAAGCTGCTTTCATTGATTCTGAGATTCATTACATCTTTAGAAATAGAACTTCTTTAAGTGGGATGCATTCCACTGGTCTCGGCAGTGGCTTGCCTCTAAGTCTTCGAGCTTGTAGGCTGATTTCCTGCCAGTGAGACCTACCCTGAACGGGCCATGCCAGTTCGGGGCCAGCTTTCCCTTCGTTTGGGTCTTTGTCAGCTGGCAGGGTCTTCTTTAGAACCAGCTCTCCCACGGAGAATCTTCTTTCTCTGACATTTTGATTGTATGCCCTGGCCAACCGCTGCTGATAGTCGGTCAGTCGTAGGGCTGCTGCTTTCTCGGCGCTCGTCTGCCAGCTCCAGCTCCATTGCCAGGTTCGTCTCATTTCGGCCTTGGTCGACCAGCTCTGTCCTCAGGGTGGGAAGGCCGATTTCTAAAGGAATGACCGCCTCCATCCCGTAGGCCAGAGAGAAAGGTGTTCACCGAGGTGGACCTCCTTGGAGTTGTTCTGTATGCCCACTAGCACACTCGGAAGCTCTTCTTACCCATCTTCCCTTTGCCTTGTCCAGTCGCTTCTTCAGGCCGTCCAGGATCACTTTGTTAGAGATTTCTGCCTGGCCATTACTCTGTGGATATGCCGGAGTGGAGTAATGGTTTCTGATACCGTGTTCTTGGCAGAAGTCTCTGAAGGACTTGGAGTCGAACTGAGTCCCGTTGTCCGAAATCAGGGTCCTAGGGATGCCGAACCTCGTTAGGATGTTTTTCCAAACGAAGTTCCTGGAGTCCCTGTCCGTGATGGAGGACAACGGTTCAGCTTTCTATCCATTTTGTGAAGTAGTCTGTATCGACTATCAGCCATCTCTTATTCCCTGGAGCTCGGTGAAGAGGCCCCACAATGTCCAGGCCCCATTGAGCGAAGGGCCATGGACTAGAGAGGGGACTCAGATCTTGCGCTGGCTGATGGAGAGAGTGGGAAAACTTCAGGCACTTCTCGCATTTCCTGCCGTACACCTGCGCGTACCTTCTGCATGTAGGGCCACCAGTAACCCTGGCTTATTGCTCTGTAGGCCAGTGATCGACCTCCTATGTGACTGCCGCAGATTCCTTCGTGGATCTCATACAGGAAGTCATCCACCTTGCTCGGGTGGACGCATTGGAGATATGGACCTGTGAAGGATTTCCTGTAGAGTTTGCCTTCGAGAGAGAGCCAGAATCGAGCTGCCTTGAGTCTGATTCGGTGGGCTTCAGTCTTGTCCTTAGGGAGCTGATCGTCCTTCAAATAGGCGACGATTGGATCCATCCAGCTTGGGCCGAGATCAGCACAGAGAACTAGCCGGGGTGAGTGGAGCTCTAGGCTTGATCTTGATATCGACCCGACCTCGACAGTCCTTTTCTTCCCTGCTTCGACGGCGGAGGCCAGGTTTGCAAGCGCATCTGCGTGCATGTTGGTGTCTCAGGATATTTGCCTGACCTCGGCTTTCTGGAAATGAGACAGCAGTTTTTCGCAAGGGCTAAGTAGGCCGCCATCCTGTCGTCCCTGGCCTGGTAGTCTCCAGCGAGCTGGCTAGTTACCAGTTGAGAATCGCTGAAGATCACCAGGTGCTGGGCTCCGAGGATCTGGGCGCTGTTCAGCCCTGCTATTAGTGCTTCATACTCTGCCTCATTGTTTGTTGCTTTGAAGTCCAGGGTGAAAGCCTGCTCTATGACCAGACCCTCTGGCGATTGGAGGACTATGCCGGCGCCAGCTCTCTTGGAGGTGGACGATCCGTCGACAAAGATCTTCCATGCCGAGGCGGGAGACTGTTCGACCTCGGTCATTTCTGGCTCGTGCCCTGTGCCCCCCAGTACCGTGCCGGGCTGGGTCGGAGCCGAGTTGGGCGAGACGAACTCAACGACAAAGTCTGCCAGGATCTGGGCTTTGATCGCAGTTCGGGGACGGTACTGTATATCATACTGCCCCAGCTCAACTGCCCACTTTGATATTCGCCCTGAAAAGTCAGCCTTCTTGAATATTGAACGGAGTGGATGCTCCGTGATCACCACAATGGTGTGGGATTGGAAATAATGGGAGAGCTTGTGGGAGGCACTGACGAGAGCCAATGCAAGCTTCTCCAATAGAAGGTACCTGGTCTCGGCATCGAGCAGGGTCTTGCTCGTATAATAAATTGGTTTTTGAACTCCCTCGTCCTCCCTGATGAGGACGGAGCTCACTGCGTGATCCGAGACCGCGGGATACAAATACAAAATCTCCCCCGGAGTTGGGGTGGAGAGTAAGGGTGGTGACATTAAATAGGTTTTGAGCGCGGCCAATGCCTGGTCGCACTCAGGAGTCCACTGGAATTTTAAATTTTTCTTTAGAAGCTGAAAGAAAGGCCTGCACTTATCTGATGACCGGCTAATGAAGCGATTGAGTGCTGCAGCCATTCCTGTGAGCTTCTGGACTTCTTTCGTGGTAGAGGGGCTCAGAATGCCCTGGATCGCGGTGATCTGGTCTGGATTGGCCTCTATCCCTCTCCGCGTTACCAAGCTGCCGAGGAACTTGCCAGAGGCTACGCCGAAGGCGCACTTGGAAGCATTTAGCTTGAGCTTGTACGCGCGAAGGACGTCGAAGACTTGGCCAAGATCCGCCAGGTGGTCACTGGAGTGCACTGATTTGACGACCATGTCGTCGATGTACACCTCTACCGTTCGGCCGAGCTGAGCCTGGAACATCTTCGTCACGAGGCGCTGATAGGTCGCCCCCGCGTTCTTTAGCCCGAAGGGCATCACCTTGTAGCAGTAAGTGCCGCGGGGGGTTATGAATGACGTTTTCTCCTCGTCAGGCTCGTGTAGTGGAATCTGGTGGTAGCCTCTGTAGGCGTCGAGGAAGCTCATTCGGTCGTGGCCAGCGGTGGCGTCGATCAGTTGGTCAATCTTTGGAAGGGGGAAACTGTCTTTAGGGCAGGCCCTGTTCAAGTCTGTGAAGTCCACGCACACCCTCCATTTACCAGTTTTCTTCTTGACCACCACCGTATTAGCCAGCCAGACCGGGTACTGGACTTCCCGGATGGCCCCTGCCTTCAGCAGTTTGTCGACCTCTTCGACGACCGCGTCTATCTGCTGCAGCCCTGTCCTTCGGGCCCTCTGCACTACTGGTTTGTGGCTGGGGTCCACATTTAACTTGTGGCACATGACCCTCGGGGTCGACCCCAGGCATTTCGCTTGGGCTCCAAGCAAAGACGTCGACGTTCTGCATCAGGAACCTTGAGAGCTCGGCTCTCTCCTCGTTTGGCAGCTGGGTGCCGATCAGGAAGAACCTATCTGGGTCTGCCGAGTCTAGCCTGACCTCGGCCAGGTCCTCGATGCTTTTCTTCTCGGGATCTCGGCCGATTTCATCTAGGCCTTTCTCGAATTCGGCGAGGTTGACGCGCTCTGGCTCTTTCTCTGCTGGGACCGCGGCCAGCATGCACTGCCTAGCCTGCTGCTGATCTCCCTCCACCGTGACCACTTCCATCTTGCCCTCCTTGTTCTCGAGGACGAACTTCAGCTTCTGGTGGAGGGAAGAAGGGATTGCTTCCAGTTTGTGGAGCCACGTTCTGCCCAAGATGACATTGTAGGGAGAAGGGGCGTCCACGACCAGGAAGTCGGCCAACACGGAGGCTCCGCCGACTCGGGTTTCCAGGGTGATTCTACCTTTGGGATAGACTGGCGTGGCGGACAACCCTAGCAAGGGTGCACGGACCTCCGTGAGGTCTGCTTCCGAGAGGTTCATTTTCTTGAAGCACTCGTAGTAGAGGACCTCGGAAGAGCTGCCGGAGTCGACGAGGATCCTCTTCACGGTAAAGTCTCTCAGCTTCTTTATGAGGAGCAGGGGGTCATTGTGGGGAAGCTGGATTCCCTCTAGATCTTTATCTGAGAATGAGATCGCGGGTCGGTCGCGGCGAGCTCTTTTGGATGCCGGTCCGAGCTCGGCTTTCATCACCTCCTTCCCGTGCGATGCCCGCCTGGCCTCGGCGCGGGCCCGCGAGCCTCCACGAGACGAGGGAGAGGGAACTGAGGACGCCAGGTGGATCACGTTAATGATCTTCTCGGAATCCTCGCTGTCTGGGTCCCGAGCCGTGCTCTGGTGAACTCGGCCCTCGCTGCCGCCGGCATCTTCTGCCTTGACGAACTCTGGAATGTGGCCTTCGCTGGCTAGCTTCTCCAGGTACCACCTCAGAGACTTGCAGTCCTCGGTCTTGTGCCCGTTACCTTTGTGGTAGGAGCAGTAGAGCTTGCTTCGGCTGCCGGAGGTGGGCTCATTCTTCAAGGGCGGAGGCCACTTGAAGAACGGCTTGGTCTTTATCTTGTTCAGGATATGGTATATCGGCTCCTTGAAGACGACGTTGACGCTCTGACCGGCGTTGGTGGGAGGTCTGGGCCTCCAGGTGCCCCCAGATCTGGAAGACGTAGGCTTCGCCGAACTAGTGGGCCAGGCCTGCTTGGGCTCCTGCTTCTGAAAGGGCCTCCCGCCTCTCTGCCGAGGCTGGCTGCTCTTCTGCTCGGGCTCCGGTCTTTCGTCCTCTTCCCGGGCCTGGATTTCATTTTCCTCCCGGGCGACAAAGCGCTTTATCCGGGACATTAGCGCTGGCATGGATTCTGGGGGGTCTCCGGCCAAGTCCTTCCGGAGGTCGTGGCCGGGGACCAGGGCACGTTGGAAGGCGAAGATTGCTATTTCCTCCCTAGTGCCCTTGATCTGGCTGTAAACCGCCCAGAATCATCGGGCGAACTTGGCGAGGCTCTCACCCTACTTCATTCTCAGGGCGAGAAGGTCCTCCTCTATCTTGGGGACGGCGCTGTAGGCTTGGAACTTCTTTAGAAAGGAGAGTTGGAGCTCCTTCCAACTTGAAATCGACTTCTCTGGGAGGGCGCAGAACCACTTCAGAGGGAGGTCACCCAAACTGGAGGAGAAGATCTTGCAGTTGAGGTGTCCCTCGTTCCCCCAGATGGACATCTTCTGGGAGAAGTGACGGAGGTGAGCGGATGGATCGGACAGTCCGTCGTAGGGGACGAACCGCAGGACAGAGAACCTTTTGGGCAAGGGGGTGCGCTCGATGTCCCTCGTGAAGGGTGAGGCCCCCAGATCGGTGTGGCCACAGATCTGTTTCTGGTCCCGCACGTCCAGGTTGCGCTGAAGAGCCAACCTGACGCGTTTGTCGAATCGCTCCTGCTCGTCGTCCTTTTCTGGAGTCTGCGCTCTTGGCTTTCGCTTGGAGTGGTTCGGGCTGCGATGGCTATGGGTTCGGCCATCGCGGCTATGATGACTTCGGCTGTTGCTTGAGCCTTCATCATGGATCTGGCTCCGCTTGTGGTCCAGATGGCTTCTCAGATCCTCACGAGGAGGCTGGGCTGCCCCGCTCGGGGCGTCCCTCCTCTGTCCATGAGGATTAGAGACCTACCTCAATGAGGCAGTTTGCGCTGCTCTCAGTTGCTGCTGGAGCTCGCGGATTAACCGCTCCTGCTTCTGGAGGAGAGCATTTTGAGCCGCAACATCTCCTCCAGCGGCAGGAGGTTAAACGCGGCGCGTCTCTTCTACGGCAACGGCTTTATCTTTGCGAGGACGCTCATGCCGACGCTCGTCGCGTCGGGGTGGCGTGACTTCGTCTGCTGAGAGCGAGGCCTCGAGTCCCTCTTGGAGGGGGACCTCGACGTAGAGCTGCGAGCCTAAGCGGCCCTCGCCTGCAGATGTGCCATGCACCGTTCGGGACCGCCCCTGAGGAGGGACGTCCGTCGACGGTGGTGGCTGCTCGAGCATTGCTCTCGAGGATTCTCCGCCCTTCCTAGCTTTCGGAGGCATGATTTCTGGGAGATTGAGGTTGAGAAGGTTGGGATATTACTTTCCCACAGACGGCGCCAATTGTAGGTGCAGAAAATAATGACCCACAATAACTGGGGAGCCTTAGAGGACTTATCCAAAGTGGTGATGACTAGGTGCCGTCCGAAAGCCTGAAAGAGAAGAGCAAACGGTCAGAGGACCCTGGCCTGGGCGGCGCAAGGCTCTCCGATGCCAAAGTCAGTGAGTGAACTGGAACAATGGAAGGAGAGGAAGAAGAGAGGCAGAGTAACGGCTCTGTGGGTTGAATTGTGCGTACCTTGCTTGTGGTATGAAGCTCTATTTATAGAGGCTTGGGTCGTATCTTTGGAGGATATTTTGGTGTGGGTCCCATGATTCGACTGGGAAGTCATGATCAGCCCACAAAGTAATAAATGCGGTCCATTCCAGCCCACTTTGCATTTAATGCCAGTCGGATCAGCCCACATCGCATTAATTGCGCGTCTTGTTGGGCCAGATCGTGTTGGGCGCCTTTTGCGGTAGGAGTACCATCGGATCTGCCCTCGGGCCTCGCCCTGATGTGGCCTCAGCCGCTGGATGCCGCCCTGTCAGTGATCTGGCGAAGATTGTGAACGGCTGGATGTCGCATCTGTCTCACTAGCCCGCGCCCCTATTCCTCCACGTGCCTGATGACGTGGGGGATTCGGGGTGCAAGTGGAGGTTCTTTCTTGCTTTGGCTTTCGTCCCGGCTCCTTCAGCCGAGGTGGAGCTCTCAGCCGAGATGGGCACATGGGCTAGCCGAGCTCGGCGCTAGCGGCCCGGAGCTGCTTGACTTCGGCTGAGTCCTCTGTCCTGGTAGCCGGGGTGAGTTTGGTGCCACGTGGATGGCACGCGGATGGCACGTGAGAATGCTTAGTCTCATCTGATGGCTGTGATTAGCGTAATCCTGGAGTTCTGGAAATCTCCCCACATAATTGTAAGGGGGATCCGAACTGAGCAGGGGAGTCCGGCCTCGGAGGATGACCTCTCGGCGGTGCCCACCCAGCTGGCCCCTCACAGGGGATAGGCGGGGCCCAGAGCCCCGCGCCTATTGTATACACTCGGGAGAGCTTGACCCGTTCGAGGAGTCTCCCTTGTGCGTTTGTCCCGGGGTGGAGCGGATCACGTCCCCAGGGGCCTCCCCAGAATCGAACCCAAGACCTCTCACTTAAGAGACTTGAATAAGCAATTCTGGGGAGGCCCCTGGGGACGTGATCCACTCCACCCCGGGACAAACGCACAAGGGAGACTCCTCGAACGGGTCAAGCTCTCCCGAGTGTATACAATAGGCGCGGGGCTCTGGGCCCCGCCTATCCCCTGTGAGGGGCCAGCTGGGTGGGCACCGCCGAGAGGTCATCCTCCAAGGCCGGACTCCCCTGCTCAGTTCGGATCCCCCTTACAATACCTATGCATGCACAAGAAGGTATGAAGTTAGAAGGATATCATGGATTGCAAATAGATGAAAATGGATCTCATATATGGGTATAACTTATGAAGAACAATGGTTTAATTCCAATTCATCTAAAATGATCCATTAATCTATCATGTAAAATCTCCACTCTTAGCAAATGTGCTATACTTACAATGCAATGAAAAATGGATATGAGAATCATACCAAATGAACTTAGCACACAAAATCACATATGTACTTAAGAAGCTCAAATGATCATGAAACAAAAGATTTTACTATAAAGCATAAACAACATCAATTTGCATTAATGAAACGATATACAAAGTTAGGCAAGAACATGCAAATCAATGACATCATACCCAACCACACAAAGTAAGACATAACAACAAAGTCAATTTTCATTTGAAAGAATGTAACTTTGTTGAGCAAAGATGCAAATTGCTTGTAAAATGTATTTCCTTCTAAATGATATAATCATAAGCATAAGGAAATAAACTCAAGGAAAATGCTTCTATAAATGTAACTAATAAAGCTTAGAGCATATTCCAAATTTCTTCAAATCACTTCAATATTCAAAATACCAAAAATGAATCATTTATGATCAAGCAATTTTGAAGGCCATGAAGTGAACTATTATAAATTTTCAATTTGTATTGTAAATATGATAAAAGACACTCATACAAATTGATTTAAAACATATTCAAACTTGATATCAATTGGAAAATGCATTTATCCAAAACATATTCAATTAAAGAATATAACTATAAGGTTCTTAACCAATTGAATCTCAAGTATCAAAGAATTGAATTTTCATTTCAGAATTCTAACTTAGTAAGCATAGAATGAAAATCAATTTCGATCCTCATCAAAGAATGTAACAATGAGGCATAAATCATTTTTCAACTTGCATTTTAAATGATATAACTTCTTTGGAGAACATACAAGTTGATCTTTCAAAAACAATAATTTTCCATTTGAAGGTATAACTTAGAAATCATGGAAAATTCAAATTAATTCAAATCATTTATTTTTCTAAAAGATCTTACTATGATATCCAAACAAATGATTTTCTAACATCAATTGATCATGAAAGAAAAAACTAGCTAAGAAAGCTTTTGTAATCACAATCAATTGATGATCATCAAATAGAAATGCACTACAATAGATATAACTATATGAGAACAAAATGCAAATCTATATGAGGATATTGCAATCAAATGATTTTGAAAACCAAAGATATAACTAAGAAAGTTCATGGAGACAAAAACAAATGATCACAAAGAAACATTGCATTTTATGAGATGTGACTATGTAGAAACAAAATGCAAATGTAACATGACCAACAAATAGATATGACTAAAAAGAATAGGTTGGTCTAGTCAGGTTCAAGGCCTTAAGGTTAGACCTTGAGGGTTCACTTTGAGGTCCCACCAACTCTTGGAGTTTTAACTTGAAAAAGTTTTAGAGTGGTGAGATAGATTCTCAGGGGAAATAGAGAGCTTAGGAAGGAAAAACTCATTTTCACTCATAGTGGAAATCATTCTAAAGATATGCAATAAAATACAACACTAGGGTTCAAATCTAGATTATAGCTAATATGGATCAACTCCGGGTGATTAAGCCCTAAATGGAGTAACCTTGCTCTGATACCACTTGTAAGTCCAAGGGATCCTAACCCTAGAGGGGGGGGGGGTGAATAGGGTGAGCTACTAATTAGTGACCAATTATGACCAATTTTAACTTCTTTAAATTAACTAGTCACTTGTGATGATTAACAAACAAAATGCGGAAGCTAATAAACAAAATCACCACATAGCACACACCATAACACAATGATTTATAGTGGTTCGGCCTCAATGCCTACATCCACTACCGGCTTCTGTTCCTCGCACCCCACCGGATTTCCACTATGTATGCTTCTCAATAGGCTAAGCAATAATCTTTAACACTATGCTTTTCAAGGCTAAGCAATAACCTTTACATTATGCTTTTTAGGCTAAGCAATAACCTATACAACCAAATGGTTGGTTCTCTCTCTTAGTAGTGTCTAACACACACTTAATGGAGATACATATTTAGCTCATTACAATGCCTCCTAATATGCGGATATGAAAGTGAAAAACTAATTCATGCAAACACTATATGAATGCAAAGATGTATGTTCAAAGTGTATGCATGATGTCCTCAATTAATTTGAAAATAAAATCTCATAAATGTATGCCAAAGGCTTTAGAAAGTTTTAGCTCAAAACATTTATGATTAAGGAAATGCTAATCACATGATAAAAGTAACTTGTAAAAGACATACCTATGTATTCTAAACAAGTTGTGAAAATCAAAGAACAAAACATGTGATGCATATGGATTTCAATCAAATTAACAATGAAGCTTAATGTATGTTTAAAGCATTTGAAAGAGTAAAACATACAAATAGATGTGATTGAAATAAAGGGTCAAATCTCATGTATTTAAAAATACAACTTGAAAATGATATACCAATCAAAGCTAAACAAGTTGTGAAACTTTAAAATAAAATACATGTGATTTGTAAAGTTGTTGAATCCAAAACATAAGATAGATTTGAAAGAGATTTTCTTATGATGAAAAACAACAACCAAAGATTCAACCAAGTATAGGAATCATGTTACATATAATTTCAAAGATGATTCCAAAACATGATTTACTTAGATATACCAATTTAAGTACTACTTGGTTTGAATCAAGGTGGTGTATCCAAAACAATGAATCAATTCAAAACATAAACATGTTAAGGACACAACAAATCATAGTTTAACATGCTAGAACATATTTACCAATAAATAAAGCAAAGCATGAAAACATATGATTAGGAAAAGCAAGCTTACTTAGATGGTTTAACTTTTGATTCCAAGCTTTAGCTTTCCTTAATGACCCTTAGAATTCCCTAGCCCATTCTCCTTTGTTTGGCCTCAAAACACCTCAAGAAGGACCACTTAGTTCCTCAAAATTTTCAAGGAATGAACTAGTATTTATACCCAAAAAATGGGTTTCTGCGAGTCCTCGATCGACCTGCACTTTCCCCGGTCGACCTGCCCCTCAACGGGCAAGAATATGACCGTTTGACAAAAGCTCAACGACCATCTTTTTCGGTCGACCTGCTGTGTTTTCGGTCGACCGAAAGCATGGGGTCGGTCGACCGAACACACTGTGGGTCGACCGGGTCCCTGGACCAAAATCCCTATATTTTGCATTTTTAAGGTATGTTTCTTTGGGGACTTTTGGGCCAATAAATCAAGCATGGAATCATGTTTTAAATCAAACTAAGAGGCCTAAAAAAAACATGAAACATAAAAAGCCAAAAAGATTTCAAACTTTTAAACCAATGGCTTGCTTGATTCATAAAAATTCTTTTCAAAACTAATTGCATCCAAGTATAAATCAAAACATGAATGTACCATGAATTCTAAAAAAATTTAAAACAATGCATGTGAAAATCAACATTTCAAGTATTTTAAAATCAATGCATATGTGAAAATTCAAATGATGATTAAAATGATAATGCATCCATCAAATTGCAATACACAAAATTCCTAACAGGTATTTCTCTGCGTACGGAGTTAGTAGTGAAGTGATGTTCTGTACTTGAGTTGACCGTCTCTAAAAGAATTCCATGAGTTTTGCATGTATCTCTTCCACTTGCTTTGTAATCAGGAGCGCTCGGGTGTCTTTTAGGAGACTATTTGTGCACTCTGCAGCATTGCTGGTAAGCATGTCATACCTGCGTCCATGAGCAAATGTCGTTGCACAGAACTGAGAGCCGATTGCATGGATGTAATTATACGCACGATCATCTATACTTTATATGTGGTCCATGCAAGCATCGTACTGACAAGGTCGGTATGCCCTCGCGGCTCTCTAGAACGTTCTTATAATGCCATGGTCGTTGAAAGCCGCTTTTATGTTTTCCGCTATATGATGGCAACAAAAACAATGCTTTGCGCTGGGCATCATGGCTTGAACTGCCGGAATCAAACCTTTCTGATGGTCAGATACAATTCTTAGATTTTTTGGCTCACCCAACGAATTGTACCAGTGTTCAAGAAACCACTCCCAACTATCACGCCGCTCCACTTCAGCAAAGGCAAATGCAATGGGGAATAGTTGATGATTTGCATCATGTGATACAGCCACCATTAGCACTCCTGGATATTTGCCACGAAGGTGTGATCCATCCACAGCTATCAATGGCCTTAGAGAGGTTTGGAATGACCTTAAGCATGGACCAAAGGACCAAAAGAAGCATCTAAATCGATCATCCAACCTGATGTCCAACGTAGTGTACGAACTGGGGTTAAATCTATGAAGCTCGTCGCAATATAGCGGCAATATCATAAAAGACTCCCCATACGATCCACGCACTTTGCACAGTGCAAGCTCCTTTGCCATATGGGCTCTCCTTTATATAATGCGGGTCCCGAACTCAATCTGACATTCATTGATGATCTCGTTGGGCCTAAGATCGTTATTGCATCTCACCTTCTCTTCAATGAACTCTGCTACTAGCTTCGTGGTTGCTTGCCGATGTGCTGTTCCCATAAGTGGTTTAGAACAACAATGTTTATCCTTAAACTTTTGAACTCTGAAGTGTGGACCAGAATCTACCATAGAGGCATGTATACGCCAGGGACAATCCACTCCTTTACAACTCACTGTAACCATCTTCATGTTAGTTCTCTCATGTTTCAAGGTGAAGTTGTTGTATATTGCGTACTTTGCTATAGCTCTTCTAAAAGCCTCACGATCAAGAAACTCCATACCTAGCCACATCTCCTTACCTGAACAGTTCCCTTCTTCAAGCACGACACTATCAGGGACCATCGTGTCCAGGAGGGGAGCTTTTGAAAAGTTGCCTTCTTCGTTCGTGCTTGTAGTATATCTTTCAACACCTGATTTAATTAGTTTTGCCAGCTGCTGAACTTCCATTCGCATCCACATTCGTTATGGGAGCACCTATGAAGCTGTGCAAACTTTTGCTTCCATTCACATGAAGCACATCTACATTGATTTCTTCGAACATGGACTCATGATCGTCTACAAAATAAGACAATGTTTTTAGGGATTTGATATCGTGATCCTCCTCTATATCAACAGTGGGAGTTTCTTTAAAAGGCGGAGGTGACGGTGGCAACATAGTTTTTAATTTTTTATCAGGCAGTGTAGTGCTCGGAGCGTCTCGAATGATCATGTTTCTTTCATCCTGTACAGACCTGCAATATATAGTTATGAAAAAAAATCACTTTCAATCCAGGCTGAATATATTGCAATATAGTTTTAATTTCACAACATACCTATTGCCACGACTGTGTTGGAAAATGCATTCATCGCATTGCCTTCTTGAAAAAAATAATAATATCGCTCTCGTTTCGCCTCTTGACGATTTTAACATACCATTGATATCATTGTCATAGTCGATATCTATCAACGATAAAAATCTGCCATTGTGTATAAGATACTTTAGAGTTATCTCATCAGAAGTTGTTGCCCAACTCGATGCTTCCAAAGCAATTTTGAAAAGCTCCTTCAACGTGACATTGCTCGAAAGATATCTCAACTTCTGCCTTCCACCCTTGTATTGAGGACGATTGAGCTTAAATTCAAACTCACCGTCATAGTGAAGAATTGTTTGGTGCTCAACGTCTGACATGCTATTAGAACATCATAAAAAACATAAATTACTTTGACATTTTCCTCCTTATTAGAAATTAATTATGTATAAAGTACTTTGGTTGTTGACATTTAAGTCAATGTAGTATTATGTATTACATTGAAGAGTGCAAAACAGTAAATAGGGCTCCGGTGCAAAACATACCATATTCAATGAAACAGACAATAAACATCATATAGTGAAAGAGAACATGTAACCATGCATTAAATGATAGTTTATGTATTATAAGTTCTCAATAGAAAGAGGTGATTGATTTCTAGGGCCATTTGTGAAGAGAAGTTGATTTTCATTACCTCATTTCTGTGGACTTTGACAATAGCAACAGGAGATTGATTGAAAATTAACGGTGACATCAATAGTGGAAAAACACACTAGTGATCTAGTTTCGCGGCTATACAACAATCTTAGAAACACCCTCTTTGCGATTTTGGAGAAGTTGGAAGAAAAAGGCTCGAAATCGGGTTATATAGACTTGGCGGACAGCGTCATCGCCGACCTTATTCAAGTATAAATAAGGTCGGCGCCGACCTTATTCAAGTGTAGTAAGGTCAGCGTCGACGATGTGTTCTTTTGGTGAAAAAAAATTAAAATCGCACCCAATTGCTCTAATTGGTGTTATACTTGCTAAAATGTTTGATTACGTAACATGATCAGATTAAGTGTTTTTTCTGGTTAAATCCTCTTAAAAAAATAAAAATGAAAAAAATGTTATTTTTTTATTTTAATTTTTTGAAATAAAATAAAATAAGAGAGGAAATTTCGAGAGAAATTTTATGAAACAAAGATACCTTGAACTTTGGAATTTTTGGTGCTTTGGGCAAACAAAAGAGATCAATGGTTTACTATTTTGTTTATGGAAAGGAATTTTGGAAAAGTGCTGAATTTTGATCCCTCACTTTCACACAGTCTGTATATGTTTTCAAAGTTTTTGAATGCCAAGCCATGATTTCCGTTTTTCTTTGACGATTGGATTGAAAATATGATGGAAAACTGACCCTTAGTTTCACAGTTTCCTGGTTCATCTGGTTTTGTTGGCCATAGAGCTAGTAAATTAATTTGGACACATAAAAAGGGTTGCCTATTGTTGGGGACCGTAAACAAAAAAAGAGGTGTTTAGTTATAAGTCTTGAAAATAATAAAAAGTTGTGTGACTACTTTGGGTTCGGAGCCTTTTTAACCCGAGCTAGTAAGGTCGTAGGGGTCTTTACATACCTAGTGCCCTAAAGACATCTATTTTGGGAGTTATTGGCCTAAAGCTCATTACATGGGTTAATTAGAAAGCTTAAGCGACCTAGGCATTGCACAGTCAAACGTGTGTGTTTGAAAAAAAAATAGTAGTGCAAAAGCCCTCATGGTTGCCTTGAGAGGAACATTGTTTTTCTTTTCTAAGGTTAGGTGGCCCAAAATTTTGGATTGAAAATTATTTTCGCGGGGAATCTTGGCTGATCATTTGAAGGTTATGTGTTTTTACGTATACGCACTATTTCACCGTGCACGATCAATTTAGCATGAATTCGAGAATTTCTGACCAAAAGTTAGTATTTATGAACCGAGTTTCAAATTTTCCTTTGCTTTGAAAATTTCGAGAATCGAGAATAGCCGGTGTTTGTAAATCTTCTTTTGAAAAAATTCCTTTGTTTTTGTTAGGTTTCTACTAGGATTCTTTATTAATATAAAAGAAACTAGAGAATTTTGTGGGTAAATTGACTGCAAACCCTCACGAGGTACAACTCGACCATTAAGGGAAAACTAGGGGTTTAAGAGCTTACTGCATACGCTAAATGCAATCGAGAGTGCCAGCGGAAGTGGCGTTGCATTCATTTTTAGTTAATTTTGTTACATTAGTTTTAGATTAAGTTAGGATTAAAGCCTCGTGTTTTTCGTGGTTTTTCCGAGGGATTAGCAAAATGCTAATTAGGGGGTGTGATGAGTCTTGCAAGGGCACAGTTTCATACACATTTTGGACCATTTTAAGGGCTTAGTGATATGAAAGAGCTTTATTTAGTGTCAAATCATGTTTTTATGCATTTAGGGTCCATTGTAGTGCATTCATGCGTAATTTGCTAAAAAATCACACTTTTTGCATAAATTCATGAAACCTGCCATTTTTGGAGATTTATTTTTGGAAAGTCGGTTATTTTGGGTGCATCAAGTAGGGTCCCATGCATCGTCCATTTAAATTCCTTACATAGAATTATTCTTGAATCCATTTGTTTTAATTTGTGTAGGAGAAATCAAGAATGGGACTCACATTGGTAAAATTTGAGAGAGATCAAGGGTAGGGCATCTTTCATGGTGGACCCACATATCTTGGTATTTTTGGAGAGTTTGAAAAGTCAACAATGGAAAGCTAGGTTGTGATCTCAAGATCAAGAAAGGAAACTTCAGATTTGGTAAGATCTAATTCTTACTAAGTTTGAAAACTCAAAAATCAAGAAAGAAATTTTAGAAAGGAAAGTGTGCTAGAGGAGTTGACTAGTCAATCAAAGAAGCTTGGAAGCAAACCAAAGATAGAAGGGGAGTCAAGAAACAAGGAAATAAAGATCCCAAGATCCCTTTGGACGTCCACATGGGTCCCACACACCCCATTGCACAACCAACATTCATATGTGCACAAGTATTCTAGGATTTTTCAAGGGCAGTAAGATTAAAATGGTCATAACTCTTAATCCAGCGGTCGGATTGGTGCAATCCATACACCGTTGGAAAGCTCTTTTCGAGTAGATATTTTAGAAGCCAAGATTGTGTCAATCGGAGCTAAAACAAGGAAGAAATGGCCTCTGGAAGTTGGTGCTATAATTTTTACTCGAGATTGTAATTTTGCACATGGAAAGTACCAAGAATCTTTCACTCACCTCGCTATTTCTTTGAAGACTTGTTGGCAAAGGAAGGGATTTGCATTACAAAGAAGATTGCATGCTACAAACTTGGAACAAAGAAGGAAAGAAAGAGAGCAATAATCTATAAATTGAAGGCATAAGCATCCCTCTCCTCTTATGGGAAGATAGACCAGCTCTCTCTAGAATTACTACTACACTTCCTTCTTCCACTCTCTTTCTCTCCATTGAAGTCCTCAAGGAGATTTGGCCGGAAATCACACTACAACCTTGGGTTTTTCATCTAGAAGAGGCTTCTCATCTTAGTATGTAATTGTCATTGTTTATTTTTTCTTTTTTATCTTATAAAAGACTTTGCATATTAGTAAAATTGTTTCTTACTCTTTTCATTTTTTTTTATCCTTGGGTGATTGGTGCTTGTTTTATGTTTCTTTTCTTGTTTGTATTTAGATTGACGACCCAAAGGCCCTAAGAGCATGATTCAAATTATGACCCCGCTTAGAAAAGAATTTTGAAAGAGAAGAATACACTTCTACACATTTAAATTTCCGTTAAAACCACACATTTAAATTCTTGTTTTTACCACACATTTAAATTCTTGAACTTTTGTTTATTGTCTTTATTTTTATGATCAATTCAATTTTATGTTTATATTATGCATAGTTTATGGTTGGAAGTAGTGATCATTGCATGCAATGCATATGGTGAATCTCTTACATGTTTAAGTGGCTGAGGAATCTAATTCAGAAAAAAAAATGATATGAATGGTGAAATTCGGCCAAACATAGTGCTAAATCTCGGATCCATCATATAAACAGCACTTTCTGCATAATTTCAGCAAAATTGCAGAAACAATTTTGGGCAAAAAGTTCGGAGTGGGTGGACCAGTCAAATCATGGTCATTTTACGTGAGATTTGGGAAAATTGAAGTTCAACATGTGGTCTATCACGTCCTAAATTTTCAGATCAAAAAGATTTCAGGAGGTTGGTGAACCAGTGGCTTGAACATGACATGTTAGGTTACCTGTGTGCAAAATTTCTGCACAGATTTTTTTTTAGGTCATGTTCATAAACTTATATCTCATTCGTTTAAAATCGTTTTCCACTTCCATTTTTGTTATTTGGTTCATGCATCATTATAGTTCAAAACCCAGCCATTAAACTCAGTTTTAGGTTGCATTAGATTTGAATAAATCATGCATAAAAATAGCCCAGCATACTAGTTTTTCAGACTTAGATTTTTTCAGCATCTCATGGCATGCATTGCATTACTAACTTTCTAACTTAGGTTTCTTTTGTTTCTAGTTTAGTTTCTTAGTTTTATTTTTGGTACTTTTTATTCTTGATGTTCTAATTTGTGTGTTCTTTTGTTGCAACTTGTGATTCATTTTAGATTAGGTTTTTAGATTTAGGAATTTTTATTTTTGGAAATGTATTTAATTTTAATTTAAAGTAGGAATGATGAATGTACTTTTATAGATTTTAGGCTAAAATTAGATTTTATTTAAGGCAGGTGACAAAGTTAGAAAGCCTTATTTTTAAAGCTCCATGTGGATCGACCTGGTCTCACCAGTTTTATTACTACAATAGCACCCTACACTTGGGGTCCGATCAACAGTTCTTATAAAAAAGAAATGACAGGAGTTGTGATTTTTATGCCTCTTTAAAAAATAAAAATACAATTAAAAGGAAAGAAAGGGAAATCTAACTTCATAGGAGATTGCGGGGACTTGTTCTGATTGACGATCGTAAGTCATGTTTGGGCTTCGCCGTTAACCTTTAGATTATAACTGAGGATGCTTTTGATTCTTTTTCCTCGGCTTGAATCTCGGATTTTTAAAGAATAAGGACTAAGAGAAGGTATTATAAAAATCTAAGTAGACGGACTGAAAAAACCGCTTCTAAGCCATGGAGACAGAAGGAGAGGGTATTGGAGGGGGGTCCCCCAAGGGACTTTCGTCACATTGTAGTGGTGGTCGCTGCAGAGCTTCTTCAACAGTAGTGGTAGGCTTTTGGTGGCCATTGGGGGAGTTTATGAGCTTTAAATGCATTAATGTTGTTGGAAGTAGGTGGGCCTTGTGGATAGGTTTTCAAAACTTTTGACCTGCTTGATGCAGGGATCAATTATCTATAAGACTTCAAACCAAATCCAGGATCCAAGACCTCTTACTCCTAATCATGAACATCAATAAACTTTATCTAGAAGATAGAACAACACCTAACAAGCAACCACGAAATTCTACAACATACAAGGAAGTAGATATTACCTTCGGAGCTTGGTTGTACTCTAATGGAGAAGTAGACGATTCACTTGATGAAGAACTCTTTCTTTGAAGCAAATAGAATCTCCAATACCTCGTAGTCTTCCACGCTATGACCCTTCCACAGATTCCTTTCTCAAGGAGAATGGTGGGTTCTCCAAAAGAAACCAACTAGAAAATCTTGAAGGAAACTAGAAGATAACTAGAAGAGGGAGGAGAGAGGGGCGTGCAACTCTTGCACTTTGGGTGGGAATTCCTGGGCTGTAAGGTAACCTTGGACGTCCAACCCTCCTCCTTATTTATATCACAAAAGCAATCTCCTCAATTATAATTAGAAGTCCTACTTCCATTATAGCTAATGTCCTTCTCTTCCTTCCTTTAGAATTCAAGTAGAATTAGTACGAATCTATTATTGGTCTAGCGTGGGGACCACTAGGGGTTCCATAGAAAGCTGGCTCCAAGTGTCTACCCTGGCCCCACATCTCATGTGCAATCCGGGCCCACAATTAATTGCAAATAACTCCATTATATAAATGCAACTAAACTCCAGTTTTAGGAGTATATTACAAGAAGATCTTAAACTTCTCTATGACCACAAGTAGGCCCCTTTATCTATATTCATGGATCAATTGGATTAAACATGTCCAACCAATTTAGATCCTCATCTTATTATCCTTAAGCAACAATTAATAACAGTATTCATTAGTACCATCCAACTAACTCTTAATTGAGATGGGTGCGCACTTACCAATGATAAATCCATTAATTGGCACAAGGCGATAATGAGGATAGTTTCCATCTTGACAATTATATGTTCACACAGTCCTACTATCACGTACTTAAGGCATCGAGGTGTTGACCTACAATTGGCCTCACTCATTGGTGACTCAAAGTAAATGAATAGATAGAAACTTGAGTTCATTATTCTCTCAGGATTAAGAGCCTATTGCTAGGGAATTATGAGAGCAGACCTTAATCATAGACTGTGTTTCATAAGGTGCATCTCATGGTCCATCAGTACATCCAATGTACCAGCACAATGATCCAAAGTCTTACACTCCAATGATTGAGATAAATCACACTATCTCATAGTTATCATAATGCTGCAACCTTGTTAGATGAGATGCCCAATCTCATCACCAATTGTGAATCAATTTAAGTATATGGTTTGTGACATATGTCTCCCGTATGTGAATTTCATCCACACAGACATGTATCACATCTAATAAACTTGTGGGCTCCGGTTAATCTTATGAAACATCATGTCATTCGTATTGGTTATGTGCAAGAAGTAATAAAACACCAATCATCTCATGAAATAAAAGCATGATTATATTGATAAATAAAGAAATAAATCAATTTGTTACATCATCCACTGGATTGAGACCATATAATCTAACAAAGGCTCCATGATGGGAGGAGTTACACATTTTCATTTATATTTTTTGTAAGTCCATTTTCTTGAGTTTTGAATGGCCATTGGAGAATAATGGGCCTTTAAACTCCATGATGAGAGGAGTTATATGGTTTAATGCCATAATTGTGTTTGACTCGTAACTCCATCTCCTTGGCTTCTGATTGGGCCATCCATAATAATGAGTAATCAACCACATTAATTTGTCATAAAATGGGTCATTATCCGCATTAAGTGGCCGCCAAAGTACTTAAAGAGTGGCGGGCCGCGCCGCATCTTTTGGAGTTCTACCCGCGACGTAGGAAGCCTTGATCGTCGGTGGATCTTTCATTCCGATTGTTTTCGGATATTCATGCAATCTCAGACATTAATTTCTACCTGTGGGCTAGTATCATCTGTCCTATCGATTTCTCGATCAGTCGGGCAGAAAGTGTGCTTTTTTGGTCTGCCGGTTGGCGATTTCTAAGTGTCCGATGACAAACCCATGATTTCAATGGTGAATTCGTGATGTTGTCGAAGATCGACGGATGTCGTGCCCCGAAAATCATATTTTTGAAAAATCAGAGGCTAAACAACTAGAAATGCGAAAAAGACCCAAAAATGGGTTTTCGGTGAAAATTCGGCGACTCGGATTTTGCCCCTTTTGGTCGCCTTTTTTCGGCCGTCTTCTGTTTCTTTTTTCTTCTTTGACATTTTTCTTAGTATTTTTGTGTAATTCTTGGCATGATTTCCCTAGAGAAAACATGATGAGAAGCCGTGCAGATCAGAGGGAAAAGTTTCTGATTTTCCGGGAAAGCCAAAGATTTTGTCCCGTAGAGGTGTCGATTTGCCATCAGAAGCCGAAATTAGGTCAAACGATGTCGGAATGACTTGAAATTTGAGGTGAAGCTTCATGGTAAATAAATAAAACCGATTAAAGGCCTTCGTTTGAGTTTTAAATCTGTGTGGGGCCTTGTCGCCAGCAGACTTGATTTTGTCGCGAGGAAGAAGCCGCGCTTTGATGTACGATCAAATGATGTCTGATTGACCTAAAATTTGAAGGGAGCCTTTTGGAATCATTTTGAGACCATCCGTGCACTTTGTTTGATGATTGATGGCCTCAGTGGTTTCCACCACCAAGAGGCTTGGTTTTGCTGCTTGAGGGTTGATGTTGGGTCTAACGTTGTCGATTTGATTGGAAATCATGGTCCCGAGAGGCTTGTTTAGCTTCCAGGAGGTCAAAGTTTGGTCAAATGATGTCGAAATGACTTAAAACTTGACATGTAGGCCCTTGAAAATATTTTGAGACCATCCATGTGCTTTGTTTAATGAGTGATGTCCTTGGTGGTTTCCACCGCCAAAAGGCTTGGTTTTGCTGCTTTTGGATTGATACTGGGTTAAACGTTGTCGGTTTGACCTGAAATTTGACATAGAGCCTCTTAGAAGTGTTTTAAGACCGTCCATAGGCTCTAATTGAAGATTTGATACCTACGATGCCGTTGTCGCCGGAAGGGCTAACTTTGTCGCATGTAGAATGCAACTTTTTGTATTTCGGGCCAAACTGTGTTGGAATGGCCTGGAATTTGATGTAGAACCTCCTACTGGCACTTTGAGGCCAATTGTGTACTCTATTTTGTGAAATGAAGTCTCCACCTTCACTGCCACCGGGAGCTCCTGTCCAGTTGTTGGAAGAGTGAAGTTAGGCCAAATGATGTCGAAATGGCCCAAAACTTCATGTGTACTCTTTCTTATGGCTGTTTTGAAGGTTCTTGAAGTTTCTGGATGATTCTGATAGGATCCGATACTTGAAGTAGCATTGCATGTTACGGTCGGATGCAGCTTCATGTAGCTTCTTTGATGTTGAAAGTATATGAGAGACAAAGTGACTTTTTGGTGTCAACAATAAGGTAGCTAAAAATGAAAATCAAAAGTGAATTTTCAAAAAAGAGCATCAAATAGAATCTTCTTTTGACTCCAATTCCTTCAAGGAAAATGTTATTTGATGTTCATTTTTTGAAATTCACCTTTAATCTTAATTTTTAACCACTCTATGTAATTAATTCCTATGTATTCTTTTGCAAATAAAAAGGCCCCCAAATGTTCCCATCCCAAGGGTCGATTGCAAACTTGCATTTGAGGTTTTCGACAAGTTACGCTTATGTCATTGCTCAATATAATAGAATGCAATTATGCAATTTGCATGCGTTGGTATGATATGATTAAGTTTTAAATCTTTAATAACTTTAGAACCACTGGCAGAACCAGGGGCGCTAGTAGAAAAAAGCCCTTATATGTGTTGAAAATTTTTTCCCCTCAAGGAAGAATTCATGAGTCTGCCCTATTTGGAACACTGGTCACACCTGCCATATCTCCATGAAATGTCCCGCCAAAATCTTTTTTTTTATACTGCAATCTCAATAATATAATCAATTTTTATAAGATTCTAAAAACTAATAGGATAGTGGATTTGTAAACTTATTTATGTAATATCTATTATGTGCATTGTCCATGCATTCATCTAATTTACATTGATTACACACTGAAATTGTCTCCACATTTAGCTCAAAATTAGATTATAGATGATTTTGAATTTTCAAATATTAGAATAGTGTTTAATAAGTTTTAACAAAGGGCCTATTTGTTCATGTACTTGAATACTCAGGAATTGTAAGACTTTTCTTTCTAAAACTAGTTTAAATTGTAGAAAGAAACCTGAATTATTAAAAAAAATAACTATCAAATTATCACACGCCTGTGGTGGAAAATGAATCAAGGGGAGGTGGGAAAATGAATACCCAATCACCACCCCAGTGATATAAATCTTAAGAAAGTGAGGGTTGCATTGCCTTATTCGTAATTCTTTGATGGAGCTCATTTGACCATGAATTTCTATGTTCTATGCAAAAGAACAGGCCCTGAAGATGCAGAAATTCAATGTGGAAGAATCAAATCCAATTTCACAGTTGGCAAACTAAAAAAGATGAGAATTTTTTTTTCTCTAATTAACTTGTTGAGTCATGGATACTGCCCATTGTTTTTTTTTTCATGACTAGGATCTAGAAATGGAGAAAATCTTCTATTTTTGGAACTATACATATAATTTCCTCTCACACTCTGCTAAGTTCATAGCACTTTTATTGCCAAGTTCCAATCTACGTATATCAAGATTTTGTACTCTATTTTTGGTATCACTCTTTTGAGCACGCCTTTCCAAATGTAGATCCTAGAAGATAAGGAGAAAATCACAATATTTCTATGAAAGTTTATTTAAACAGGAGATTGGAGGATGAAAGCACCAAATAGCTTCTACACTTCTGTCCATATTTTGAGGTTAAGGGCAACCTCACTTGGTAAGCATTGCATACAAACCATCAACTCTGCATCATCAATAAATAACTGAATATCGGATTTGTTATAATTCATCATATGTATTATACTAGGTGATATTACTGTGAATCAACATCTTTTTTACTCTACTATTACACTTGTCTACCATTTCTATTACCTTATCAATAATCTTTAAACAAACTAGTAGAACTTTTTGGCCTTCCAATCACTATAAAAAAAAATGCATAAATAGCGGTGGACAATGTAGGCTTTGGCGGCAACTTCTTTCCACCACTAAAGCCAATATTTTGTGGTGGAGAAAACTGCAATGTTGGTGTCGTTAGACACTGTCTAAGATAAATGCGGGCGGTGTCTGACGACACTAACAAGGCAACTAATTTTCCACCTCAAACTGTGGGCTTTAGCGTCGGTCATCCGCCACTGTTTGTCAATTTTTTTTGCAGTGAATTTTAATTTCGTGTCTTATTTTCTTATGCACAAAAGTATTTTCTATTTGTTTATGTATCTCTCTAACATTAAACATAAATAAATAAATTATATATTATATATTATATATTATATGCCTATTCCAGTTCTATCTCTTTCTCTCAGATGTAAAATGATATAAAGGGCACACTTGTATAATGTTGGATTCCGCATTCTATGGATTTCTAATTTTCCATAATTCTGCGGAAAAATGGTTTTTAAAATTAGTCTGTTGTTCCCTTATTCGAGGAATAATATTTCACTTTTTTTTTCTCTTTCCATATGAAAAATGCCGCATTAATCTTCAGAACATTAATTGGACACGGGAAAGGGGATTCCTTTGGTGGAACTGGTGTTACATAAATGTGCCATGAGGTCATATTTTGCAATCTAATCCTTGTTCATTTCTCATCGGCTGTCCAGAAAATCGTGGAAAATCCACATATGGGAATTATAAACCCCCAAGGATCCGGGCTGGTGGAAGTCCTCATTGTAAAGGATTTTTAGGCCTAACCCTCCTCCATGGGATCTGAAAATCCTCATTTCAGTAGATTTATATACTCATAATAAATTTTTCAGCTATATATACACATCCACACGCATCAATATTTATGTGAAATCTTCATCTATACAAATCCTTAGTTAGAAATGAGGATTCCTCACCAGCTATCAAAACATATTGTACAGCTGACCGATAGAGAATTATTGTTGGATATATTTCTTAACTATCCATTTGAAGGCCATCAATCGATATCGAAGGTCTAGTAGTTGTTCCATTGACTACTGGTGTATGGTTTATCCATAGTGGGACCCATCAAATCAACAAATCAATCACAGAACCATGCGTAGAATAGGTGATATTAACTTCATTAATTATCTTGAAACATAACAACGTTTTGGATATGCATGCAGAGGGATGACGCCGTTTGGCGTGGGCTTGTCTAGTGCCTCTAGGAGACTTAACGGTGTTGTTGTTGATGATAATGGGCCCCCTCGTGGGCCATCGTCATCGACTATTGGCCGGAACCGGGGGCTGGTGCTCAAAAACAAGCTGAGGGCTCTCGTTGTAGATGACAACAGGATAACTCGTAGTGCCCACACCACGCTCCTACGCAACCTTGGAGTGGAAACTCTTGAAGTGGAGAATGGGAGGAGGGCCACAAATCTGTGTCTGGATGGGGCAGACTTCGATATTATTATCATGGAAATGGAAATCCCTGTTTTGGATGGCCATCTGGTAAGTATGTGTGAGAATCATTTACACATGAGACATGGCAAATAATATACATGCATGTCAGGAGTCTGATTTTATATGTGATTTTTACCTATCCAGCCTGTGGAGCCCACCATCTTTGTCTTTATTTCTTCAATTTTAACCATGTCAAAAAAGGCATTTCCTAGAATTCCTAGCAGCTTTGTTTGAAATGCAAATGGGACCCTAGTTATTTTCTCCCTTCAATTATCCAATCACATCGCACCCCAAGATGAAGAAATTTAAGGGTGTGGCAAAAAATTGACTCTATACGTTTTCACCAAAAGAAATATTTTTTTATAGTACTGCATAAACTAAAGTAGGATACTTAATTAATCCAATTCATACTCTAGTTAAACCTATTCAAATTCTGATTCAAACTTACTTCAAATTTGATTTCAATTCTGAATGACAGGCGACCAGACTGATAAGGGCAATGGGGATTCCCACCATGATACTGGGTGTCCATGCAAACTCACGGCGGAGGGAAACGTTCATGAAGGCCGGGATCGACGCCTTCTATGTGAAACCCATCTCACATATTGATCTGATCCCTATCCTTCGCGAAATCGACAATGACAAGATCTAAAAGCTAGCATGGATGAATGGGTCGTAGTGTTTATAGGTAAGAGATGCTTTTAATCTAAAGCATCTGGACCCTGGGTTTGAGTTGGCTTCCTTGTTTTCTTTGAGTGCTTGTGTGTTTTTCTCTGTTGTGTCTGTTAGTAATAATAATAATTCTTGCTTCTATTTTGCTTTAATTATCTAGTGAATTCATCAGTGACAAATCCTGACAAATTTGTCAGGTTTACAAATACTGATAAATTCATCAATCTGTTCTAGCCAGATTGATGGATTTATATTAACGTGCTCAGAGAATCTCCAGCCCGTGGCCTCCGATAATTTAGAGTTAGAAAATCGCTAAAGCAATTAAACCTCTAGTGGCAATTGAAGCTTTTAGTGTGCGAGCGCCAAGGATTGGATAAAACTGCTTTTCTTGAGAATATAAGGATTTCTCTGTGGACACAAAATCTCACTCTCACCATACTGCTATGATAGAGGGCAAATAGGTTTAGATAGTCCCCCTTAGCCGGTAGTCCATGTTAGGAGTAAAAAGAAAATATTGCTCTTCTTTACTAGCTAATTACTCATAAGCCCATTAACCGACACGACCAGTGCTTGAGAAACATAATGCATGCAAGCAAAATTCTCCCTACGTACAGATGTTCATAGGGAGTATCTTGGACGAAAATAACTCTCCATCTTTTATTTAAGGAAGCCCACACAACCCTCGTTTCGACGAAGAAGGTGATGAAAAGTGTGACTTTTTCCCACATTGAAGATTTCTCATAATTTGGGCGACTGCTTTTCCATTGAAAAGACACAAAACTAAATTCAATTTTCCCAAGACTCCACCGAAAAGCATTTGTTATGTGGTGAGTAGGATTTTTTTCCTCACAAAAGCAATAGTCCACAAAACCAGTTTTTCAAGGATGTTGGACAAACGTGCGCTTCGCCTATTTGATGCGGAAGTGGTAGTTCTTTAAGTTTCTAATTGTCATTTTCCTACTTTATTATTGAACTAATGAGTACTGTAGGTGCAGAAAATAATGACCCACAATAAGAGGGAGCCTTAGAGGACTTATCCGAGAAGATGATGGTGACTGGGGGAATGACTGGATGCCGTCCGAAAGCCTGAAAGGGAAGAGCAAACGGTCAGAGGACCCTGGCCTGGGCGGCGCAAGGCTCTCCGATGCCAAAGTCAGTATGGAAACTGGAACAATGGAAGGAGAGGGAGAAGAGAGACAGAGTAACGGCTCTGTGTGTGAAAAAATGGCGTACCTTTGATGGTGGTATGAGCCTCTATTTATAGACTGTGGAACGTATCTTTGGGAGATATTGTGGTGTGGGTCCCATGATTGGACTGGGAAGTCACGATCAGCCCACATTGCATTAATTGTGGTCCAATCCCGCCCACTATGCATTAAATGCACATCTTGTTGGGTCAGGTCGTGTTGGGCGCCTTTGGCGGTAGGGGTACCAGCGGATCTGCCCTCGGGCCCTGCCCTGATGTGGCCTCAGCCGCTGGATGCCGCCCTGTCAGGATATGGCGAAGATTGTGGGCGGCTGGATGTCGTGTCTGTCCCACTAGCTCGTGCCCCTATCCCTCCACGTGCCTGATGACGTGGGGGATGAGGGGCGCAAGTGAAGGCTCTCTTGCTTCGGCTACTGTCCTGGCTTCTTCAGCCGAGGTGGAGTTTTCTGCCGAGATGGCACCGGGGTGGCTCAGCCGAGGTGGAGCTCCCCGCCGAGATGGCACCCGGGGTGGACCAGTTTGGCGCTAGTGGCCCGGAGATGCCTGACTTCGGCCGGACCTCTTGTCCTGGTAGCCGGGGTGAGCTTCGTGCCACGTAGATGGCACGCGGATAGCACGTGAGAATGCTTAGCCTCATCTGATGGCTGTGATTAGCTTAATCCTGTGGCTCTGGAAATCTCCCCACACAATTGCCCCCTAGCTTTTGACCTCTGAAGTGTGCTAGCCTTTAGGGGTTGAAAGTTAGAAGAATCCGTCCGGGGATGTGGCGATCGTCGTCTGGTGTTGCTTCAACTGCTCTGAAGCGATAAATGCTCTGCCTTGCCTGTACTGGGAAGCGAGTCGACGGCTACACGCGTCGCCTCTTCACTGATTGCGGTGTCTGCCGGGATCCCTGTGAACGATCCAGTTGCGAGCCGAGCTGCATCCGGTTCCGAGGCGTCCACTTCGAGTTCGGAACCGTCGAATCTAGCGGCCAAGTCTAGGCGGGGGTCTTCTTCATCTGCGACGCCATCTTCTGCCAGCACCCGCGCTGCTCGGGAGGTGCTGGCGCTACTTCAGCTTCTGCTCCTGCTCCAGCTTCTGCTCCTGCTCCTGCTCCTGCTCCTGCTCCGAGAGCGGGAGTGCGGCGACGCTCGCCGGAGCGCCCAAGGGAGGGGTCCCCGCCTAGAAAGAAGTCCAAGGCTGGGGAGAAGGACTCGGGGGCTGAACAGCCTCCGAAGAATAAGGCCCCTGCGCGGGCCCCCGGAGCCAAGACTCCTATTGAGAGGAGCGCGCAGGTCAGCAAGCCGACCGGTGGAGCGACCCGCGAGCTGACGATCTCGGTGGGGCAAGGGTCTGGATCGGCCTTCGGACCCCGGAGTGCCCCAGCGCCATGGAGGCCGAGGATGGAGACTCAATGTCGAGGACCGGCTGTTGGGGAATGCCGAGGTGATCGGAGCTCTCGCCAAGGTCTGTGCTCTGTCAAAAGACATGGAGACGCACGAGAGGTTCGACGATGAGAGCCTGATAGTCTCGGCGATCCAGGCTAATCTTCTGGTAAGTGTTTGCGACGCTTTTCTTCATTCTTCAAGTGTCTTGGTCGAACCTGACCCTCTGTTTCCATTTGCAGAACGTGCAGAGGCTCCTGACAGTGGTGGGAAGGAGCGATAAGAACGCGACGCGGGTCGCTCAGCTGGAGTCTGAGAGGGACAAGCTGAAGAGGGAGCTGGAAGAGTCGCGGAAATGAATAGAGGGGATGAAGAAGGCCAGCGCTGAAGAGGCTGCTCGGCTGGCATCGGCTCTGGCTGATGTCGCCGAACTTACGTCGAAGAAGGCGATGTCTGGGCGAGGAACAAGAAGACCGCCGAACTGGAGTCTGAGCTGGCCAGATTGAAGGCTGAATCTACTGCTGAGGGGACGAGGCTGCGTGGGGAAGTGCTGGCTGGGCGCGCCGAGACGACAAGGTTGAAGACGGCGAACGCCGAGCTGGAGAAGGAAAAGGCCTCTCTTCAGGCCAAGGCCCGGTCCGCCTTCCAGGATGGGGTGGATCGAGCCACTGAGCCGTACGAGAGGCAGGTGGAGGAGATCACCGCCATCCTGTTCGAGGAAGGATGCCTGGCCGCACTGAGAGGTGTGGGGCTCCTGAGCCGAGCTCCGCTTCTGCAGCCGAAAGTGCCCCAGTTGGAGCTCCTGCAGTGGTTCCTGCTCCGGAAGATGCTCCAGCAGCCCCGGTCTTGAGCGGTGCCCCCGGTTGCCAGTGATGCTTCTGGCGTGCCTCGGGGTGAGGCCTCTTCTGCCCCCGGAGCAAATGAGGCTCTGGTCGAAGAATCTCCTGCCAGCGACGCTCACAGCAAGGTCGCGGTTTCGGCCGAATCCATTGGTCCAGCAGATACGGTGATCGACCTAGTGGAGTCGCCGAAGCCACAGTAGTCGGGCTGCTCTTTATTTGTCTTTTTTCCTTGCACTGTTCTGGAACACTTGTGTTTTTGTGCTGCTTTTCTGTGTTTGAGTGATGGCACAGCTCTTTTCTTTTTTGAAGACTGACTTTGGCCGAAATGGCTGGCTTTGGCCGAAATGGCTGGCCTTGCGCCGAGGTGGATCCATACCTTGGCCGAATTGCCTTGCGCCGGGTAGATCCATCGTTCCGCTGGACTCGGCTAGGCGAGAGTGAGTGCGGCTATGGCCTTCTGAGGGGTGTATGAACCCGGACTTCAGGAATCTGACCTTGGCCGAAATGGCTGACCTTGGCCGAACTGCCTTGCGCCGAGGTATGAGGGGTCTATGAACCCGGACTTTAGGAAACGGCTGTGTAGGAACTCCAGACCATTCCCAGGGCGGTAGACCCTTGTAGAGTGGGATGAAACCTGATTTTAGGAATTCGGCCGAGTGTCCGAACTCGAGGCCTTTTCCAGGGCTGTTAACCCTTGTAGATGGGTGAAGACCCTGAGTTTAGGAATTGGCCGAGTGTCCGAACTCGAGGCCTTTTCCAGGGCTGTTAACCCTTGAGTGTGTTCCAAACATGGGGATTTTAGGAAAGGCTGAGCGTAAGAGCTCCAGGCCATTTCCAGGGCGTAGAGCCTTGACCTTTAGGAAACGACCGAGTGTGGACTCGAGGCCTTTTCCAGGGCGATGGACCCGGACCTTTAGGAAACGACCGAGTCTGGACTCGAGGCCTTTTCCAGGGCGATGGACCCTGACCTTTAGGAAACGACCGAGTGTGGACTCGAGGCCTTTTCCAGGGCGATGGACCCTGACCTTTAGGAAACGACCGAGTGTGGACTCGAGGCCTTTTCCAGGGCGATGGACCCGGACCTTTAGGAAACGATCGAGTTTGGACTCGAGGCCTTTTCCAGGGCGATGGACCCGGACCTTTAGGAAACGACCGAGTGTGGACTCGAGGCCTTTTCCAGGGCGATGGACCCTGACCTTTAGGAAACGACCGAGTGTGGACTCGAGGCCTTTTCCAGGGCGATGGACCCTGACCTTTAGGAAACGACCGAGTGTGGACTCGAGGCCTTTTCCAGGGCGATGGACCCGGACCTTTAGGAAACGACCGAGTGTGGACTCGAGGCCTTTTCCAGGGCGATGGACCCGGAGCTGTAGAAGTCATGCAAGGGGAGATGATACAGATTAGATGACAGGGCAAAAGACACTTTCATTTATCGGGACTTGCTACATTTTTTAGAAACAGAATTTCGTCAAGCGGGACGCATTCCGCGATCTCGGCAGTGGCTTGCCCTGTCCGCGCTTGCAGGCTGGCTTCGTTGCCCGTGAGATCACCCCGAACGGGCCATGCCAGCCCGGGGCCGGCTTTCCTTCGGCTCTGTGCTCACGGCGAGAAGGCCGATTTCTACAGGAATGACCGTTCCCATCTCGCAGGCCAGAGGGTGTTGCCGAGGTGAGAGGCTGTCCAGTCTCAGTTACTTCTGGCTCGTGTCATGTGCCTGTCAGCGTCGTGTCAGGCGGGGTCGGGGCCGAGTTGGGCGAGACGATGTCGAAGTCCGCCAGAATATGGGCTTTGATCGCAGTTCGGTCGCGGCGAGCTTTTCTGGGTGCCAGCCCGAACTCGACGTCCGTCACCTTCTCTTTGTGCGATGCGAGCGTCCGCGAGACGAGGGAGAGGGAATTGAGGATGCCAGGTGGATCACGTTAATGATTTTTTCGGAGTCCTCGCTGTCTGGGTCCCGGGCCGCGCTCTGGTGAACTCAGCCCCCGCTGCCGCCGGCATCTTCTGTCTTGACGAACTCTGGGAGGTGGCCTTCGCCGGCGACTCTCTCCAGGTACCACTTCAGAGAGTGGCACTCCTCGGTCCTGTGTCCTTTACCTTTGTGGTAGGAACAGTAGAGCTTGCTTCGATCGCCGTTAGTGGGCTCATTTCTCAAGGGCTGAGGCCACTCGAAGAACGGCCTACCTTTTATTTTGTTCAGGATCTGGTGTATCGGCTCTCTGAAGACGACGTTGATGCCTTGATAGGCGCCGGTGGGAGGCCTTGACCTGCTGGTGCCCCCAGACCTGGGTGGTGCGGGCACCGCCGAACTGGCGTCCCAGGCCTGCTTGGGCTCCTGCTTCTGGAAGGGCTTCCCGCCTCTCTGCCGAGGCTGGTTGTCCTCCTGCTCAGGCTGCGGATGCCCGTCTTGATCCCGGGCTCGGATCTCGTCTTCCTCCTGGGCGATGAAGCGCTTCACCCGGGACATCAACTCTGGCATGGATTCTGGGGTGTCCCCAGCCAAGTCTTTTCGCAAGTCGATGCCGGGGATCAGGGCATGCTGGAAGGCGTAGATGGCTATCCCTTCCCTCGCGCCCTCGATCTGGCTGTAGACCGCCCAGAATCGCTGGGCGAACTTGGCGAGGGTTTCGCCCTGCTTCATTCTCAGGGCGATGAGGTCCCCTTCCTTCTTGGGGACGACGGTGTAGGCTTGGAACTTCTTCAGGAAGGAGAGCTGGAGCTCCTTCCAACTGGAAACCGACTGCTCCGGGAGAGAGCAGAACCACTTCAGGGGGAGGTCACCCAAACTGGAGGAGAAGATTTTGCAGTTTAGGTGACCCTCGTTCCCCCAGATGGACATCTTTTGGGAGAAGTGTCGGAGGTGTGCGGATGGGTCGGACAGTCCGTCATAGGGGACGAACCGCGGGACGGAGAACTTTCTGGGCAAGGGGGTGCGCTCGATCTCTTTTGTGAAGGGCGAGCCCCCCAGATCAGTGTGACCACAGATCTGCTTCTGGTCCCGCATGTCCAAGTTGTGCTGGAGAGCCAATCTGACACGTTTGTCAAATCGCTCTTGCTCATCGTCCTTCTCTGGAGTCTGAGCTCTGGGCTTTCGCTTGGGATGGCTCGGGCTACGACGGCTATGAGTTCGGCCGTCGCGGCTATGGTGACTTCGGCTGTTGCTCGAGCCTTCGTCACGGATCTGGCTCCGTTTCTGGTCCAGATGATTTCTGGGATCCTCGCGGGGAGGCTGGGCTGCCTTGCTGGGGGCATCCCTCTTTTTCCCTTGAGGCTCAGAGACTTGCCTCAAGGAGGCAGTTTGCGCTGCCCTCAGTTGCTGCTGGAGCTCGCGAATCAGCTGCTCTTGCTTCTGGAGTTGCTTCTGGAGGAGAGCAGTTTGGGCTTCGTGAACCTCTCCAGTGGCAGGGGGTTGAACGTGGCGCGTCTCTCCTACGGCCACGGCTTTGTCCTTCCGAGGACGCTCATGCTGACGCTCATCGCGTCTGGGTGGCGCGACTTCTTCTGCCGAGGTCGAGGCCTCGAGTCCCTCTTGGAGTGGGAACTCGATAAAGAGCTGAGAGCCTAAGCGGCCCTCGACTGCAGTCGTGCCATGCACCGTTCGGGAGCGTCCTTGAGGAGGGACGTCCGTTGGCGGTGGTGGCAGCTCGAGCGCTGCTCTCGAGGACTCTACACCCTTCTTAGCTTTCGGAGGCATGGCTTCTGAGAGGTTGAGGTTAAGAAGGTTGTGAAGGTTTTGAGAGGTTGGGATATTACTTTCCCACAGACGGCGCCAATTGTAGGTGCAGAAAATAATGACCCACAATAAGAGGGAGCCTTAGAGGACTTATCCGAGAAGATGATGGTGACTGGGAATGACTGGATGCCGTCCGGAAGCCTGAAAGGGAAGAGCAAACGGTCAGAGGACCCTGGCCTGGGCGGCGCAAGGCTCTCCGATGCCAAAGTCAGTATGGGAACTGGAACAATGGAAGGAGAGGGAGAAGAGAGACAGAGTAACGGCTCTGTGTGTGAAAAAATGGCGTACCTTTGATGGTGGTATGAGCCTCTATTTATAGTGTGGAACGTATCTTTAGGAGATATTGTGGTGTGGGTCCCATGATTGGACTGGGAAGTCACGATCAGCCCACATTGCATTAATTGTGGTCCAATCCCGCCCACTATGCATTAAATGCACATCTTGTTGGGTCAGGTCGTGTTGGGCGCCTTTGGCGGTAGGGGTACCAGCGGATCTGCCCTCGGGCCCTACCCTGATGTGGCCTCAGCCGCTGGATGCCGCCCTGTCAGGATATGACGAAGATTGTGGGCGGCTGGATGTCGTGTCTGTCCCACTAGCTCGTGCCCCTATCCCTCCACGTGCCTGATGACGTGGGGGATGAGGGGCGCAAGTGAAGGCTCTCTTGCTTCGGCTACTGTCCTGGCTTCTTCAGCCGAGGTGGAGTTTTCTGCCGAGATGGCACCGGGGTGGCTCAGCCGAGGTGGAGCTCCCCGCCGAGATGGCACCCGGGGTGGACCAGTTCGGCGCTAGTGGCCCGGAGATGCCTGACTTCGGCCGGACCTCTTGTCCTGGTAGCCGGGGTGAGCTTCGTGCCACGTAGATGGCACGCGGATAGCACGTGAGAATGCTTAGCCTCATCTGATGGCTGTGATTAGCTTAATCCTGTGGCTCTGGAAATCTCCCCACACAAGTACCACATTATATCTAAACAACAACAATGAGGAATCTATCTTAGAGTTTGCGATATCATTCATTAGCTTGTTCTATAACAAAGCCAATAAAAAAGGGTTCAAAACAAATCCTGCCAAATCCAACCCCTACTAATAATTTTTGCATTTGTTACTACCATCCACAGACTTTCAGATTGTAAGACCCCGACCCCCGGTTCTTTTGTTTAGTATAGTTTTAATCATGGTTTGGCTTTTTAAGCGAGATTAGGGTTGGTTTGACTTTGTCTTTGAGTTTGACTAGATTTTTCATAGCCTTGGAGATTTTGAAGACCGTTGACTTTAGTTTCACCCGGCCTTTGTAAAATGTATTTTTATGAGAAATCACTCTTGATTTCTAAAAATTTCAAATTTGGTGTATTTTGACTCATCTCATCAAGTTGAACAACTTTCATGTTTTGACCATTTTGATTTGATGCTCAGAAATTACGTTTTTCGAGAAAAATGAGCAAAAATGACATTTTCACTAAATCTGTCCATAAATTTCGAAAATTTCAGAATTTGGGGAAAATACACTTTTTGGAAAGTAAATATTTCGCTGATCGTTTTTGTCTTCTTCGTCGTTTCCGTTCGGGGCCCGCAAATGCCATTTTTAGCCTTGTGAAGATTGGGACCCACAAACCCAACTTATACAAAGTGTTGTATCTTTCCTCTTCTTCCCCCATTTCTCATTTTCCTGCAACGGTGGCTGTGTGTAGGGTTTTCCCTTCCAACACACTCTCTCTCTCTCTTCTGGAACACCTTCTTCTTGAAGACCTTGAGGAAGATTGATCTCCTAAGCACCTTCCCCACCTTTCAAGCTTCTCAAAGACCCATTTCTTCAAAGATTTTGAGCTAGGCAATCCTCTCCTTCAAGCTCTTCTTTCTTGTTCAAGCTACAATAGGTTAGCCATTTGCTTTCTTTTGTAAAATCTTGGTTTTTCAAACCATTTGTAATGCTTTTCTCAAACTTGCAAGGAAATTTCTTGGAGTTATGAAAAGGGATTGATTTTCAAGGGTTTTCTCTTGGATATTTTTGGGGCTTTTGTAGATTTGGGGCTTTGCTATTAGAGAGGTGCTCTTGGAGTGGTTTGCCCCCTATTCTTGGCTTGAGGCAAGTGAATACTTCACTTAATATGATGATCCCATTTCTTTAGTCTCATTTCATGGTATTTCATTGCTAAGTTCTAATCTTTTCATGGTTTATGGATTTACTTTGGATGAATGAAGCAATGTTTATGTTGATTTCCACTTATGCTATTGTTTTACAATGTATTGGAAGTTTGTCTTCACTTTGGTCACTTTGAAAATTAGCTCTCTTTGTGTTAAAGGTTGGTGTTCAAAGAAAGGGAGAAAAAGCTTTGATTTAAAAGTGTTTGTAAGATTAATTGGATTGATTAAGAATGGTGATTTGATGAGTTTGGGAGGTCAAGGAAGGGTCCAAATGATCTTGGAAATTTGTATGAAAGAAAAAGAATGAAAAAAAAAAAAAATGGAAGAAAGAGGAGAGTGAGCCCAGTCCGGCCTGGGTTCATGGTCTGATTTCTGGGCCCATTTCAAGGCTTCTTTAGGCCTGTTTTTTATACTTCTTTGGGCCTGTTTTAAGACCTGATATTGGGCTGTTCAAGACCTGATATTGGGCTGTTTTAAGACCTGATTTCTGGGCTACTTTAAGGACTGTTTTGGGGCCAAGTTGGTGGACTGTTTTGAGCTTGGGTTAAGGCCAGTTGTGGGCCTGATTAAAAGGGGTTTAAACCAGTTTTTAATGAGGACTCATTGGATATATTTTCAGGTCCACTTCAAGCCTATGTTCAAGCCCAATCCAGCCCAAACTCTTTTCTATAATTGAAGCCCATTCAGCCCTTTTACAATCTTAAAATCATTATGTAATTGGTGTGAACTCTGAACAACCCAATTGGGAGACCCTTCCAAGTCTCAATGTACACTTCATCCCTTGTGATTGTCAAGGATCTTCTGTGGCACCAAATTTCTTTCTATTAATGACAATAAAGGGGGTTAAATGTGCATCAAGATGACCCGCATTAGACGGTCGAATCATCATACATTCATTCCATGTAAATAAGGTTTTGTTTGGATTCTTTTATAAACCTATTTGAAGGCTTTGAGGTGGTTTACCACATTTGTATCACATTAGTGGACATTGATAAGACTACTCATCTATTTTGCTCGGATTCGTTAATATGTATTTGTTCGGAGTAGTTTTCTTATCGATTTTGGAAATATATCTTATGAACGGATTTGTATTACTTTGATGTGTATTTGAGTGGTTTACCATGGAGATTAGTATGTTTTCTACGAATCGATTTGGAAGGAGATTTGAGTGGTTCGCCACATTCGAAAATATATCGATAAGACTATTATTTTGAAAATAAAACCTCGAGGCAAGATGGGGCCAGAGCTTTGTAGTGCGAGCCCATGAGCCAAAAGGGGCTATTATTTTGAGGATAAAAACCTCGAGGCAAGATGAGGCCAGAGCTTTGTAGTGTGAGCCAATGAGCCAAAGGGATTATTATTTTAAATTGTATTGATTCGGGTTTTAAAAATTAAAGGCACCAGTAGGCTTAGGTCACCTTGTTGGGCTGATCACCCGGCTTGGGATCTGTAATTTGTCTGCCAGCTGCAGCTTGGATTCTGTCTGTACCGACCATGGCAATGGTTTTTATCTGCCGGTCCCACTTGTATGTGGCTACGGTTCTGATTCTGTTTCCAGTCCCATGTGTAGTGGCTACGGTTCTGTCTGCTCTTGTTACTTCGAGAATAGGAGAATATAGCTATGTGTGGTTGCCAATGTTTTATCAGTTGTTATTTTGTTTTTATGATTCTTATTTGTTTATGCTCATTATAATCTTTGAATTCATTAATGTTTAAGAAATCGATCTTTTATCGTATTGTTTCTATTATTCAGGTTTTTTAAATGTATTTCACATCATTAAATGTGTTACGTAGGTTGTTATCTTTTTAAGATATTTATGCTTCAGAAACTGTGTATTTATTCGCTTTGATATTTATGTTCGGTCTTTCGATCGTTTTATCATGGTTTATTACTATTATTGTTTAGATTCTTTAAATGAAATTACAATGATTCCATTAGATTTTATAAATGCCCGTTTCCATATTACTTGTTTATTTATTTGCCAGACCGTCGTGTCTGACCCTGTTTGTTTGGTGCCAGTTTTCTCTCCTCCTGCTTTTTAGGTGTTGGATCGGAGGAGGCGGTGAAACCGCCGGTCTGACGCGAGAGACTGCCATTTGATGTCATATAGATGTCAAGTTTGGCACCGGAGCTCGTAATATCACTTGGGGTAGTATTTTATTTAGTGGTTTATTTGTATGGCTTTGTTAGCCTTGGTCATTGGGTTTGTAATTAAAACATTTGTTAATTGTAACTTGAATATGTGGGAAATAAATCATCTTGTTACTACCAGCTCAGTACCTTGTGATTTATAATCAGTACCAGTCTGCTCATATGATGGCTTTATGATATTGGTCAAGTGCGACACGGAATCCGATGGCCACGGACTCCAAGTCGCAACGCCATGATTAGCTTCCGCGAAAATATATTCTGATCGTGATGGAATTTTATTATCCTCATTCACGCGGATCTTGGGAAATATAACAAAAGTTTCAAATTTATTCCAAAATTTCGCATTCCGAGATCGGATCACTGCAGGGCCCGGTTTCGGGGTGTGACACAGATAGCTCTATAGAACGATGTGCAATGACTTCTCTCATTAATGTCTGCCGTACTTACTGTGTGGATATTGTATGATGAACATTCTCTAAATCTACATGGAGATGGCTTGTATAATAGATATGCGTAGAACAAGACGTGAACCATTTCTCCTTGATATTTGATTATGGCCAAAAGCATGGTTCTATTGTTCTCTCCCAAGATTTAGGGATAAAGAGATTGAATTAAAAAGGAAAATAAAATTTTATTTATTAAAGTGGTTTTGACATTAATCCTCCTAAACTTCAATTTTCCCAACCTCATGACTGAAATTCAAATAATGACACCAAAGTCACTCTACCCTAGTCCACATTTCTTTAAAAAAAACTTTTTGCATCATATCCTATGATATTTGTAAGACCCCAATCCACCAGGGTAAACCCTTGAGGTAAGACTGAGTCAGGTGATCATGTGACATGTCAAGAGAGGGAAATCCTTAGGGGTAAGGGTGGAGTGCTTCGATTAGCACCATGAGGCTTTATTTAAGTCCCACATTGGAAATATCCAAGTCCTAACCCTAGGCTTATAATGTGCGACCTAACCGTAACCACACGTAAGACCTTTTAAAATCGTACAGCAAGATTGAGTAAGATCAAAGCGGACAATATCATGTGGATAGTGGGCCTAGAACCTCACAAAATAGTATCAAAGCCGAGGACGACTGCAAGGTAAGAGTAGAGTGCTTCAGCTAGTACTGTGAGGTTTTGTCCAAGTCCCACAATGGAAATACCCAAGTCCTGACCCTATGCTTATAATGAGAAAACTAACCCTAACCCCACATGAGGCCTTTTAAAATCATGCGACAAGATTGAGTTGAAATCTCATGAGCCAAAGCGGACAATATCATGTGGATAGTGGGCCCGGGTCCTCAGAATATCATGAAAGAGTCCATTGATATCATGGAATTAATCGATTTCTATATCATATACTTTTTTCCACCAGCAAGAGATTTTATTTTTAATTGAACAAAAAAAAATGGCATTTTGTGAAAAGTAAATACATGCCCGACCACCATTTTTCATGTTCTATTATTCGGAACAAAAATTTCCCTTCAATTCTGCAAAAAAGACATGACATCATGTGACGTTCCATGATATCATTGGATTTATAACATGCACTGTGTTAGATTGCATGACTTCAATCCAATGGATAATATGGATAAGTTGATTTATTTTATTAATTAATTAATTTATATTTTCATGCTTTATTCATGAGATGAATGATATTTTATTCTATGTTTGCACATGACCAATACAAAATGACATTATGGTTCGTGAGATGAACTGGAGCCCACAAGTATATTATATGTAATCCATGCGTTTGGATGAGATCCACATACAAGAGATACATATCACAAATCTTATAATCAAAATGATTCACAGTCAGTGATGACATTGGGGATCTCATCTGATATGCTTGCAGTACTGTGATCACTATGAGATAGTGTGATAAGTCTCAATCATCAGAGTGTAAGACTCTGGATCATTGTGCTGGTAGATTGGTCGTACTGAAGGACCATGAGTAGCACATTGTACAAATTTATCTTTTGATTAAAGGACTGCTCTCATAATTCTCAAGCAATAGGCTCTTAATCCTGAGAGAGTAATGGACTTGAGTTTCTACTATACATTTACTTTGAGTCATCAATGAGTGAGGTCAATTGTAGGTCAACACCTCGACGTCTTGTGTACGTGGCAGTCGAGCCGTGGGAATATATAATTCTCAAGATGGATTCTATCCTCATAAAAATCTCCTTGTGCCAATTAATGGATTTTATCATTAGTGAATGCGCACACATCTCAATTAAGAGTTAATTGGATGGTATTGATGATTACTATGATTAATTGGGTCACAAGGATAATAAGAGATTGATCAAACTTGGTTGGACAGATTTATTCCAATAAATCAATGGATATAATTGATAGAGGGGCCTACTTGTAGTAATTGGGAAGTTTAGGGTCTCCTTGTAATTATTCCTAAGACTAGAGTGCAATTTCATTTAATTAGTGGATTTTTTGCAATTAACTGTGGTTCTAGAGTTCACATGAGATGTTGGGTACAGAATCATAGTTGGAGCCGGATTCTAAGGAATCCCTAGTAGTCCCCATGCTAGCCATAATATTGTTCTCATTACAACTCTTAAGGAAAGGAGGAGTGAGATACTTACTAAGAATAGAAGTGAGACTTCTAATCTTAATCTAAAGAATGTGTGCCATAAACTATAAATAAGAGGTGAGGGTTAGAGATCTCTACACAATAATCTCTCAAGTTCCTCTCTCTCTCTCCCTCCTCTCTCTCCTCTAGTTTCCTACTAGAGATCTAGAGTTTTTCTTCTCGTTGGAGATTCCACCATTCTCCTTTAAAAGTTTTCTAAGAGGGTCATAGTGTGGAAGAACAGAAAGGCAAGAGAGATCAAAGTTTGCGAAAAGAGTTTTTCGTGCAAATCAAGTTCTCGATTAGAGCACAACCAAGCTCCAAAGGTATAGACCTATTATCTATTTTAATAAGTAGATCTAATTATGCTTGTTGTTTATTGATCTATCTTCTTGATGGATGTTTGATCTTTATACATGATATTAGGGTTTTAGATCTTGGGCTTAGGTTGTTGGTCTTATGGATATCTGATCCCTGCATCAGTTGGGTCAAAAGTTTGAAATACCTATCTACGAGGCCCACCTACTTCCAACAATTAGTATCCGAGCGATCCCTATATTCTCATCGCTTTAGATCGTTCTTCTAGATCTAGTTTCTACATGAGATATGGAATGGATGGATCTAGGGTTGTGTAAGGGTCAGTTTTGACGTTTTACTGCATGTGTTGTATTTTTTATGTGCATGAGAAGGGACAAGTTCAGGCAAAAATTGGAGTTTTATGAAAAACACCGAGTCGGCCGCCCGAGCGGACTCAGCCACTGCCAGACCCAGGTTCTGTGAGTGTCCAATCGAGCGGACAGAGCGCTATTTGTTTTGACAATTCGGGTGTTTTCATCATGAGACGATAGATGGTAGCTTCCTAGTCCTAGTCCCTATTGTATATGTGATACTAACTTTGCAGGTTGTTGTCCTCTCCATTTGACCCCATAAGTTTCTATTTTTGCCATGATTATTGGTTATTTTGGGAAAGTTGTAGAGGGCATCATGGTTTCCTTAGTTTCCCGTGAAAGGGCAAGGCATAATGAATTCCCTAAGCTCCTTTTATTTCCAGTAATAGATTGTCATGTAAATCTCATCGTTGAGATATAGGAATTTATGTAATTTTTCAGTTTTAAATTCCAGGTGGTTTTTCAAGACAAGATAGATGATGATGATTGACTCTTACCCAAAGAGTTTAGGATGGCCAAAGAGTTTGGGAAAAGAAGAAGTCCAAGACATCTTTCCGCATTGGGCCATCTGAAGGAGAGGACTTATTAAAATTAAAATTTCTAATTTTGCATGGATACTTACTTTATTTAGACTTTCTATATCTACATGGTTGCTTGTTTTATTTCTTACCAAAATCTGATCCAAACACAACAGTTATAGTAATTGGTCAAATCAATTTAATATTTTGGAAATGATTCTAAATAAGGAATTAGTATTGGTGGACCCATGAGATGGATCTGCTGGAACTACTAATCTTGTTAACCTCACTTTCCGTAATTCAAAATTTGACTTCGATCCAAATATTATTATCATGAAATGATTTGATGTATGTTTATATCATATGGGCTCTTAGACCTAAAAGGAAATCCTCAATTCTAAAATATTAAGTGGGAGTGGGGTATTTATTTTAGAAATCCCCCCGGTTTTCCATCGTAGGTCCATTGTAAAATAGGCAGGTGCCTCGCGCCATCAGAGAATGGCCGTTCCCCACGGAGGGCATTTGTTTTATTGGTTACTAGGTATGGATCTCCTTACGATAGCATTGATGAGACGAGGTGGGGGTGCACTCCCCAAGGAGGCACTGCTAGCAACGGTTGTCATGCAATACTAATCGGTGGGTCGCACTTAATTAAAATAATGACATAGTATCCCCAAGGATTTGCCTCATGTATTTTAGAAACCAAAGTTTAATCGGGAGTCATACATTATTTGGTATGAGATACCTAGATGATAATGAGTGATAGGGGATTATGTAAAATTAGTCTTAGACCCACATTAGACTGATATTGATCTACAACAATCTATAGGGCATTTGCACTTCCTAAGGAGGCATGTCCCAAGGGATTGGGATTCCAATGCATTCTGCATTTTAATGGTTGGAGGATTCCACAAATTTGGTAGAATGCTAAACTCTTTTGCCATTTAAATTTATTAATTGCATGTATGGTTGTGTGCAACAGTCTTTTAGCATGAATTCATCTACATTCAATCCCCTTGCGACCATCATAAACCAAATAAGTTGGTGGGATCCAACTATGTGGACTAAAAGAAAAACCTGGATATAGTCCTGAGCGCATCAGGATATAATTATGTCCTTACCACACCCTGCCCTCAAAAACCTGAACCAGATACACCGCAGGATCAAAAGGACCGATACATCAAATGGCTAAAGGATGACGAGATGGCCAAGTGTTACATGCAGGCATCTATGTCAAGTGTTCTTCAACACCAACATCAATCCTTTAAGTTTGCATCCGATATTATCTCGAACATAAAGGAAATGTTTAGGGACCAAGGCAGACCTGCTAGACAGATAGCCATGAGAACTGTTATGAGCACTAAGATGGCTGATGGGACTCCGGTACAAGACCATATTCTGAAAATGATGGAATCATTGAACGAGTTGGGGAATGAGTTGGATGTCTTGGGCGCTGAGATTGATGCAGAATCTCATATTGGTTTATCCTGGAGTCGCTGCCAGACTCATTTAATAATTTCAAGCTCAACTACAGCATGAATAAAATGAGTTAGAATTTAGATGAGCTTTCTAGCCAGCTGGTGGCAACGGAGGGTATTATCAAGAAGTCAAGTGTCAATATGACAAAAAAGTCATATGCCAGGACCAAGCCGAAAGGCAAAGGCTAGAAAGGCAAAAAGAAATTGGTCCTGGAGGCCAAAAGGTGGAAAATGGCCCTAGCGGTGGTGTGACCAAGGCTAATAAGGGCATAGTGGCTAAGCCAAAGGGAAAGTGTTTCCACCGTCGTATGATGGGACATTGGAAGCAGAACTGTCATGATTTTCTATAAAAGAAAAGGACTGCAGGTATGATTGAGTCAATTGTTTCTGAAATTAGTTTTACAACTAGTACTTCAGAATCCTAGTGTGTCGACTCCGATGCAACTAATCACATTTATAATTCGTTGCAGGGGTTCCGGGAAACCAGGAAGCTTAGTAGCTGCGAGATCATTGTTAACCTAGGATTGGATGCTAAGGCAGAAGCAGTGTCAGTGGGAGTACTTACATTATGTTTTCCAAATAATAAGTTGATTTTGTCAGACACTTTATATTTTACGTCTTTAAGACGGAATTTAATTTCAATTTCAAGTTTAATGAATAAGAATTTTTCTGTTAACTTTGGTAATGAAGTGGTCATTAAGAGGAATGGTACTTTTATATGTTCTGGCAAGATAATCAACGGCATTTATTTGTTAACTCCCATAATGTATGAGATACATGACACCCAAATAATTAATAGGACAAATAGACCAGCATTATAGAGAAAGTCACATTCATCTAATCCAACAAAACTTTTGCACCTGAGGCTAGGTCACATTAACCTGGATAGGATTGACAGACTAGTGAAAGATGGTTTTTTGCCTTCATTGGTGGTAGAACCACTGCCTATCTGTGAGTCCTGTCTGGAAGGCAAAATGACTAAATGATCATTTTCTTCAAAGGGTAATGCATGGGACCAAAGATTTATTGAAATTAGTGCATACGAATGTGTGTGGACCCATAAATGTTAGAGCGAGAGGTGGTTATGAGTATTTCATCACTTTTACAGATGATTACTCAATATGTGGATACATATACCTTATGCATCGCAAGTCCGAGACTTTTGAAAAGTTCAAAGAGTTTCGAGCGGAAATAAAAAAAGCAATTAGGTAAAAGTATCAAGACTCTTCGATTAGATCGAGGAGGAGAATATCTCTCCGTTAATTTTATGGGATACTTATCAGAAAATGGGATTCTATCCTAGTTGTCTGCTCCTGGTATGCCTCAACAGAATGGAGTAGCAGAAAGAAGGAACCGAACTCTTTTAGAGTTTGGTCTATGATGAGTTTCTCAGGATTACCTATATCCTTTTGGGGGTATGCTTTGAATACTGCGACATACATACTAAACCTCATACCATCTAAGTCTGTACCTAAGACTCCCCGGGAGTGTGGTCTGGGCGAAAACCTAGTCTAGAACATTTACATATTTGGGGTTGTCCGGCACATGTGCTAAAGGTAAAGATGGACAAGTTGGAATCGAAGTCGGAAGTATGCACTTTTGTAGGATATCCTAAAAGAACTAAAGGTTAGTTATTCTATAATCCCAAAGAGCATAAAGTACTTGTTAGTACTAATGCAGTTTTTCTGAAAAAAGATTATATGATTGACCGGAATACTATAGAAAGGGTTATCTTGAAAGAACTTCAACAACAATTAGTTCCAAATCCAGAAAGAACTGACTTTGAGGAAGACCGACCCTTACCTGAACCAGTAGTTATACCAGAGCCTCGTCGTAGTGGGAGGATTGTTAGGCCTCTTAACAAGTTCACGTTACTGGAAGAGTCTTACAAGGCAATTCCTGAGGAACATGAACAAGATCTGTAACTGTAATGAAGCAATAAATGACTAGGATTCGGGACATTGGCAAAATGCTATGAAAGCTGAGATGGAGTCTATGTACTCTAATTAGGTCTAGAAATTTGTGGACTTGCCTGCCAATATCAAATCTATTGGGTGCAAGTGGGTCTACAAGAGGAAAAGTGGACCGGACAGAAGAGTTGAGACCTCTTTTTTTGTGATGAAAGTAATTGCTAAATGGGATTTGATCAAAAGTTTGTCATTTTGTGAAAATGTTTGGTCAAATGATTATTTTGGCATGAGAACCAGATTTTGTTTGTGGCATGAGAACCGATTTTTTGTGGCATTGATAGCCGAGTTTGTGGCATTGATAGCCGGTCTGTGGCATTGATAGCCGGGTTTTTTTGAAAGCCAAGTTGTGGTTTATGATATTGATAGCCGGTTTTATTTTGTGGCATTGATAGCCGGTTTGTTTTGTGGCATTTATAGCCGATTTGTTGGCATTTATAGCCGATTTTGGTGGCATTTATAGCCCGTTTTGGTTTTCAAAAATGCAAGTATCGACTAAAAGTCGCCTCCCTACTGAATGATCTTGCAAGTATCGATGGAATGTCGCATCCTTGTTCATTTAGTTGCGAGTATCGATGGAATATCGCCTCCTCGCGGATTTGTGTGCAAGTATCGATGGAATGTCGCATCGTTGCTTTTCAAAAATTTTGGTTTTGCGGATACTGACTTGATGTCGTTTCCCCACGATTTTTGAAATTTGCGGTTTTCTCAAACCTTTGGGTTGTGGATATCAACTGCAATGTTGCCTCTCCACGATTTCTTGGTTTTTTCGAACCTTTGAAATTTGGGTTGTGTATATCAACTAAAATGTTGCGTCTCCACGTTTTTTTTTTTAGTTTTGCAAGTATCGACGAAATGTCGCTTCCCTGCGATTTTGGAAGTGTTGAACATGGTTCGCATTCTTCCAATTTTGTGCGAGTATCGACCAAGCATTGCTTCCTAGCGGTTTTTAAAAAAAAATTTGTTTAAAGACAGGAGGGTCGTGAATTTTTACCCAAAACCATTTTGACGGTAAAAGGTAGGGTGGACTAGGGTGGAAATCCCTGAATCCAGATATTATTTCAAACATTGAATTTTGGGCTCAAGGATTGAAAGTTTGGTCAAGTTAGGGAAAGGCTCCTAAACTTGGAGTTTTTAAACAATGAAACGATGAAAGTAAGCATTGTTTGAATTTCTAGAAATTTCAACATTTGATATGAAAATTCTAAAAAGAATGGGTTTGACGAGCAAGTACCTGGAAACAGGTTTTGGCCGCACAGGCATTGCTCTTACCCAGTTGGGTAAGTCCTCAAGGGTAGTATCGCTTTAAGAATTTGTCGTTGATGGGTAACATACATCTGTCACCCTCCATGTTTAGGAGTGCGTATGCGCCGTTGGAGGAAACCTGGTCGATGACGTAGGGTCCCTCCCATTTTGGCTCAAACTTGCCTTTGGAATTATTAGCGAAGACCATTGGTCTTTTTACCCCCAGAACCAAGTCACCCTTTTTGTAGGCACATTGCCTGACCTTTTTGTCGATAGATCCTACCATGCGTACTTGGTAAAGTTCAATGCTTTGTCGAACTTCGAGTCGTCTTTCATCGAGATTGTCCAGCTTATGGAGTCGCAATTTGACATTATTTTCTTGAGTCATGTCATTTATCAAAGATACCCTCAGGGAAGGAATTGTACATCCAAGGGTACGAAAGCTTCGCATCTATAGACCAAAGAGAATGGTATGCTATGGGTTCGAACGGTGGTTCAATAGGCCCACAAAGCTTCAGACAGTTTGTCGCTCCAGTCTCTTTTGTAACTAGAGACCATTTTTTTGATGATTTTGCAGAGTGTCTTGTTGAAGGCTTCTGCTAATCCGTTTGCTACCGGATTGTATGGAGTCGAATGACAGCTTTGGATTTTATATTTGTCGCAGAACCTGTAGAATCGATGATCCCGGAATTGTGGACCGTTATCATGGATGAATCTTTTGGGTATACTGAAACGACAAATGATGTTGGTGCGTAGGAACTGAAGGACTGATGAGGTCTTCATTTCGTTGAGCGCAAATGCTTCTGATCACTTGGAGAAATAATCCGTAGCGGCAAAGATAAAGCGATGACCTTTACTTGAAGGGGGAGAAATATGGCCAATGATGCCCATACCCCAGGCTTCGAAAGGCCATGAGATCGTTGTAGGATGCAGCCATTCTGGAGGCATGTGAATGTAATCTCCATGAACTTGGCATTATTGGCAGCGCTTAGCAAATTGCATTGCGTCAGCTACCATGGTAGGCCAGTAATAACCTAACATTTTTATCTGATTGTAGAGCTTTGGACCAGCCTAATGAACTCCACAAAGACCAGGATGAACTTCTTCGAGTGCTTTTTCAGCCTCTTGTTGTGACAAGCAGCGTAGAAGTATTCCATTGAAGGATTTCTTATAAAGGATTTTTGAAGGAATATCCAAATGAAAGCTTGGGGCTTGCCTTTGGATGTTAATTTATCCTTTTTTTTATCTTTAGGTAGGATTCCAAACATAGTATAATCAATGAACAGATCCCTCCAGTCGCAAATTGAAGGTTGAAGGATGGAGATCCGACTTCTAACCACTCGGTGGCATTCAGCAACTGCTTGGTGTGTGTTAAGAGGAGGGAGGATTCTTCTCTCGTACACTATGATTTGCATGCTTTCCCCTTCCTGGATTGCCATAGATGCAGCAAGTCCGGTCAGGGCATCTGCACGTATGTTTTCACCTCTATGAATGTAGGTGATGTGGCAGATGTCAAACTTTTGCAGAAGCGGTTGTGCCTTTTTGTAGTAAGGTAGCAGATCGGGCTTCCTGACTTCAAGTTGTGCCTTTTTGTAGTAAGGTAGCAGATCAGGCTTCCTGACTTCAAATTTCTTATTCACCTGGTTGACGATCAGTTGAGAGTCTCCAAAGATTTCCAGCATGGTGATGCCAGATTCGATGGCGAGTTCCAATCCTAGGATTAGAGCTTGGCATTCAGCTACATTGTTTGTGCATGGTTCTAGTAGCGAGAAAGCGTGTGGAATCATGTATTTGTCGGGGCTAACAAAGAGGATGCCAACTCCCGAGATCAGCTGTCTTTTTTCATTTGTCCCGGTTGCACCGTCAAAGTACATGTCCCAGGATGTATTTTGTGAGGAAGTCTCCACGTTGTAGACTGGTTCGTCTGGGAGATCATCTCTAAGTAGAGAATCTTTAGGCAATGGATGCTCTGCGAGAAAGTCCACTAGACCTTGCCTTTTGATCACTTTTTGTGGTACATATCTAATATCAAATTGTGACAGAATGATGGACCATTTTGCCAGTCGGGCATTGAGAGAACCTGCTTTTGTGACAAGGACCTTCAAGAGGTTGATCCTCGAAACTAAGTAGACTGTGTTGGAAAGCAAGTAGTGACGAAACTTTTGTACGGCGAACATCACTGCAAGGCATTCCTTTTCGATTAGAGAGTAGCGATGCTCTGTAGCTACTAGCATGTGGCAAAGGTAGTATAGAGCAGCTTCTTTTCTTTCATCATTTTCTTGGACAAGCAGAGCGCCCAGAGAGTGATCAAGGGCTCTTGTGTACAAGATGAATGGTTTTCCAGTGGTAGGAGCAGCTGACACTGGAGGTTTGGTGAGGTATGACTTGATATATTGGAATGCAACTTCACAATCAGCATCCCAAACAAAGTTCACACCTTTTTTCATCAACCGGGAGAATGGGCGGCATTTCCCCGAAAGATTGGAGATGAACCGTCTGATATAGGCTAATCTCCCTTGAAGCCCTTTGAGTTCTCTCAAGGTTCTTGGAGAGGGCATTTCTAGGATAGCCTTGACTTTTATGGGGTCAAGCTCTATTCCAGCCTTCCGAACTTGAAATCCGAGGAACTTACCCAACGAGACGCCGAAGAAGCACTTCAGAGGATTCATTCGCACTTTGTGTTTGCGAAGCCGGAGGAAGACTTCTCGAAGATCTTTGAGATGGTCTTCTTTTCTTTTGCTTTTGACGGCGAGGTTATCAACGTAACATTCGACCATCTTGTGCTGCATATCTTGGAATATTTTCATCATAGCCCTCTGATATGTGGCACCAGCATTTTCCAGACCAAATGGCATGACAGTGTAGCAATACACGCCAAATAGGGTCCGAAAGGATGTGTGTTTTTCATCTTCAGGATGCATCTTTATCTGATTGTAGCCAGAGAAGCCTTCCATGAATGTCATGATTCGCTCGAATCCGCAGGTATTGTCAATATGGGGAGCGGGAATTCATCTTTAGGGCATGCGCCATTCAGGTCTCTATAGTCAATACAGACCGTGATCTGCCCGTTTTTCTTTGTCACAGGGACAATGTTGGCCAAACATTCAGGATGTTGTTTCTCACGGATGAAGTCTTCGGCCCTACTTGACAGGCTTGATGTCATCCCGAAGATTGAGTTTATGGACTGCTACCTTGGGATCTAAACCAGGCATTTCAGCGTATGACCATGCGAAGCAATCGACAAACTCACGAAGAAAAACGATATATTCGGGTAACTCATCATCCTTTATATTCTTGCTTATGAATACAGGACGTGGGATATCTGATGTTCCCAAGTCTATCTTTTAACAGGATCTTCTGTTGGAAGGTTCTAAGGTGGTTCCTCTATGATATTTTCGGAGGCTTCCAGCTCAATGAAACCTTTTGGGGTTTCAAGGGCATTTCCAAACCAAGGTTTTGTTCCTTTCCATGGGTCTTCTTGATTGGTGATCTTCTCAAGACTTGTTATGGGATGGTCCCAATCGCCTGTGGAAACTGAGTCGAAGTAAGGTGCTTCTTTTGGAGACGAGGGTTCTTCTGGGTCAGAATACCATATGTCTATGTTATCGGACAATTCCTCTTTATCATCAGAGAAATCATACGAATTGGAGGAGCTTTCTGGATCTTTATCAGGTAATTCTTCAAAGAGATATCCAGGGAGATCGATGTTTGCATGGACTTGAGATGTTGAGGCTTGGTCAGCAAATTGACTTTTAAGCCTTTGCGTCAACTATCTCATGGGGGTGTCAGGATCATACCCCTAACCCGTGTGAAGACTTTTCTACATAACCGTAGAGTCTCCAATCTTCCAGCTGGCTCTTGGTCAAGGCGGGCCCCAATGGCGTGAGAAGATCGCGGCCTTCTCCCAAACCGACTGGGTTTTTAGCGTCATAGCTCATTTTCTTCATAATAGCTTGTGCCACAGGACTATATAAGGATAGTTGAGACATACTTTCATTTTGGAAAGGTTCAAGCATGGAGTTTGATAAAGAAGCATCCGATCTATGGAAGAAGATCGGCTTTTCCTTTGCTGAAGTTGCTGGAACAACGAAGGAAGCAGATGTAGGATATTCTACATCAGCAGGTGTCTCCATTGGAGTAAGAGCAGGCTGAACTTGCTGAGGGTCAGCTTGGCTTGACGATGTGTCGTCTTCTGGCTCTGAATCTGAATCCGTGTCTTCCATGATAGACACAAAAGAGATAACAAATTTGCCCCCAGACTTTTGCTTTGCCTTCTTCACTTTAGTTGTGATGACCAAAGGCTTCGAAGCTTTGAGGGAGATGACGAAGGGAGTTTGAATGCTCTCTTCGGATTTACCAGAGGGTTTGTTTTTTTTTGGTGATTATTGAGGAGCCTTGCCTTTATCTTTCTGGAGATTTTCGGCAAAGGGTGCTATTTCCTTCTCCTCTTCTTCTTTTTCACCTTCATATATCTGTGAGTCTGTGAAGTGGACTTCTCTACCTTTGAAGGGTTTTCTGTCCGTAAAGACTCGATGTATCATGCCGTCGTTGCCGATGAATTTGTTGCATTGATGTAGAGTTGATGGGGCAACACCATTCTCGTGGATCCAGGGGCGTCCGAGAAGGATGTTTAGCATGAAGGGGTTTTTATTGCATACACAGTGACCTCAGAGATAAGATCACCGATTTGCAACTTGAACCTGATTTTACCGATAGGCGTTTGAGTACTCCCATCATATCCAAAGATAGATACAGATGTGTGGCTCAGCTTGTTGGGTGGGATGCCCAAGTCTTCGAGAGCCGAAGTGGAGATGAGCCTGAGTGCAGAACCTAGGTCAATCTGAACTCTATGCATAGGCATTTCCTTGATGTACCCTGTGAAGTATAGGGGTCGGTTGTGCCTTGTTTCACCAAGTAGGAGGTCTTCCTTAGTGAAGGCAATGGTTGTACTGGCTACCTTTGGAACCGAGAGGCATTCGATGCATGATCCCTCGGTTTTCTTCTTTTCTCCCTTTGAGGAAATTTCTGAGTTTTTGACCCGACAGTCCATTTCAATTTGGAGGACTTGCGGGGCATGTTTGTCAACATCATCATTCAGCTTTTGTAATTCTGAAATGAGATTATCACGAGTGCGCGGAGACATTCGCAATAAGTCTAGGATGTGCAGACGTGCAGGTATGCGCTTGAAATGTTCAATCAAGTCATACTTAAAAGCCTCCTTGGGGCCTGCATGTTCATCATTGTTGTCACTAGGGGCGCTTACAACATCTTTTCCGGAAGGATTTACATAAGTAAAGGAAGATTGGTTGTAATTCTTATGGTAGTCCTAGCCAAAACAGGCGCCTCTACCAACGTCGAGAGCTCCTTGAGAAGGGTCTTCGTTTGGAATATTTTCTTCAAGATCAAGAGGCTGTCGTTTTTCATTTGCTGAGGATGTATCTACAGCAGAGTTACCATCCTTAGCGATTGTGTTGCATGGAGCATTTCCCGGGAACAAGTCCTGAACAGCATCCAGCAACCTTTCTTCTTCGTTGACTAATTCATCTTCCCAAGCATCAATAGCTAGGGATTCAGTCAAGAAGGGTGTGAGCTCTGAAGTCACAGTCTCAGGAGTAGAAACCTGAGAGGGTGTTCTCTCAGTGAAAGTCACGTGAGACAAGGTAGCTCCGGAAGATATGGTGCTAGGCATCGTCGGAGTGTAAGTGATTTCATCAGACGATGCTTCGGAAGAGCTATAATCCCGAATTATCACATTACAGGAAGCTCTAACAGGAGACGTTGCCTGTTCGGAGTCAGACTCATCCTCAGATGTAAGAGGATTGTCTATCCAGCAATTTTCTCCATTTTCAGGAGTTAAGGGAGGATGTACCTGAAAACTTCAGGGATTTCCGATTATGGATTACAAGAAAGCTTGTTGACGCGATCTTGCTCTTGTTCTAGAGCGAGATGCTGTAAGATCATTGCATATTATTCAAGATCAGGCATGGGAGCCAAATCTTCTTCTTCGTCTGCTCTTCGTGGTTCAACATGGTTGATTTCCACTGCAGCAATGACGGGTGCTGGGTCAACAACATTTTCTTGTACAGCCTCTTGGTCTTCTTCATCATTAGACCAGGATCTTTATGGCTGTAAATGGTTATACCAGATTACTAGCATAAGGTGAGTTTCAGGAACTCATTCTTCATCGAAGAGATATTCTCCTGCTTCAAGGGATTCCTCTCACTCGTCGGTGTAGTTGGATTCGAATCCATCATCGGTGTCACTAGACTCGTATCCATCAATGGAGAATCTAAGTACCGAATTGCAAGAGTATGATGCCCCTAGCGTGGCATTTTCTTTGAATTGATGTGGCATGAAATCACTGAGAGTGAATTTTCTTACCCCCTTTGAAGTCTCTGGAAGGGACGTTTCTGTTGCCCCTAGTGAAGCGGTAGAGGCCTCTGCCTTTTCATGGACTTCTTGCTTTGGCTGGGTCTTCTCTTGTCGTTTGAGCTTGAGGAGATGTTTCCTAGCCTACCTTCACTGTTGAGTTGTTGGCTTTGTTTTCACGATCTCCCAGTTTTCATCTTCTAGTAGATCGGGATGTACCCATATGGGTTGTCGGTCTGGTGTCGGGTAAGGAACCAGCTCTTCGGACGCTTCAATTCTGTTTCTCACCTTAAAGGAAGTAGTGCTCTTCTTCTTTGGTGATTTTGGTGTTTGTCCACATGACACCATGTTGACAGAGGTAGACCCATAGTTTTTGTCAAAGGTGATGACTCCATTTTTCCACAAGTCATTTATTTTCTTCCTCACAACGAAGCATTGATTGAGAGGATGCGAGATCATCTGGTGGTATGGACAGTACCGAGGATCGTTGGTTTTGCCAACATCTCCCGGTCTTTTGGGTTCAGGCAAGGTGAGCTTACCGTTTGCCATGAGAGCCCCGAAGATTTCATCAACATCTTCACCGAATGGGTATTTTTTTTACTCGCTCTTTGAAGGCATCAGAGAGTTCAGGTCTCTTACCAGCAGCTTTCTTTTCAGCTTTCTTTGGTGGCTGAGGAGCTGACTTGGTTTGCACATTGAGGACCTCTTTTTTCTTTGGTTTTGAGGTTCCAATGGCGGTTGGCTCTTTTCTTAATGATTTCTGACTGTCGAGGTCTTTAATCACTATTTCAGCCTCCATTGAAGCTTCTAGGAGTTCTCCCAAGTTCTTTGATTTGTTACCGATGATCATGGAGCGGATTCTAGCTCTCATGTTATTTCGGCAGATGTCGACTAGCGACGCTTGTGGCAGTACATCAGAGCATTTGTATGCCATTGCTTTCCACTTGTGAATGAAGTCATATGTTGACTCATTCTCCCCATGTTTTAGGCTGCAGAGTTGAGCCATAGTAGCGGGATGATCCTCACCTTTGAAGTGAGTCAGGAAGCGTGTCTCTAGCATGGCCCAGTTTTGGATGGAGTCCTCCGGCAAAGTGGAGTACCAATCAAAGGCTGTACGTTTTAGGATACTTGCAAAGAGGTGGATCTTGAGTACATCTTGATCCGCGATAGCTCCCGTCAAGATCTTGAAGTGGATGACGTGCTCTCTGACTGATCCTTTCCCCGTATATGTTTGGAGAGTAGGATGCTTGAATTTTGTAGGGAATGGGACCGAGTCCATCCATAAGGGATATGGTGGCTTGTGTTGGATATCGCGATCACTGAGAGGGGGGGGGTGAATCAGTGATTTCTAAAAAACAGGTCCAATTCAACAACAAAACAAGTCAAACCACACAATGACACCAGATTTAACGTGGTTCACCAAAAGGCTACGTCCACGGATCAAAACCGTCCGAACACCGATCCGGTACAGGTCTGAATATATTTAGTCGCACCAACGACAAAGAGCACCAACCCTTAGTTTCAGATAGCACCAACTATCTAGGAAGCACCGACTCCCTTTACAATTTATCTGCACCCACAGATAGGATCACCAAACCCCAAACACCAAGCACCAACTTGATGTAAAAACTGAATAGAAGATAAACTCTGTCTACAGCCCTTCCCCTCTACAATTCTCTCTCTCTCAATCCCTTACAAATTGAAATTAAAGCATAAAGAGACACTTAACTCATGGACGAATCACCATCTTCAAGAGCATAATCTCGTCCACAATTGCTGTAGAAAACGTCTGATAATGCAGCAACACAGCAACACAGCACTCTCTTCTCTCTTCTCTTCTCTCTTTTCTCTTCTCTTCTGGTGTATCTTTAGAACGACCCATACATGCCTTTTTATAGGTTATGTTAACCCTTAATTGTATTCAAAACAGGCTACAATTCGTTTAGAAAGAGTCCCAAACAAATTAGATAAGAGTACTGAATTTTCGTGCAAGACTTCTGTTTCTGCGCAACTCTGGTTCCCGTGCTCGGTCGACATCCTTGCTTGCTCGGTCGACATCATACACTGTCTGGAAACAGTCAATTATCGCGCTCGGTCGACATCCTGGGGTCCCGGTCGACCAAAGACACACTGTGTCACGAAAATAACTGGGAGCAGTCTAAAACTTTTTCTGCAGGTTTCTCTTGCTTCGGTCGACCGCATGGGGTGCCCGGTCGACCGCATGCTCTGCTTCAGGAATTCTGAATTCCTGACTGTTTGATCTCTGATTCTTCTTTTCAGCTCTATCAACACCAGCCTTTTAACATCACGTTTGTGACAATGTGTTGACAAGAATTCCAACTCAAAACAATACTTGAGATACTATATTCTTCAATTCGTCAAAAGACTTTCAAGTCATCTCAAATTCCAACAATCTCCCCCTTTGGAATTGTTGGCAACACTATTGGAACTTCAACACTCACTTGGAACCAATTCTGAAATTCTTAAATAACAACCATGCACTGTCAACTATCTCCCCCTAGCTTTCATAGCATAACATCTCTCCTTGCTATCATAGCATAACATCTCTCCCTGCTATCATAGCATAACATCTCTCCCCCTTTGACAACAAGTCCAAAGGGACCAAACCGAGGAGCGAATAGGATATTCAATGAATGCATTGCTCCCCCTTTCAAGCACAACTCCTACGGTTTAGGAGAGTGAGTAACTCCTAACTTTTTCCGGAGATACTCGAAGACTTCCTTTGGTAGAGGTTTCGTGAAAATATCAGCCACTTGCTCAGTTGTTGGAACATATTCCAACTTGACCTCTCCATCAGCAACTTTATCTTTAAGAAAATGATAACGAATTGCTACATGCTTTGTTCGAGAGTGCTGAACAGGATTCTTAGAGATATGAATTGCACTCGTGTTGTCACATAGGATCGGCGTAGGATCCGTTGTAGGAACTCCTAGATCAGAGAGCATTTGCCGCATCCATAACACTTGCATACAACAAGTTGCTGCTGCAATATATTCCGCTTCCGCTATCGAAAGGGATACTGAGTCTTGCTTCTTACTATGCCAAGCAACTAATCTTTCTCCAAGATAAAATGCGCCGCCGCTAGTACTCTTGCGATCATCTACGCATCCAGCCCAATCGGCATCAGAATATGCAACAAGAGTGAAGGATTTGCCTTTGGGATACCAGATACCAAGCTCCATAGTACCTTTCAGATATCGAAAGATTCTTTTCACTGCTGTAAGGTGCGTTTCAGTTGGTGCTGCTTGAAAACGTGCAACCATACATACTGCTTGTAGAAGATCTGGTCTTGTAGCAGTCAAGTAGAGCAAGCTTCCTATCATAGAGCGATAGGTGGTATGATCAACGGACGAGGCCTTATCATCTTTGCTAAGCTTCGTGTTCGTTGACATTGGTGTGCTCACTGGCTTGCTGTCTTCCATATTGAATCGTTTCAGCATTTCCTTAATGTACTTCATTTGTGATATGAAGATGCCATGTTTCAGCTGCTGCACTTGTAAACCAAGAAAGAACTTTAGTTCTCCAAGCATTGACATTTCAAATTCTTTCTTCATCTCTTCAGCAAAATTCCTGCACATCTCCTCATCATTGCCACCAAAGATTATGTCATCGACATAAACAATAACGACCAGCTGTTTGTTCAACTCTGTTTTGACATAAAGATTGCTATCAACCAGTCCTTTTCCAAAACCGATCTTGCGGAGATAGAGATCCAGCCTTGCATACCATGCCCTTGGCGCTTGTTTCAGTCCATAAAGAGCCTTTTTCAACTTGCACACTAGATCTGAATTTTTGCTAATAAGAAAACCATCAGGTTGCTCAATGTAGACCTCTTCTTCAAGTAATCCATTCAAGAAGGCTGACTTTACATCCATCTGAAATACCTTGAGGTTTTGTATGCAGCCAATGCAAGAAACATACGAATGGCTTCCAGACGAGCCACTGGTGCAAAGGTCTCTTCAAAATCTATGCCTTCAACTTGAGCATAGCCTTTACAAACCAACCTTGCTTTGTTTCGTATGACCTGACCATCTTCATTCAGCTTATTCCGAAAGACCCATTTAGTACCAATAACATTCTTATCAGTAGGTCTAGGAACAAGTTCCCATGTGGAGTTCTTCTCAATTTGCTCCAACTCCTCATGCATAGATTTCAACCAACTTTCATCGAGACTGGCTTCAGCCACAGTCTTGGGTTCAATGGTGGACACAAGTGAGTAATTGCTAACTACACTTTGTCTAGTTTGAACGCCTGCCTTAGGATCTCCAATGATTTGATCCTTAGGGTGTTGCTCTATCCAAGTGCTGTGCTTCTTAGGTGTAGTATCTTCTGAGTCATCCTTTGATTTCTCAGAATCATTAGATTCAGCCATCTCATCATCAATCTCACTCGAGTCCTCATAAACTGGACTGTCATTATGAGTTGCATTCTTTGGGTCAATATTCTCATCTATTCTCACATCAGCACTTTCTATGATTTTTCTGGTTCTTTTGTTAAGACACCTATATGCCTTGCTAGTAGAGGAGTAACCCAGAAATATACCTTCGTCAGCTCTTTCTTCAAATTTGCTCGAATTTTGTTCGAGCCGCTTGATGTAACACTTGCTGCCGAAGACTCTGAAGTGCTTGACTGTTGCTTTTCTTCCAAACCATAGCTCATAGGGAGTTTTGTCTTCATGTGGCCTGATCAAGCATCGATTTTGAATGTATACAACCGTATGAATTGCCTCTTTCCAATACTTGTCAGCCATCTTGCTTTCACTTAGCATCGTACGAGCCATCTCTTGTACGGTGCGATTCTTCCGTTCCACAACTCCATTTTGCTGTGGAGTTCTAGGGGCTGAGTACTGTCTTTGAATGCCATGATGTTCACAATATTTAGTGAACTCTTCAGATGTGAACTCGCCTCCACGATCAGACCTTAAAATCTTGATACGTTTTTCCAATTGATTTTCAACCTGTGCTTTAAACACTTTAAAACGATCAAGTGCTTGATGCTTATGCTTAAGAAACAATACCCATGTCATACGAGTATAATCATCAATGCATAACATGAAATACTTATCTCCATTGGTGCTTTGAGTTCGCATCGGTCCACAGAGATCAGTGTGCACTAGCTCAAGAGGTTTCTTGGAATGATGCTCCTTTGACTTGAACATAACCCTCGTTTGCTTTCCCTTTTGGCAAGAGTCGCAAATGGGATTGGAAGGCTTTTCAACTGTAGACATGCCTCTTACAGCCTTTGAATTGCAAATCTTTGACATGTTATCAAAGCTTAGATGCCCAAGGCGTTTGTGCCATAACCAACTTTCCTCTGTCCGACTCATCAAGCAGGTCTTTTCAGCTCCATCTGACAATGTATAGAGATTTCCAGCAGTTCTTGATCCAGTTGCCACTGTTTTGCCGTTGCTACTCTTCTTGATGGCAAACCCATTCTTTGTGAAGATAACTTCGTGACCCTTGTCACAGATCTGGCTCACACTAAGCAGGTTGTGTCTCAATCCAGACACATATAAGACTTCTTCAGATCTGATCTTGTTTGCCATAAGCTGAATAACACCTTTTCCGCAGATTTTGGCACCATCATTGTTGCCAAACTTCACTGAACCGCCTTCATAGTGCTGTAGTTTGATGAATTTCTCTTTATCACCAGTCATATGGCTTGAACAACCACTATCAAGGACCCATGGTGCTGCCTTCTTTTGTGCATTGAATGCCATTTGCACAATGAGAGATTCTTTGGGACTTTCTGCACTTTGCTTTGCTCTCCAAGCCTTGACTAACTTGGGTTTCTTTTCAACCTGAAATTTGTTAGCAATATGCAACCTACAATCCCTAGCCAAGTGTCCATAATTATAGCACTTATGGCACTCAATTTTGTGGCTACTTAAGATTGAAAAAGGGTTCCTAGTCACAAGTGAGCTGTATTGCACATAGAATTTGCAATCGTCTCTTTTATGTCCAAACATATTACAATGAAAGCAATAACCATAGAATTTGTATCTTCTTTGTGGCTGGTTAGTCTTCATTACCTTTCTAATGGACTCCTTTCTAGGTTGAGTGGGCTTCATAGAGTTAGAAGGTGCAGTGACTTGCTTCACAAACTCTTTCTTTTCAGGAGGTACAATCTTAGAGGATTCACCTTTCTCAAATCCTAGACCAAATCTGAAGTGGGCAGGTCTTTGAACTTTCAGTAGTTCATCGAGTTTCATGGTCCCTTCAATCGCTTGGAGCGCTTTGAGTTTTTTGCTATTTTCCAAATTTTCAGCCTTTGCTCTAGCGATCTCAGTTTCAAGTTTCATAGCCTCTTCGTTTTTCATACTTATTTGGTTTTCAAGGACTTCTACCATTCTTTTATATTCTTCTACTTGAGTTTTCAAAGCAATAATAGAACTTTCAGATTCATGGAGAAGTTTCAGATTTTTCTTACTTGTTTTGCGTTCCATGCTAAGCTCCTCAAGTGCGGCTATGAGTTCCTCTTCAAGATTGACTTCAGCCTCCTCTTCCTCTTCCGGATCTAGCTCTTCTTCTTCTTCAACAGTGACCATGAAAAGAGCTTCGGTTGATTCATCATCGTCTGAAGTTTCAGACGTGCTGTCATCTTGTTGACATAGAAAGTTTTTAGCTTTGCCTCTTTTTCTGAAATTTCTCTTTCCTTTACTCTTTTCAGCATAAGAGTCATTATCATTGTCTTCTTTTAGCGGACACTTCGCAGCAAAGTGACCAACACCTCCACAATTGAAGCATTTAAAGGGTAGTTTCCCTTTGTACTTGCCATTGCTTCCTTTCTTCAACTTTCTAACAAATTGAGCCTCAAGCTCATCATCATCAGAATCAACATCATGACCAGCAGTCTCTTTTGCCTTTTTCTGAACTTTGAAGGCCGCTTCTTTATCAGATGAAGACGTCTTTCCTATGCGCATCTCATAGGCAGTTAGAGAACCATGTAATTCATCCATGGAAAATGCATTCAGATCTTTGGCTTCTTCGATGGCTGAGACTTTTGAATCAAACCGGGGAAGAAGAGATCTTAGAACCTTTTTTACGATGACCGGCTCTTTAATCTCCTCCCCTAGTCCACGAATGTCATTCGTGACTTCATTCACTCGTTGCATATACGATTCAACATTCTCGCTTTCCTCCATGCGAAGAGACTCGAATTGAGAGCAATGAGTTTGCAATTTGGCTTCTTTAATCTTCTCATCACCTTCATGTATGCTTTGCAACTTGTCCCAAATTTCCTTGGCTGTTTTGCATGCAATTACTTTGACAAGCTCGCTGTCCACAAGGCCACTAAAGAGTGCATTCTGTGCCTTGGAGTCGTTGTCTGCCAACTTCTTCGATGCAGTATCATTGGGTACGGTGGCAGTATTGTAACCGACTCTGACAGCCTCCCAAACATCATAGCCAAGAGATTTGATGAAGGCTTGCATCCTAATCTTCCAAAAAGAGTAATTAGAACCATCAAACAGAGGTGCTTTCATATTCCCTGTATTGACTGCCATGTGATTTGACAAGAGATCACCCTTAGCGTATTAAACTGATCAAGGGAGCCTCGCTCTGATACCAATTGTTGGATATCGCGATCACTGAGAGGGGGGGGGTGAATCAGTGATTTCTAAAAAACAGGTCCAATTCAACAACAAAACAAGTCAAACCACACAATGACACCAGATTTAACGTGGTTCACCAAAAGGCTACGTCCACGGATCAAAACCGTCCGAACACCGATCCGGTACAGGTCTGAATATATTTAGTCGCACCAACGACAAAGAGCACCAACCCTTAGTTTCAGATAGCACCAACTATCTAGGAAGCACCGACTCCCTTTATAATTTATCTGCACCCACAGATAGGATCACCAAACCCCAAACACCAAGCACCAACTTGATGTAAAAACAGAATAGAAGATAAACTCTGTCTACAGCCCTTCCCCTCTACAATTCTCTCTCTCTCAATCCCTTACAAATTGAAATTAAAGCATAAAGAGAGACACTTAACTCATGGACGAATCACCATCTTCAAGAGCATAATCTCGTCCACAATTGCTGTAGAAAACGTCTGATAATGCAGCAACACAGCAACACAGCAACACAGCACTCTCTTCTCTCTTCTCTTCTCTCTTTTCTCTTCTCTTCTGGTGTATCTTTAGAACGACCCATACATGCCTTTTTATAGGTTATGTTAACCCTTAATTGTATTCAAAACAGGCTACAATTCGTTTAGAAAGAGTCCCAAACAAATTAGATAAGAGTGCTGAATTTTCGTGCAAGACTTCTGTTTCTGCGCAACTCTGGTTCCCGTGCTCGGTCGACATCCTTGCTTGCTCGGTCGACATCATACACTGTCTGGAAACAGTCAATTATCGCGCTCGGTCGACATCCTGGGGTCCCGGTCGACCGAAGACACACTGTGTCACGAAAATAACTGGGAGCAGTCTAAAACTTTTTCTGCAGGTTTCTCTTGCTTCGGTCGACCGCATGGGGTGCCCGGTCGACCGCATGCTCTGCTTCAGGAATTTTGAATTCCTGACTGTTTCAACTCTGATTCTTCTTTTCAGCTCTATCAACACCAGCCTTTTAACATCACGTTTGTGACAATGTGTTGACAAGAATTCCAACTCAAAACAATACTTTGAGATACTATATTCTTCAATTCGTCAAAAGACTTTCAAGTCATCTCAAATTCCAACAGCTTGATCCCACGTTCTTTGAGTATATCCTCTTCTTTAGCTTTTGCAAGGATACTGCCTACGTCCTTTTTGGTGAGGACGCGTGACTCATTTTCTTCTCCATTTACCTCATCATCTTGATGATTCAGAGGAGGTTCATTATTCGCCTGATTTTGGAAGGCGAGGAGAAGGTTTTCCATCATAGTTTCAATCCTCTCCTGGGCTAGTTCCAACTGCTGGATGCGTGTGAAAGCATCTTCTTAAGGTGGATTGCAAGGTTGTGGCTCAGAATTTGTAGCAGGACGTTCATCCCTCCGGATTCGAATGAAGAAATTATCTTGGTGACTGAGCTGGGGCTCATTCTTTTTTATGAAGAGCTTGAGGAAGGATTACTCTGCCGTCCTTGGCTTGAAGGAGCAGGGGATTCTTCTGAATGTCTTCTTGTCCTGAGACGCTGCGGGTCATTGGACGTCGGACATGAATTTTTGTTGCTGACTTTTGGCGTCTTCTGGTTTTTCCAACCATCTGGACAGTAGCAACTTGGAGGCCTGGCTTGTTGTAAAAGGGTATACTCAGAAAGAAAGAATCGAATATGAGAAGACCTTCTCGCCGGTATCCATGCTCAAGTATATCCGGATACTCTTATCCATTGCGGCTCATCTCAACTAAGAGACTCGACAAATGGATGTCAAGACGGTATTTCTTAACAAGCATTTTGAGGAAGACATCTACATGATGCAACCAGATGGTTTTGTAACAAAGAACCAAGAGCATAGAATTTGCAAACTACAGAAGTCCATTTATGGACTCAAGCAGGCGTCTGGAAGTTGGAACATCCGTTTCGATCAGGCAATCAAATCATTTGATTTTTGTCAAAATCCGGATGAGTCATGTGTGTATATGAAAAGTGAAGGAGGCAGGGTAATTCTTCTTGTATTATATGTTGATGACATCCTTCTCCTTGGAGTGATATAGAGATGTTGTCAATTGTCAAAGTTTGGTTGGCAAAAATGTTGATAGGAAGGATTTGGGAGAAGCCAGCTACATCCTAGGAATCAAGCTTCCTGGAGACCGGAAAAATAGGATGATTGGCTTATCTCAAGCTGCATACATAGATAAAGTACTGATACGATTTGCAATGCAAGATTTCAAGAAGGATATCACACCTTTCAGGCGTGGATTGCACCTTTTCCAATGATCAGTGTCCCAAGACAACTAAGGAAAAGGAGCAGATGAGAGCGGTACCATACACTTCGGCCGTTGGTAGCCTCATGTATGCTATGCTTTGTGCCAGACCAGATATTTGTCACGCAGTAGGCTTAGTCAGTAGATATCAGTCAAACTCAGGTCCTGACCATTGGACTGTTGTAAAATATATTATCAAGTACTTGAGAAGAACTAGAGATTACATGTTAAATTACGGTAGTGATGAGTATATTCCAGTTGGATGCACAGATTCCGACTTCATGTCAGATAAGGATTCTAAGAAATCCACCTCTGGATATGTGTTTATGCTTGGCGGCGGAACTATCAGCTAGAGAAGTATCAAAATGGAATGTACCGCTGATTCCACCTCGGAGGCTGAATACGTAGGAGCTTGTGAAGCAGTATGGCTCAAAAGATTCCTTTTGGAACTTGGAGTGGTACCTTTGGCGTGACAACAACGGAGTAGTCGCACAATCCAAGGAACCAAGAAGCCATAAAAACCAAAAGCACGTACAGAGAAAATATTATATAGTCAGATATATTGTAAAGATAGCTGACATAGCTATCACCAAAATAGCATCTACGAATAATCTCGAAGATCCCTTTAACTAAGCCTTTGACTATCAAAGTCTTTGAGCGGCACGTCACTACACCAAAAACAGCTATCAGGAAGTGTTGAACACCGTTCCTAATGAAAATTGGAACGGTCCAAAACCGCTACCAAAACCCATGTTCCTAAACCATTGAAACGGTTTCAAATCGTTTCAAATTAAAATTTTTGGAAGTGTTAAAAACCGTTCCAAAATTCTTTGAACCGTTCCAAATTATGAATTTTGGAACGGTTCTAGACACTGCCAGATTTCACTTTACCGTTCCAAATTCAAATATTTGGAACGTTTGTAGTCCTTTTTGGAACGGTTCTAAACACTTTCCAAATGTTCTAAAACCGTTCCAAATTTAAGTGTCCGTTAGAATTAGTATCTATTTTGGAACGGTTCTAAAAACCGTTCCAAAAGCATTGTCAAACCGTTCTTATTCCAGAACCATTTAAAGCCGTTCCAAATTTAGTGAGAACGGTTTATAACCGTTTCTAATGATTACATTTTTTTTTTTAAAAAACGCTGTAATTGCAAATTTTTAATATGCCACCAAAACAAATGCATATTAAAAAAAGTTAATAAATTGTAGCATTCACACCTATACACATTCATAGAAAACAATCACCAAATGGTTCACAAAATCTAAAATTGAAATCAATAGACTATCTTAAACTCAAATATTAAATTTATTATATTTGAATATCCATACATCACACATCCACCTCATATAACCTTCTAACTACTTTCATCCACTCCATTTCTAAAAAAAATGACAACCAAATAGTCCATCCCATCACATTTGTTGTGGCTTTAACTTTTTCCAATGTTAATGTTTACTGCTAGCTGAGTCCAATTGTTATGGTGGAAAAAGCCCTCCAATTAACTTGTAGCATTCTTTGCAACGAACTTCTTTTCTTGCATAAGTATATTCTTTTGAGCATCCTCCTGAAAAACAAAATAGAAACCAGGCTAAACAACAGCAATAATGGAAAATGAGCAGCTCATAAACTTGGTAAAAAAAAGGACAATCATCAAGTTGACAGGATTGATTTTTCTTTTCTCATTTTTGTAGAGATTGATGATTTTGAAAGGGATAGAAAGGGACCTGTTGCATTTGACTGGAGCTGAGGGATTGGTCTCACATGTTCCCTTCCACCTTGGTGGAGCGGGTCCAAGTCCTGTATCATTGAAGCTCTCAGATTCTGGCCACACACCTGACCAACCAACAAAACAGAAAGCTAATCACTTGAATATTACAGTCTTTATTTTTTTATAACTTGAGTATTGCAGTGTTACCACCCATTTCAAACTAGGTAGCAAACACATTGAGTAGTAAAGGTATAAATATTCAAATGACTTGGAATCCAATGAAGTGAAATGGTCTCATTGGTGCCAGCCAAGGCAGTAAAATTACCGAATTGGGTTGAGGATGGGTTTGGTTGCTTCTGGCATTCCACCCCTCCTTTTTTTTGTAATGGTGCATTCCACTCCTGTTTGCATAAGCCAGCCTGAACCGACCCATAGTCGAATCTATTCAGAATTTTATATTTTTTCCTCCTACATGAAAAATACATTTAATAGAGAGATCAGAAAATGAGACCTGTACCAGCCTATGATAATAAATGAGTTAAAAAGGTCAATTTCTTCAATATAAATATGAACGAAACCTACAAAAAGAACAGAAAAAGTAGCATAAAGATGTATAGTATCGAGTTGAATAAATGAAAAAAAGATAGAAGAACTTGACAACCTTGTTATAGGGACATGTGGCATGTTGGTGAGGTCCCCTGGCCCCACCAGATGGGAGCAATAAACCCCATCAGCATGCCACATAAACATGATCATCAAGGTGCAGAAGTAGACACCACGCTGGCATTGAATAAAATGGCATTGAACTCAGAAAGTTGTGAGACAATACCACTGCATATCAGATCCATGCAATCATATGGGACCCTCAATGTAGATTACCTGAAACCTGATAGCGAGGCAATCTATTCATCAGCTGGCCACCCACCTACACTTAGAATGCAGACCATTGGCCATGTTTCTTCCAACCATCTATCAATTCTGTACAAAGTGGCCCACCAAATGAATGGTCCACTGTTTTTCACGATTGAGAATCTACACAGTTGGTCGACATTAAGGTTGGCTTGAATATTAAGTTGCTGCAGCAGGGTGGAAAACCAAACAGCTTCCAGGGAATGCGCATGATTAGCGAAATCAAGCATTCTGTATATTAATAATGCAAAATTGTGATAACCTGAATAAATCGGTTTCATCGAGAACAAAACCTTAGCTGTCCTCCTGAGGGTTTGCTTCAAATTTTGTTTTGCACAGATGTACTGGTGCTTCTGAACTTTGATAATCTAGCTTCCAACTTCTCAGCAATTAGTGTAATCCATGCCTATCATATCGAATAAGCACTGGATTTATAAATGAAAAGGACTAACTGGATTTATAAATGAAAAGGACTAAGGTGCATAACAGAAAGATATAATATGAACAGAAATATAGTTAACAATGGATATCGCAAGGATGGACATTGACACAGATTCAAATTAAAGACCCAACCTCAACCTGGACACGAATAAAGGGCCTGGATAGGCCAAAGTAAGGTGTAGTGACTTTTTAAAATTAAAAAAATAACATAACAACCCACTGATAGTACAATTTGAACTAGAGACCTTAATCTTGGGCCATAAAGTAACTAACTAGATGCACTGCATTGTATAAGTATGTTTCCTATAAATTAAAATGCATAACAGAAAAATCAGAAATCAGAAACTGGCAATATTGATCTGAAAAATATATTGCCCAAGTAGAAACTGCACATGCCAGAAACAATATTGGCATTGACATCATATAAACTCGAAGCCTGACTTTTTGGTCAAGTACATTTACTCACAAATATTCATCTGCAGAAAACTGGTTACACATGATAACTTTGATATAGAAAGGAAACATAGCTATTATGTAAAACATAAGCCACAAAAATGTGCCTCATCAGATTTAACAGCATATCATTGCACACATTTTGCCTATAAATATTCATTCAACTGAAAATAAAATGAGTCTACATAGATGTACATATTTATATATTATATTATCAAAAATAGAAAAGGGTAGTTCAAAATCACAACATTAATTCTGTGCTAAACAAAGACACTCCTGATCAAGTGCAGTGAAACCCCTAACTATGTCACCACCAATTATTGCAATCCCATTATCTCCAAGGGGTTGCAAGATGACTGCCTAGAGAAGGAAAAAGTGCATGCCAGCCAAGTTAAAAAGATGTCAACTTGGATAGCCAATTCAGAGAATAGTGATCTACTAAAAAGGCAATTTCCTACACTCAACACAAACTACTATGAACAAATTACACATCATTCTATTTTCAGTTTTTCAGTTTCATGCAGATGCAGCTAAGAAATCTCTTTTGATAATTTAAATATATAGATCATATGTATTATGCATTTATCACTTGTAGAACATTCTAGCACTCTATATTATGGGGTAAAGGGAGATATAAACTCTAAATCAAGCATTCAGCTGTACCTGGAACACAGATTGGTTCTCATAGGGACCAATTGGACTTGATTCTCCACAATAGGTGTCTGAAAAAATCCACCGATGCTTCCCACTAATAGCAACTTGTCCAATGACACTAAGAAAATAAAAAATAGAAAATTTGCATGCAGAACACCACCAAAGATCAGTCAAGAGAACTCTTCAAAAACAGGAACCCCTCTCTCTCTCTGACGCACACCACCAAAAGACAGAGAAGGCAAAACACAGGACCCTCTCCCCTCCAGACCACTGCACAGCACCAGCAGAGACCTTCTCATTCCAGAACATGACAGCAAAACACCATGCACAGCACAAAAGGGAGAACAAAACACAGCAATACAAAGAAAAAGCAGCCAGCACTTCAAAGCACTTCACCACACTTCCCTGCACTTCCACTACATAGCACTACACAGCACAGAAAGCCACCACCTTGCAAAGCACATCGCAGCAAAGAACAGCAGGACCAGAAATGGGAGGCTTCAGAACTACTTTACTCAAATCACTGCACACTGCAATGCACCACAGAAAACAGCACCAAACTACCAATTCACACAACTAGGTAACATTATATCAAGGGTTCAAGGGTTCAATTCAGAAACCCACCAATTCACACAACTAGGTAACATGATAAAATAAAAGAAAGTTCCCCACACAAGAGTCATACCATATTATTATAGCTTGGAGTTGATCTTTAATACTCTACCCAACTCCCCCACCCACCATTTGGTTTGTCATAGACAAAAGGCCATGGACAAACAACATTTACCATTTCATAAATCTGATGACAAAAGCCTCCCAATGTAGAGATGGATGGTAGTCTGGAATTTGAATGGCGGGGTTTATTTTATGGTTGATGTCCTTCAATCAGATGTGTAGAAAACTATAAACACCATAAATTTTAATTGCAAACTCCATTTTCCACCACCATTTTCTTCACCTTTTGTCTTCATCCGAAGAGACACTTAGCCTTTTCAATAGAAGCCTATTTCTAAGAAAACCTGAATTATTCATCACAAACTACTCAAAACAGCCATTTACCACGCTAGAAAACATCCACAACAAACAAGAACCCGAGAAGCGTACATGGATTTCAGAGATTAGGAGGAAACATGCATACATGAAGTAGTTATTCACAAGTGCACAATGATGATGAGTCTTTTTCATGCAGAACACTCAAAAGTCACTTACTGCATATGCAAGCAAAGAGCATCCCTCCTATTTGAAATCATGTCGTCATCTCCATTGCCTGTTACTTTTTACCTCTAAGCTTCACACCAAGAACCCTCTCCAGCTTGGTTATTATCTGTTGATTTGGAATAGCTTTCTCAGATTTATACTCTTGAATTACTTGTGGTTTCTCATTAATCAGCTACAAAACATTGGCACTTACATGTAAGAAACAAATTCAGGGGCATCAATAGTTAAGAAAAAAAATCCGGTTGGCTCCTTTATATTAGCAAAAAGGGACCACGATATCCTTGTGTAAAGATTCTATTAGATAAGCATTTTACTTAAAGCTACAGCTATTGTTGTAATCTAGTTTATTTTAAAACGATAAAAAAAATAACTTAATCTTGAAAACATCCATGAAAGTTCATTATGTGGATAAAGGTGAACCCACACACACAAACATCAAAGTTCATTATGATAGTAGAGGTGCATTTTGGATGTACCACATACATGTAGAGCAACATCAGCAGAATTGATAATTATAAGATCAGCTTCCTATGCCATTTTCATTGCAACACAGTATACAATACATGTTTCATGATAAATATTTATGCATTGGGCCCCCTTGGATCTTCATAAACCAAATGAAGATAACTCGGTTTATGCAAAATCAGGATTCTTTCGTTTGAATTTCCTGAGTCATATATGCCCCAATTGCTTCGTTCTTTGCTGCAACTAATTACTTGTAAACAGAGTTAAAGTTTTTTTTTTCAAGTTTGACTGAGTGAACTGCAACTGATTTCAAGAATTCAAACAGCGCAAGCAAAATAAAATTCGAAGGAAAGCATCCCTAACTGCCAAATCCATACATTTGTCACTGGAAATCGTGCGCAGATTTATTCTACATCATTAAGGCTGTGAAATGTGGCCGGCCTAGTTTGCAGGCCTATCACTAACTAAACTGGGATCAACCAGTTTTTCAAGAAGAGATAGGCCAGGGATTGATATGGACCAAGTTATTAGCATCAGCTGTGACCAGATAGACCTCAGCCCTATCCAAGTTAATTTAATTTTTTTTGCTCTGTTATTCCTCATATAGAGAAGAGAAGTAGACCTGAATGCTTGTGATGGTGGGAGATGCAAGCTTCTTAGGTTCTGGCGTGGACACAACAAGCTTGTACCTATAACATTCCATGGGTAGAATATCAAATCAGGTGACACTGAAAAGTTACTTCACGAGCACAAAAAAATAAAGTCCTCCTGGAAAATTCTCCTGTTTAAACTTCTGATATATTCCTCACATTACATGTACAAGCCAGCAGCCAACTTTTATTCTTTCTCAGTAATTGAAAAAATAGAAAATTTCTCACATTACATGTACCAGCCAGCAGCCAACTTTTATTCTTTCTCACTCATGACAACATAAAGAAAAGTGATATCCAATGTAGCTGCTATGATCCTAACATCAAATTTAGCTACAACAGCAAAATTAAAAATAATGTATTGCAAACCCTCAGCTAAAATTCCCCTACATGGTTCCCTTCCCAACCTCTTAAGTTGCCATTGTTTCCACTACATCAATCATTAGCCTATTGTGAGTTGCTGGAATGTGAGATTTCCATATATGAATGCAAATCACCAAGTTTCATTCCTCTTAAATTTTTCCCACATGATCAACTTTTGAGAAATCCCAACCACATAAGGCCAAAACCTCCCTCATTGCTAACTCATTTCTTTTTTTTTTACTTCAATCCAATAAAATTGGGTTGTATTTCAATCTCTTCACTGCAGTGAATTTAGTTTATAGATCTTAATAAAACGAGAGGGAAAATGCACATTGCAAGTAAACACAGAATTAGATACATGCTACAAATCCAAAAAATAATTAATAAAATCAGTTTTTAAGAAACACATGCATACACCTCTTGAAATGTAATGTAAAAACCAAGAAAAGCATGACAAATCTGTCATACTGACCTTATGTCCACTCTCCAATGCTTGCCCACCTTTGATTAGCACGCCCAGAGTTGCACCCACTCCAGTACCAACCATGACCGGTGTGGGAGTCGCAAGTCCAAGTGCACTTGGGCAAGCTATCACCATGACAGGGATGCCAAATTGAAGAGCAAGCTGAAAGCTATCCATTGGACTAAATCCAAGAAGAGTGTGAGACGTATATCATGGATATCCATTGGATTAGTTTGCATGCACAAGAAATGCCCATATACTTGAATTAAACCAGCATTGTGAATACAAGAAACAAATGTAGTTGTTACTTGAAGGAGATTAGGATTGGCCCAATGGGATAGAATTTCAGACCCTGGATTTTAAGTCCTATGGCTCTTGTTCTAATATTCTTTTCACTTATAAGAATGCTCTTACCTATTAAACAGAGCTTTTTTGTTTTCTTGGCAAGGTAAGATGCTACTATCTAATAAACAGAACTCATCCATAGTAGAGGCTGTAACACCCCGACCCACCTTAATCTCGTTTTAGAGTTAATTAATTTAGATTAATTGCTTAATGGATGTTTTGGTTGTGATTGGACTTGATTAGGTAGAATTAGTGGGGTTTGACCATTTACTAGGTAGATTATGACTTTTGGAGTGTTTTGGGTTCTTGTGTGTACTTAGAAATTTTTGGGTTTTTAATGCATTGCATAGAGCATTTCATGGGCCTTAACTTTCATGTCTTGACCCATTAAATTCGGATCTATTTAGACCCATTTCCAGCCCACTTAATCACCCCAGGCCCTTTCTTGCAATTTCAGTCCATTTCTGGACTTGCATGCAAGTGCAGGAGAAAAATTGGGATAAAACCCATTTCAGCTACTCTTTCTCCTTTCCTTCTCCATTTCCAGCAGCTGAGAGTTCTTCTTCTTCTTCTCCTCCATTTCTTCCTTCCTCATCTCAAGCAATCAACCAAGACTCCTAGCATGAATAGAAGCTAGCCACCACTTCATCTTCTCCACCAAGACAACATCTTCCAAGCTCAAGCATTCACTCATCTTTCTTTCTTCTTGCTTTTGGTAAGCTCTTTCTTCACTAAGCATTTTCATTTGATTTCCTTCATCTTGGAAAGCTACAAATCATGTATGCATCATCTCCTTCCTCATTCATTTTTTTTTCTTTCATTTCGTTTTCACCATTCTAGGGCATTTGAGCTTGCATTTTTGGGGATTTTGAGCTTAAGAGGTTTTAGGTGTGAGAGATAGCTTCCAAGCACCTAAGGCAAGTTAAATATGTACATTGATATGCATGCTTCCTTGTTTGTCTCTTGAATATGATCAATCTTGCTTAGATACCCATTCCTTGCTCAAACATGGATTTTTGTGGATGATTTCTTCTTGTTAATGTAATATGGTTTATTGATAGTTTTGATGAGCATTTTGGAAGCTCAAAGATACCTATTGGTAGTGTTTTAAAACCTGATGGAATGCCTTGAATGGCTTGGGAGAAACAGCAAAGTTTCAGATTTTCGGAACCCAGGATTTGACAGTTCGCTCGAGCGAGCGTGAGTGAACGCTCGAGCGAAGAGCTCTCTGGGAGAGTTCGCTCGAGCGAACTTTAGGTCCGGTCGAGCGAATAGCTCTCTGTCTGGGGTCCGCTCGAGCGAACATTTGGACGCTCAAGCGAACCTGATACTTGCAGTATGCAGATTTTCCAACGACCATAACTTTTTAACCGTAAGTCCGTTTTTGGAGATCTACATACCGTTGGAAAGCTCATGATGTGTAGAACCCAACAAAAGTGATTTTATTTGATTTGAGGCTTGGAAAAGATTATATGTTGGATTTTACATAATTGTGACAAATGGACGTTTCCATGAGCCGGACATTGGACCGTAGCTTGTTCTAGATGATTGGCCTGATAGATAGACCCGTAGAATGTGCACCCTGAACTTTTATCATGACCGATGGTTTGTTGAATTGTGGATATGGATTGAGCACCCGTACCCACAAAAGGGGCATTGTGTTCTTCGGATTGTAACCGTGCCAAATGTGTTCTATTAAGGGATTCGACATCCAAATTATGTAACGCCAAGGGGTCCTCGTAGCCCGATAATGTCGAACTCTTAATACTACCCTAAGTTGGACGGTGAAGACCACATGTGTTCCCAAGACCGTAGGCTTGGCTTGATTTCTGTCTTGACTCCGTATATGATCTGTATGTACATGCATTGCATTCCGTTTCCAGTATTCTAGTATGACTTGATCATGCTTCTGTTCGGTTATATATTTTCTGTTACACATCTGTTATGTCACATTTATTTCTGGCTTTGTTCAGTATATTTCAGTAAGTTCCGATTTGTTATTTATATGTCTTGTCCTGTATATGCCCTGTATCTGATTTACACTGTCCTGCACCTGCTCTGTTGTTTGTATATTGTACTCTATGAGTCGGCACCACTTAGCTTCGACCCTATCTAAGTCGGACCCGGCTAAGTGTGGGTTTAGTAAACTTCTGGCCCTCTGCAGATGGGAATATATTCCGAGGGTTTACCGGCACCCTAGGTCTACGATGGAGAATTCTGGGTACCTCTGTCTCCTAGTAGCACCGCCCTGTCCTGTCCTGATATTCTGCTCTCATTTTATTTCATGTTATATGATTAACTTGAGAGAACATAGCTTATGTGGATGTGCCAACTAGTACTGTTAATATATTTATCTGTTATCTATGACTCGTATGTCTCATGCTAAATTCATGCACTGATATGCCTAGTGATTATTCCTTGATCTCTTATGATTTATACCCGTCTGACTAGTCATTTGATACATGTTATATGGACTGTATATGTTTGTCTTGCTTAGCTTAGTCTAATGGTGCTCCACTTGGCGTTACAGGTGAATACATTGACGCCATTGCCCCGGAGATCCTTGAGGAAGAGGAACCTCCACACAACGTAGCAGAGTGGACTCCTGATGATGTCTTCTAGACATCCACTCGACGAGAAATGGACGTTTAAATGACCCACTGACCGTGGCTAGGATTGCAACATATTTTGTAGTAGTTTATAAACTTGTTAGCTTTTGGATTGTAAACTTAACTAACTTACTTCTTCTCTTTCTATCTCTTAAACTTGAATCTTAAATCTATGCTCATGGACCTTATGCTCTATATCTTGATGATTGTGGTATGTTAATTGGATATCTATTTGACAGATTTATACAGGTATATTGAGAAATATAAACCTCACACGTGATATCCTGTGGGTAAATTCCGTACGTGGGGACCTAGAGTCAATGAGTTTGACTCGAATTTCCACGCGGGCGTGTGTCGCGCCTCGGGATGTGTGAAATCTCGGGCTCGGGGCGTGACAGAGGCTAACAAATGCAGTGTGTAAATAGAAACTACACCTTTCATATTTTCAGAAAGTCCAACCAATTTGACACCTCTTCTAAGTTCTAACCACTTAATGCTTATGATTTTGCTGGAACAAGGCTGTAACCAACATCGATTGCTATGGAAAAATCATGTATCACTAGGTTCAATGGGTGCTTGTGTCAACATCCCTATCTTGGACTCTTCAGATTAAAAAGAGAATAAGAATAACCATTAATTAATCCTTCCAAATCCAAAATGAGATTTAACAAAAGAAAGAAAAAAGAGTAGTTACATCTAGCTGGTTTTGTCTATCAAATATCAATGCTCTATAACAGTAACAACCAAAACGTTTCTGTCAAGCTTCTCCTCTGCATCCAAAACACAAATCAGAAACCCGGATTTCTAACCTTGATAAGAATACAAACCCCATACCCTTCCCCCCTGTTCTGAAAACAGAGGCCTCTTCTGAAGTTCATAGTATTGTTCTATAAAAGCAAATATAGAATGGACAAAAACAAAAGTCTTCTCCACCATAAGCTTTTACAGAGCTCACCACAAAAGGAACTTGAAACTTTATCAAATGCCATGATAGTGCCTTGATTTGAATTCCCACGTCCAACCTCTACTTTCCAAACAGTTGAAGAAAGAGAGGCCTTCTCATCACACTGCTTCACTCCAAAAGGAACATGACTGGACTCAACTAGGAAACAGAGATTTGGGTTATTCCAAACAGAGAATCTCCTCCCCATCTTACTATAGAAAGCTTTAGAGAATTCAAGCTCCCCAGTCAGATTATTGCTGTTAAGATACAGAGCATTCAAACAAGGCAGTGCTGCAAGCTTTGGAGAAAGATTACCTGTGAGCCGGTTGTTTTCCAATGCCATGAACCTTAACCTCTTCATCTGTGCCATAGATTCTGGAATTTTTCCAGTTAGACTCATGATTGAGAGGTCCAAGATAATGAGGTTCTTCAACTGACCACTGCAATATGGAGAAGATGACGCAGAGACCTAGGGATTTAGGGGTGACATCTTCAACCCTAAATCCCTTATTCGAACTTGTGCCACTGCATATGGAGAAGATGACGCGGAGACGGGGCTCGGGCATTGAGAAGATGAGGGAGTGGGGAAGAGAGAGGAAAGAGAGGTGTGGTGAAGAAGGGAGATGGAGTGCAGGTGGGGAAGAAGGAGAAAGAGAGAAAACGAAATAGAGGGAGGAAGGGGGAGTGAGGTGGAGCAGGCGTCGGCGATGAGGGATTTGGCGGTGGAGAAGCGCTTGCCGGAGGTGGTGATGTCGATGATGGCGACGTAGGCGAAGGGGTGGTGGCAGTAGCTGCGCTGTTGGGCAGTCCAGCGGAAGAGATCGAGGGCAAGGTCAGGGTCGGAATAGGAGCGGAGGGCGGCGACGATGTCGGATGGGTTGAAGCCGGGGCAGAGGTGGGCGACCCAGGAGTCGAACTGCTTCTCGAGAGGGGTTCTGGTTCTAGGGTTTGGGGATTTGTGGTTTGGGGAGGAGGTGGAGAAATGGGTGAAGGAAGATGGGAGAGGAGGAGAGAGAGTGGTTGTTTTGTTACTGAGGGAAGAAAGGAGAGGTGAGAACGAGGGAGCAGCAGTCCGGAATCCTCTGGATCCTCTTGATTTGAAGAAGATGCAGCAGTCCGGAACCTCCGTTTAGAAGAAGATTGGCGCGAAGGGAATGAGGTAAAAAGGGCACGCTTTAGAAGAATGGCGTGAAGGGAATAAAGGAGAGAGGGAACGATGTCGAAGGGGTTTTTTTTCAATTGAAATGGTTTTTGCATCCTTGAGCGGCTGGAGACCGCGTCAAAATGGAAACGGCTAAAGGCCGTTTCAAACCCCCGTTTCAGATTCCCATTTTTGGTGTAGTGTGTAGATGGGATTGGCATGAGATGCAACCCTGACTGGCATTGAGTTCAAGTGGGCGATTGTTAGATAGTATGACCTCAATCCAATGGATAATACAGATAAATTGATTTATTTTATTAATTAATTAATTTATATTTTCATGCTTTATTCATGAGATGAATGGTATTTTATTCTATGTTTGCACATGATCAATACAAAATGACATGATGGTTCATGAGATGAACCGGAGCCCACAAGTATATTAGATGTGATCCATGTGTTTGGATGAGATCCACATACATGAGACATAGATCGCAAATCTTTTACTCAAATTGATTCACAGCCAGTAATGAGATTGGGCATCTCATCTGATATGGTTGCAGTACTGTGATCACTATGAGAAGGTGTGATATGTCTCAATCATCAAAGTGTAATACTCTGGATCATTGTGCTGGTATATTGATCGTACTGAAGGACCATGAGTAGCACCTTGTACAAATTTGTGTTTTGATTAAAGGACCACTCTCATAATTCTTAAGCAACAGGCTCTTAATCCTGAGAGATTCATGAACTTGATCGAGTTTCTACTATACATTTACTTTGAGTCATCAATGAGTGAGGCCAATTGTAGGTCAACACCTCGATGTCTTGTGTACGTGGTAGTCGGGTCGTAGGAACATATAATTCTCAAGATGGAATCTACCCTCATAAATATCCCCTTATGCCAATTAATGGATTTTATCATTAGTGAGTGCGCACCCATCTCAATTAAGAGTTAATTGGATGGTATTGATGATTACTGTGATTAATTGGGTCACAAGGATAATAAGAGATAGATCAAATTTGGTTGGATAGATTTATTCCAATAGAACAATGGATATAATTGATGGAGAGGCCTACTTGTAGTAATTGGGAAGTTTAAGGTCTCCTTGTAATTATTCCAAAGACTGGAGTACAATTGCATTTAATTAGTGGACTTATTTGCAATTAACAGTCGATCCAGAGTTCACATGAGATGTGGGGTACATATTCCTAGTTGGAGTCAGATTCTAAGGAATCCCTAGTGGTCCCCATGCTAGCCTTAATAAGAGAATGTTACTGTCCTCATTAGAACTCTTAAAGAAAGGAGGAGTAGGATACTTACTAAGAATAGAAGTGAGACTTCTAATCTTGATCTAAAGAAGGTGTGCCATAAACTATAAATAAGAGGTGGTGGTTAGAGATCTCTACACACAATAATCTCTCAAGTTCCTCTCTCTCTCTCCTTCCTTTCTCTCCTCTAGTTTCCTACTAGAGATCTAGGGCTTTTCTTCTCGTTGGAGATTCCACCATTCTCCTTTAGAAGTTCTCTAAGAGGGTCATAGCGTCGAATAACACAAAGGCAAGGGAGATCAAAGTTTGCGAAAAGAGTTTTTCGTAGAGATCAAGTTTACGATTAGAGCACAACCAAACTCAAAAGGTATAGATCTATTATCTATTTGAATTAGTAGATCTAGTTGTGCCTTTGTTTATTGATCTATCTTCTTGATGGATGTTTGATCTTAATACATGAGATTACAGTTTTAGATCTTGGGCTTGAGTTCTTCACTTTATGGATATTTGATCCCTACATTAAGTGGGCCAAAAGTTTTGAATACCTATCCACGAGGCCCTTCTACTTCTAACACACTGTCCCTATGATATCATGAGATTAGAAACCCTTTAACAATTATAAAAGATAATTTTTTTTTTAGTTATCTTCTTTAATTTATAAAGAATCATTCAATATCTTATCATGATTTAAACGGGAAAACAGCTAGCTTCCACAATTCTAACTTTCAAACATATATAAGCAATCTTATTTTCAAGCTACACTATGCTAATGCAGAATTTATCTATGCATCCATCACTTCATTATCTTAAGCCCTATTTGTTTGAATTAAAATATATAGGACCTGAATATATAAGGTGGCTAAAAGTTAAAACCAAAGGTGAGTTTTCAAAATAGAGCGTCAAATAGAATCTTATTTTTATTTCATTTTTTGAAATTCACCTTTACTTTTCATTTTTTAACCACTCTATATATGTAATCAATTACTATGTATTCTATTGCAAAAGGGTAGGCCCTTAAATGTTCCCATCCCACAAATTGACTACAAACTTGTATTTGAGGTTTTCTACAGATTAGGCTTCAATCAGTGCTCCATATAACAAAATGAAATTATGTAATTTGCGTTGGTATGACATGATTAACTTTAAAGAGAAAATTAGCGAAAGGTCCCTATAGTGGACTGTTTCCAGCCTCCAGTCCAAGCAAAAACTTATTAAGGCCTCTAGTCCACCCAGCTAGACTATTTGTAGCCATAGGTCCCTGTGTCCACATGATCTCATTTTTCAAGACTAATTTGCCCTTTCAACCATTTTAGGCATAAAATTTTAAATTTTAAATTTTCAAATTTTGTATTCTCCCTCGTTCTTAAATTAAATCATCGCCATCTCCATCTCCATCTGCTTCGATCTTCTCCAATGGATCCTCCAAGGCGTTCGTCGTTCCCACCTGGAACTAAACCCAAATCGTCTTCTGCTTCTGGTTTCGTGTTCTGCAACCAGAACCGAGAAGCAACAACTAATCCCTCTACCGCAGCGCCATCAGCTCCTCCAACCCCCTCGCGGCCGCCGCCCTATGCGACTGCAACTCCAGATCTGGTGTGCCCCCACAAAAACAGCAGCTTGTCCTTTCCAATAACATCACCCCCGCACATGCCAACTCCACACGTTCCTCTAATAGACGAGAAAAACCCTCTTTTTCCCACCTTCCTACGCCCTAACATTGCCCAGATTCCCTCCCCCATTTCAGATCACACTCCCAAGGGGGCACTACAAGCCCCATTGAATCCCAAATACCAAAAGTACCAATTTCCAGATTCACAATCTCCAAATCTCCCCAGAATTCCCGATCTGCTTTTTTCTCCAATCAAAATCATGCAATCCCATCACCTTTAATCGATTCCTCTCTCCAAACCCTATAAACCCTTGTATCTCTCTCTCATCCAAACATCTTCTTCCTTTTCACCATGGGTGGAAAACACGAACCTGCAAATGGCCTCAAAACCCCAATCTCAACCACTTCTCCCCCGGCGCACGTTAGCCTCAGGCCCGACTTCTTGCCCAATCTCAAGACGCTAAAGCTCAAGACGAAGCAGCAGGAGCTCCTGCTCCGCGTCACCACGCTGTGTTTGGTGTACCTCCTCGCCTTCATCATCAGACTCTTCAGCGTCCTCCGCTACGAGAGCATGATCCACGAGTTCGATCCCTACTTCAACTACCGAACGACTCTGTTCCTGACTCGCCACGGGTTCTACGAGTTCTGGAACTGGTTCGACTCGGTTTGACCCGACTCGTCTTCAGCCCGGTTCTGAGTCCAGAAGCAGAAGAATGGTGGGTGGGTAGTGATGATGGTCTGAATTTTTTTTTTTTTAACTTTTCTGTAGTGGAGATGGAAGATGTAAATGGCGTGGTGTCGACAGAGGTGGTGACAAGAAGGGATTGAGATGGATAAACGGATGAGAGGGGAATTTCGTGGAGGACTGACGTCTCCCCGGTGATCGCTCTTTGGCTCTGTTTATCTCTTTTGTCAAATTTATCTAAGCTTTTGTCAAATTTATCTGTTTTCTGTCAAATTTATCTGAGTGTTGTTCAAATTTATCTGTTTTCTGTCATATTTATCTGAGTGTTGTTCAAAGTTATCTGTTTTTTTTTCATATTATCTGAGTGTTGTTCAAAGTTATCTGTTTTTTTTTCATATTTATACGAGTGTTGTTCAAAGTTATCTGTTTTTTTTTCATATTTCTTTGTGTTTTTGGTAAATCTATCTGAGTTTTTTTCAAAATTTATCTGAATTTTTGGTAAATTTATCTGAGTTTTGTTCAAATTTATCTTAGTTCTTGTCAAATTTATCTGAGTGTTGTTCAAATTTATCTGTTTTCTGTCATACTTCTTTGTATTTTCGGTAAATTTGTATGAGTTTTTTTCAAAATTTATTTGAGTTTTTTAGCAAATTTATTGACATTTTTTGGAAATCTATATGCATTTTTTAAGTTTATTTACGTCTTTTGAAATTTATTTGTATCTTTTCAAATTTATTGCATTTTTTTGAAATTATTGCATTTTTTAAAATTTATTTTCGTTATTTTAATTTTATTTGTATTTTTTGAAATTTTATTTCGATCTTTTGAGATTTATTTGAGTCTTTTGAAATTTATTTATATTTTCTGAAATTTATTTGAATATTCTGAAACTTATTTGCATCTTTTTAAATTTATTTGCGTTATTTGATTATATATTGCTTTTTTTAAAACTTATTGCATTTTTTTGAAATTATTTTATTTTTTAAAATTTATTTTCGTTATTTTGAAATTTATTTGTTTGTTTTTAGAAATTATTTGAAAATCTGGGGATTCCATTAATCGTGGGCAATTAAATGTTAGTTGGCCATTATTAATGGGATATCCCACCAATCATGGGTTATGATTTAAAGAAAGGGTAAACTAGACATTTCAGGTATGAGAAAGTGTGGGAGGGACCTTTGCCTCTATGACTTTATTTTGTGGATCTAAAGCCATAAAGTGACATGTTCAGGGACCTCTCGCCGAATGCCCCAACTTTAAAAGCCTTAATAACTTTAATAACTATGGAACACTAGTAATATCGATCTGCCATTTCTCCTTGAAATGTCCCACCAAGATTTCATTTTTAAATAGCAATCTCAATAATATAGTCGTTTTTTTTTTTATGAAATTCTAATAACTAATTTAAGACCAGATTTGTAAACTTATTTATATAATGTATATTATGTGCATTTTCAACGCATTTACACACACTAAAATTGTCTCCACATTATGCTCAAAATTAGAGTATAGATGATTTTGAATTTTCAAAAATCATAATAGTGTTTAATGAGTTTCAACAATGGGCCTATTTCTTTATAGTTGGAAAACTCTCTAAGTTGACTCTTGACTCTCCCAAGTAATCACGTTTTGACAAAGGACCAAGTCAATAATATGGGAGACTCTACCAAATCATCTCATTTTAATAAATTATTTATATTCACTACGTCAAAATAAGAAATTTCCGATACATGAGTCGCTCTAGACTCGACTCATAGTTGCCGTCACATTTTTATGACGGGTTATTTGCACTTGATGACGGTCGAGGGCAACCCTCTTATTTTTAAGTTGACAAAAGGTAAAAAAATCGCTGGTACCTAGAGCTGGCAATTGGGTTGGGTTGTGCTAAACAGGACGGACCCGTTTATTAAACGGGTTATACAAGTCTAACCCGCATCCGACCCGTTTAATAAACGGGTCAGAAACCCCTAACCCGCACCCACCACGGGTCAACCTTACCCGACCCGCTTAACCCGCATAACCATTGCGGGTTATGCGGGTCAGGTCGACCCGCATAACCCACATCCATCTAGTAAATAAATTGACTCAATTATAGTTCTCTGCTTGACCAAAACTGACTTTTAAGCTCAAATCTGGTCTAATATTATTTCAACAATCATTTGATGCGCATTACCTTGCTTTCCATTAATAAAAAGTATGGGGTTGAATTGGTTAAGGTCCATTTATTTTTTTTTAGCCTATGCATTAAAACAATCAAATTCAATTTTAGCTTAAATAAGCGGGCTATGCGGGTCAACCCTAACCCGACCCGCTTAATGACGGGTCATGAATACTTGACCCGTGACCGACCCACCGATTAAACGGGTCCCGAACGGGTAATACGCGGGTCGGGTCGGATCGGGTTGCGGGTCGGATCATATTTTGCAACTTCTCGCAACCAAAGAGGAATTCGTCTCCCAAAAAAAAAAAACTTCCCCTCCTTCTAAAAATCGAAATCCCTCACCTCCCCTCTCTTCCAATAGACGATTCCTCCTCCATCGCAAATGGCGAGACCCTAGCCCTTCTCATCTATGGTACTCGCATCTCCGGCCTCCTTCGTCTTCATCTCTCTAGCCTCTCCTTCGTCTTCGCCCATCCTCTCTCTTTTTAGACTTCATTTTTCTAGACCTCCTCTTTCTTTGTCTTTCCGGCATCTCCAAAGCAGCGAGCCCATCCCCTGCCTTCTCCATTTTCATTTTTCTTAACTTCTTCATCTCCAAAGCAACTCATCTCCAAAGCAACGAGCCCATTCTCCGTCTTCATTTTTCTGGACCTCCTCTGTCTTTGTATCTCCGGCATCTCCAAGGTATGAAAATTTTTAGGGTTTTATGGATTTTCTATTCGATTTTTCTCTTTATCTTTTGTGAGTTTGAGTTCTCAACTGAATATGAGAATCTGATGAAGATAGGATATGGGTTTCATGTGGGTATTCATGGGATTAAGAGCAGATTTCAGTAAAATTTGTTTACTAAACCCATATAAAGAGATTTCTTCATGTTAGGAAATGGGTTTCATGTGGAGTACCAGTCAATGTGCAACATCACTTCCATCCAAGTGTGCCATACTACCCATTTCCTAACATGAAGAAATCTTGTTAGGAAATGGGTCATTCATGAATACGAAAGACAAGCCAAAAGTGGCTTCAAAATTGCTGAGGTATGAAATTCTTTAAAACTGTTGGTTGCTATAAATTAATTGATCAAGCACTGGCTCAACACGGTAGTATATATTGAGTGTCAAATTTTTTTTTTTTTTAATGTTACATTGTTCTTGATAATGTATCTCACAGCCATATGCCTGATATGTTAATATGTGCCATCTTGAAATCAAAATAGCAAACCCTGTGTGTTTATCGCTGCTTTGTCTCTGTATTTTATTTCCAAACTCACACAGCTCCTCAGTGATTTATGATGATTATGAACTTTGTTTGTAACACACCCTTTCTTTCTTTATTTTTCTTTTCCTTTTTTCGATTCTTATAGCTTTTCCTCTACAAGTTTTGAGTATATTTAACAGAATCATGTTATTTATGAGAGTTTAGAATTGGGCTTATTACTAGGCTTATTACTCAATAGCCTCATGTCATACACCCATAGGCCTTAGCTAAAATTTTTGCTGATGCAATTTTTTGCTGCTTGTGTGTGTTGTTTGAAAAGCCCTGTAAAAAATAGGGTTTTTTGCTGAAATGCAATTCGAGCTGATTTGTTGGTGGGCTGCTCGAACTTTGTTTCTAGCCTATCCTTCTCTTCGCCGTGCTGTGTGCATGGCTGTTTGGCTTCGGAGTGTTGGCTTGTTCTGTGGCCCTGTGTTGCTGAGCTGTGCTGTCTCCTTTGCTGCCTTGAGTGCCCAGCTGCTGTGCAGGGTGCTCCTTTTGTTTTTTACAGCTGAGTTCAGCTCTTAGTGGTTTTTCTTCTCTGGTTGCTGTGCTGCAAGTTGCCTCTTGTTTGCTGGTTCAGTTCTTCTATTCTTTTTGGTTTTCTCTTTTCTTTGTTCAGTGTCCTCGCTTTTGGTTGGTTTGTGTTGTTGGGTCGCATTTTTTGTTAGCCTCCCCTCGCTTTCTTCTCTTTCTTCTTTAGGGTTTTGGCCATTCTCTCTCTCTCTCTCTCTCTCTCTCTCTCTCTCTCTCTCTCTAATTCAAATTTACCATTAAGCAAAAAAGGAAAAAAAAAACCTTGTGAGGACCATCACATGGTGCTGGATTTCATCCGGCCGGGCTGGTGATATATAGTTTTGAATTACACTTATACTTCTCACAGTTAATTTTTTTTCTTACAATCTACAAAAGATATTGTACTCGCGATCTTTTATTAAGATTATCTTTAGTCCTATAGCTCCATGATTTCTTGGCTATGCATAAACACTTTACATGTTTCTAAGGTTGATCGCCACTGTATTTCTGGGCCATATGATTGCCTTATGCCACAGTGCAACCTACATTAGGCATGGACACAGTAAAATACATGGGCGGATTTGTTCTGTTTTTGGTGAATGACAGCTATATTTTGGCAGCCATTTGATGGGAATTTTATGAGATTTTGAGCAAAAAATCAGGAAATTAATCGTTTTTGGTTTTCTAGATTTTGTGAATTTTTTCTTGCAATTGGGTTTCGATTTGTAGTTGAGACGATGAATGAAAAAACCAAAGAAATAAGGAATGCCTAAGGATTTCAATCCTTCTGAATGGGTGAATGGATTTTACCCTTTTGTTTCTTCTTGATTTGCTTGACGAATGTGTGTGGAAATATTTGGATGGAACATTTTATGTCACAATACATTTGTGGTTTTTTATTTGTGTTTTAAAACCATTATTTCTCAAGTGGGTATCTCTAACATTGGCTTGGGTCTCAAGTCTCCTCTGTATGGTAGTGCCTAACAATCAAAATATTTGAAAATCAATATGGGTTTGGAGGGTCACGATGAAGCATCAGCTAGAAAGAGGGAGCCTACCTATGACCGAGACTTGAGGAGAAAACCCACATTGATTTTCAAACATTTGCATTATGCAGCCCCTTACAATGATGCATGTCATTGACCTGATGGCAGCCCCTTAAGAGAAAGGCTTGGCTTAGTAACTAGGAAAGAAAGCCATGCACTTAGTTACTAAGAGATTCAATTTATTTATGTACTAAGAGAGCACATTCTCTTAGGCCCCATCCAGTATTAGCACGCTGTTTTTTTGCTATACATGTTGGCCCTGTCTTAGCATCTTTCATTTTTCCGCCTTGTGCTATGAACTCTATCTAGAATGGGACATTTTAAATTTCATACAAGCCACTCAACAATGGAGGCGGATTCTTTCAATGCCATTGAGTGAGCACAAGAAAGCTCTAACCCTCCTTGGAGGTTGGCCAACCTTGAAAAAGAATCAGGAAGGTGGATGAGTCATCAATTGTGTCATACCTTCATATTCCAAGAAATTGGAATAAGAAGGCAGATTGTTGGTCAAATGAGTATTGAGAAGTGCTTTGGTTGTGAGACAAGCCTTTGTATTAGAATCTGACTTTCTTTGATAAAGAGGAGTTTACTGCCTTCATTCCCTTGATTCATTTCTCACTAAATGAGAGGGCATTAGATAGTGGTTTCTGTATATATATACATCTTTATCTTATCTACATAAGTTAATGTGATTCCCCTTAAGCTTCTAGATGTTATCATTAATATAAATGAAAGAAAATTGTCCATGTATGTGTGCGTGGATATATATAAATAAATAAATATATATATGATTTTGTGTATTCTTGTAATATATGAGGTCCATTTTTAAATGGTTTAGGACACTAAAGAGGTGAGAAGTTTAGGATATAAGGCATAGATTTAGATGGAACCTTGATTCTGCTCCAACGTTTTTACTAGAGTAACGATATGAATATTCAATTTCCAAAGCATATAAAAATGGAGATGTTCCAAAAAGGATGAATTATGATGCGTTATTTTTTAATTTAATTACTAATGGTTATTTTCCAGAATATGGCCTCGAACAAGGAGTGGATGACTGCACCAAGGTTATCTACTGAATACTTACAGGGGGTTGAAGAATTCTTAGAGTTCTTAAGAGCTAATAAAGAAAACTTAGGAGGTGATGATTGGTATTGTTGTCCTTGTGTAAAATGTCGTAATATAGTAGGAGGCAAGAAGACATTAAGAGATATTCGTGAACATTTGATATGTGATGGTGTAGATACATCTTACACGATATGGACCCCCCATGGAGCAATCTATCCCCCAAGTCGTTTAAACATGGATTCCACTAACCACGATGAAGATGCATTCCCAAGAATGGTTGATATGGTGAATGATGTGTTCGCACGTGTTCCTGTTGAAGACAACATTGAAGCTCATATGGGGGTAATGCAACTGCATGCATGGATGAGATAATCACGAGGAAGATGTTCAAGCTCGGGATAACTCACCGGAGAATATCCAATACAAGAAGTTCATGGAGGATGCCATACAACCTTTATATCCTTTTGTCAGTAACAGTTGGATTGTTTAGCATGAAGGCTAGACATAAGTGGTCAAAAAAGAGTTTTACCGAGTTATTACAGATGATAAAAAAGATTCTGCCAAAACACAACACTTTGCCGGATAATACCTACAATGCCAAGAAGATGATCAAGGCGTTGCTTCAGGAGCAGAAGATTATACATGCATGCCGCAACGATTGCATACTTTTTTGGAAAGAGCATGAGAATAGGGATACTTGTTAGCAGATGGAAACCGGTAAACCCCACACAGCCAAGAAGTGCACGTTTGCCTTGGAAGGAACTAAGGTACTTTCCATTGACACCGAGGTTGCAAAGAATTTATAGTGTACCGTGGATTGCAAAGAGTATGACATGGCACGTAAATGCGAGCTCGATACCAAACGACTCAATCATGCGTCATCCGGTGGATTCATCATGTTGGAAAGAAGTTGATCGTAAAAGTTCAGGGTTTGCTTCCGAGGCGCGTAATGTTAGATTAGGACTTACAACAGATGGATTCAATCCCTTTGGGACCATGAGCAACGCTTATAGTTGCTGGCCTATTATGATTGTTCCATATAATCTTCCTCCATCCCTTTGCATGCGTAAGGAATTCACAATGCTAACATTGTTGATTCCCGGAAAGAAAGGTCCAGGGCATGATATTGACATTTATTTGCAACCATTGATCAAAGAGTTGAAGGAATTGTGGTCCACTGGAACCATAACATATGACTCTTATAATAAGAGTAGGTTCACAATGAAAGCAATTCTCCTATGGGCTGTACCTGATTTTCCGGCATATGGTCATTTATCGGGTTGTAGGACTGCAGGAAAGCTTGGTTGTCCTGTGTGTGGTGAAGGGACAATTTCATTGTGGCTAAACCATGGAAAGAAGTGTGCTTAGATGGAGCATAGAAGATTCCTACCAAATCTAAGACATCCTTTCTGGAGTCAAAAATCACAATTTAATGGAAATGAAGAAAACAGGAGGCATCCAAGGTGTTTAAGTGGATCAGAAGTGTTAAACAAAATGGAGACTATTCAAACTAACTTTGGAAAGAGTAAGAAGAGGAAGAGGTCTACTGATGAGTGTGATTCCACTGCATGGTCGAAGAGATCAATCTTTTTTGACTTACCATACTTGAAGGTATGTTTGACATTCATGTATCTTAAATTTATAATAACATGGTATAAAAGGCTTGCATACTAATAATTTTTATACAATTTCTATAGGATCTACCCATTCGTCACATCCACCATTCGTCATAACCTGGATGTGATGCACATTGAGAAAAATATGGCAGAGATTCTAATTGGAACAATCATGAACGTAAAGGGAAAGATAAAAGATGGTCTCCAAGCCCGCGAAGACCTAAAAGAGATGAAGATTAAGAAAAAGTTGTGGCCCGTGGAAAAGAATGGCAAGTTGACCTATCCAGATGCTCCTTACACACTATCCCGATTGGAGAATGAATTGATATGCAAAACCTTATACCATTTGAAGGTTCCTATCGGGTATAGTGGGAACTGGAGACATAATGTTAGCCTGGACACTTTGGAGCTAAAAAAACCTTAAGTCCCATGATTACCACATTCTCATGCAACAACTATTACCGGTGATGTAGCACACATTTGAAGGTCACAGGCCATTACGTGCTGCTATTCAACAATTATCGATATTTTTTAATGTCTTATGTTCAAAGAGTATCGATCGTGAAGAATTGGCAAAGATGAAAGTTAGCAATGTGGAAACATTATGTGTGTTCGAAAAATACTCCCCACCCTCATTCTTCGTATCTATGATGCACCTCGTTGTTTACTTGGCAGAGGAGGCACAAGTAGGGGGGCTTGTTAGATATCGATGGATGTATCCTCTTGAGTTGTAAGACAAATTTATAGTTAAAGTTTTTTTTTTCTTTTTTCTTCTCCCATACTCATGTTCACCGTTGAGATCTTATTAAATAATCATGTGACAGGATGATGAAAACATACAAACGATACGTAGTGAACCATACCTATCCAGAGGGTTCTATTTCAGAGTGCTTCATTTTGGATGAGACAATGATGTATGCCATGAATTACATGCCCGATGGTACAAAAGGAAGCCATAAGCAAGGACGGGAAACGTGGCTAGATGATGATCGTGAATGTGCATTCCCGATCGATAACTTGAGAATGTGCAGTACCAGCAAGCACGTAAATGGGTATTGCGCATGTCTACGGAGAATGTCGTTTGGGAAAAATAAGAAAAATCTGATTAATCTTTCTGTTCTTGGCTTTCTTAGAAAAAAAAAAAAACATACAACACATCTAATGTCAGTGGTCAATTTATGTGCAAGAAATATGATAGTTACGTACGGGAACACCCATCACAATGTCAACATTGGAGACGGCCCATAAGAACAAAAAAGCCAATGGATTACATTCCTTGGCTTAGACAACAATTACAAAATGAGGAAAATAGTGTCTTAAAAAGGATTGCTGATGGACCTAAGTTTGAAGCTATTTCATACATCTCATATGCAATAAATGGATTTGTTTTTTGTACAGCGGATTCGGAAATGACCAAAACAATACAGAACAGCGGGGTCAAGCTATTGCCAAGTTTAGGTCTAGTATCAAGGACACTAGACTTGTAACTCAGAAGGTCACTAATTATGGCATTGTCAAACAAATTTTAGAACTAGATTACCATGACTTCAAAGTAGTGGTATTCAATTGTGATTGGGGGAGTCTAGATGCAAACAGTCAAAGACTTGATCCAGAAACAAACTTGAGATATGTTAATATAAAATAATTGCAAAGAAAGACAAAAGAAATGGATGAGCCGTTTATTCTTGCTTCTGAAGCTTATCAAGTCTTCTATTGCAAAAATCAAAGTCAGCCTATGGATGAGTGGCATGTTGTGTTGGATGTTCCAAAAAAACTTAATCAGGATGTGGATTCTTATGATGATCCGTTAATCTTTGCCGCAAGAATGAATGATTGCCGCAAGAATGAATGAAAACATTTCAACGACAGCATTACATGATGACATCATAGAGGACAATTTCATTGATGATGATGAAGAAAACAACCCTCGGTAATTTAAGGTGACAAGTTTATGTCAATAAGCTTCCTTTGAATAGGTTCCTTTGCTGTCGTTCAATATTTTTTGAATCCATCCTACTTGCCACCTTGGCAGCTGAAAATAAGATGGATGAATTGTATTTCTCACCCCTTTATGCAAATTTACATTTCTCATATCTTTAGAGTGGGGACTACGCCTACAAACAGGTTGGCAAATGAGGCTTTGCAAAACCCCCCTTTGTTTTAGTGGGCAGCTGCCCCTACTTGTATTGTTACAGATTTGGCAAGGGACAAGTTCATGAAAACTCATTATTCAAACTTTACATTTGTGGTTTGAAGGCAGTATGGTAGATGATGGATCATCGAGACATTGTTCTTCGGTGCCAACATCTACACCATCAGTTTGTAATTCCCATGATAGTACGTATTTCGAAGGAACCATTTTAAAGATATTTCTTTTGTATCTTCTTAATAAACTAATGTTTAAATTGGATAATTTGAAACAGGCATGCTTATCCCTATTACTTTTGGCAAGAATGGCCAGCCTATCGGACAAGAGGCTGCCCAATTGAGTTCTTTAATAGGGCGTTTGGTGAAGACCTATGTACCCCCCCCCCCCCCCGGCCGCGTTTATGTTGTATGGACGGATGTACCCAGTGAGCTCAAAGAGAAAATTTGGAACGAAGTTAGTGTGAGTACTTGTGCAACTTTTAATTTAAAGTAGTTTCATAATTTGATTATTTCATTAAACTCATAACTCCCACTACATAATTTTTGCAGGGCACCTACGCCATAGGTTTGATCCATAGACATCATATCATGCAAAGAGCGAATAAATTATGGTAGGATTGGAAGTTCGTTCTCCGACGTGATTGCATATACAAATATCTCACGGATGCTGAGAGGAAGAGTCATATCCCCATGTATGTTAGGATGGAAGACTAGCTTAGATTTGTAGACATATCCTCAACTGAGGCAGCCCTAGCTGCCAGCAAGGTTGGTAGGACTGCTAGGTCGAAGATGAAGAGCCCGCACACAACGGGTAGGAAGGGCTGTGCCAGGGTGGCCGCCGAGTTGGTAAGTGTTATTTGTTTTGCATAAGACATCTTTATTTCACATTATCTTACCAAATATACCCAATTGTTACTTTCTTTTTATTTATAGAAAGCACAGAGGTTGAATGAGCCCGTCACTCGCACGGATGTCTTCTTGGCAACACACAAAAGGAAGGATGTGTCATTATTGAGCCCCGAAGTGGTGAGAACCTTTCACTTTTAATCTTTATGGCACCATTGCACCTACTAGTAAACCAATATTCCTTTGGGTGGTTTGAAAACTTATTTTTAGTTAACTACTGTTAAACCAACAATCTTGCTAGCAATGTGGGTAACTTGTCTGATATTTGGATGTGAATGTTGTCTGATATTTGGGTGTGAATGTTGTCTGATATTTGGATTCCCCTGAACTCTTAAGAGTTCAAGTATGAAGAATATCTTTTTCACTTTTTTTTTTTGGTTTGAAAATGGCTCTTAAATTTCAAGGCTGAAACATGCAATTGCCGCTGCCAGTTATTTTGTAATTAATTCGATTGTGTTTATAACCATGAAAAAGTAAAAAGGAATCTGGCATACCTGAAGCTGGATTATCGGTGGATGGTGTGGCAGGAACTTCTTTCACATTCAGTTCTAGTATAGCTTGAGAAATGGAAGTAGATAGACCAAGGTATGACCTTGTGAGCTTCTTCACTGCAGCTAATCCCTGAGCGCTGCATAAACATTGCATAAATTTAAAACATCAAAATTTTTTTGGTAAAATTTATAACACCAATTGAAATCACATAAGCTAGTGAAAAAGAAAAAATGTATTGAACAAAAAAATATCGAATCAGATGAAAAATGAACTATAAGCAGTCCGATCCCTCTGCAACTCTATTCAGCTTTTCCTTTTTGGTACACAAACTGGATTCAGCTTAGGACCTTAACATTGCAACTTGCAACATGATGAAACACACATCCAACCAAGCTAAGGCTTAATTCCCATAAAGATGCTTTTTAACCATAGTTTTGTGCTCTTATAATTTTCTATGTATTGAAAGAATATTAATCTTTTTGTGGTTACCAACTATAGCTTAGAGTGCTTTTGTAATACTGCAGATCGTGATGCAAATATTTTGGCAAAGAAGTTTTCACCTGTGCCACTATGTTTAGGCACTTGGGCAATGAGGAAATTGACAACTATTTTAGCTGGGATGCCATTTCTCTACCTTTTCCACCAAAACCTTAATCAACATGAGTTATCAATATTGTTTTGGAGTGGAAAGTTTCAGAAACAGTATTTAGGTAATGTAATATATGATCTCTTGCCCTCCAATGCCAAACACACTGCTGAATAGCTAAACATACTTTTCGCCAAAATATACTTCATGTTCAACATTTGGGATCCATCATCCATCCAGGGGAGCTGGTTGGGAATTGCATTCTCCTTTTGAATCAATGACTTTCAAGATTGTTAAGAAGGAGGTACAAAGTAATATTATACTTTTGTTTCCATGTTAAAACAAACGCTACGAGAAGAAAGAATCTCTTTTTACTTGAAACAAGACCAGCTATTGGCTCAGGTATTACCTGGAGCTAAGAACGTGACCATTGCCATTTTTTCCACTGTAAAGAGCATCAACCCAAGTTGCATTTTGCAATGTCTGCAGGACTGCCAATCTCTTTTGACTTGAAATAGAGTTGTGAGCCATTATTACATTTGCAGGAACAGTTCCAAATCTGATCACAGAGAAACATATCATCTCAAATAGGCATCATATAAATAGGGAAAGTCAATTTATAAGGAACCCAGAAAGCTTTGATAAATATGGTGGTCTTAGTAAAATTTGAATTAGATGAACATGAAGCAAATTTCAAGATAGGAATTTCATGCACGACTTTTTTTTATATGAGCTCACTGGTTCATAGGATAAGATTTGGAAAATGTTTTTTTACTTGAAATATGTTTTTTTTTTTTTTTTTTTTGTATAGGATCTATCAATTTTTTTTTTTTTTTGTGAAACCCCTTTTAAATGCTTAAGAAGCTAATAAAACCACCCGTCTTTATATGCATCATATTATAATATGCAGGTTGCTTCTGATTAGTATATTATATCAAGGCTTCTTCAAATGAATTATTATAACAGATTTTCGATCATGGATTTTCTGATCTTCAACCTTGTAGGGACCAAATTTTATCCTTTTTCATGATTCAGTGGCATGGAAATGCCAACACAGCTGAATCCATTTCATATGATACTTACAATGATATTTCACACATAAATGACGAGTTTCATTAATTTAGAAATGTTCTAAAGAAGAAAGTGAGATTCTGCATGAAGATCTTAATATGAAAATATGAAATGTGGGGTTAGTAGAGTAGGTTTTGAAATTACTTAACTTTATTTAATTTGCAGGATGCTGTTATTACAGCACGTGAATCTGATAGATCCGTGGTGGAAAGTGATATAGACAACGATGCAGTTGCGAAGGTATTTCCTCCACTGATTGATCGTATGTATCATTAATCCTATATGCTTGTGCTTTATCAAATTTGGCTAAAACCTTTGACCAAACAATTATGGAGCCAAAGCAGTATTCACTTGAAGAGGAACAGTGAAATTCAGACGATAGTGATTTCATTAGGATGTTGCAGAAACACTTATGCAGGTCACCTTATCTGAACCAAGTAATTCCACCTAATGATCATGTGTAAGCCGTGGTTCCTTATTTCTCTTGGTCTGACAATTATAACTCTGTACTTGGACGACTAAAATGATTGTGAACTAGGAGAGAAATCTGATCATTTCATTTATGAACCCGCTTATGGATGTCATTCTAATCTAGAAGTGTTATTCCATTAATACTTTGAACTTAGTTTAGATATCTCAGTAGATCCATGGAGACTAGGGTTCGCACACCACATGTTTGTTAAATTGATCTGTGTGTTGCTAGGATCTTTGAATTGCAGTATCTTGTAATGTCGGTAATATTATTTGTGTTATTGTTGACATTAATTTTTTTAAAATTTTTTTAATAGGTATTTGGTCGTGATGGCAAAGGACGTGTACTCAGCTTAGGCATGGGTGTGTCGAAGATAGCCATACAACATTTGGCTCCTTATAAGAGAGGCTTGGAGGAGGAACATGAAGCCAATACACACCTTCAGACTCAAGTGAAACGATTGAAAGAGGAAATTGATGAGATCAAACAACTTCTTTCCCAAGGTATGATGCAACATTGTTCCACTTGTTATGAGAGTTCATCTCAGGCACTGTTGCAAAAATCGGCCTAGGCGGCCGCCTAGTCGGCGGTCACCGCCTAGGCGGGGCCTAGGCGCTAGGCGGGGATTAATCGGATTAGGAGGGGATTAATCGGGCTAGGCGGGGATTAATCGGGAATTAATCCCTAGTCCATGCCCACCGCCTAGCGTCCGCCTAGCGATTTTTACAACATTGATCTCAGGCATAAAGTAATTTCTTTTACATAATTGATTCAGTAATTTAATGAATTATTTAAATTGATGAGCTACTAATATCATGCATTTCTATTCCAAGGGTGAGGAAAAGTTAGATGAGTGTATTACTTGGACTTACGACTATTCATGGGGGCAGTGTGTTAGTTTTGTGGTCTCAATCCAGTATATGATGTAATAAATTGATTAATTTCTTTATTTATCAATACAATTTATGATTTCCATTTCATGAGATGAATGGTGTTTAATTATTTACTTGCATATAACTAATACGAATGACATGATGGTTCATGAGATGAACCGGAGTCCATGAGTATATTAGATGTAATACATGTGTATGGATGAGATCCACATACAGGAGACATGTATAACAAATCTTATACTTGAATATCTTCACAACTAGTGATGAGACTGGACATCTCATACTGACAAGGTTGCAGTACTTCGATAACTATGAGATAGTGTGATTTGTTTCGATCATCAGAATGTAAGATTTTGGTTCAGAGTGTTGGTACATTAGATGTATTGAAGGACCATGAGAAGCACCTTATTAACACTGTCTTTATTTTAAGGTCTGCTTTCATAATTCCCTAGTAATAGGCTCTCAATTCTGAGACATTAATGAACTCAAGTTTTTGTCTATTCATTTACTTTGAGTCACCAATGAGTGAGGCCAACTGTTGGTGAACACCTCGGTGATTGGGTACGTGGTAGTAGGACTATGGGAACATTCAATGGTCAAGATGGAATCTATCTTTAATATCCCCTTGTGCCAATTAATGGATTTAATCATTGGTTAGTGTACACCCATTCCGATTAAGAGTTAATTGGAAAGGTACCATGATCATTATAATTAATTGGGGCTCAAGGATAATAAGATATGAATATAGTTTGGAAGAAGGTCTAATTGATTCATGGATGTTGATGGAGGGGCCTACTTGTGATAATAAGGAAGTTTAGAGTCTTCTATGTAATTTCCTAAGACTGAAGTTCAATTGCCTTTATATAGTGGAGTTATTTGCAATTAATTGTGGGCCTAGATTGCACATGAGATGTGTGGTCGTGAGTCCCAGTTGGAGCCAGTTTTCTAAGGAATCCATAGTAGTCCCCACGCTAGCCCAAATTAGAAAAATACTAATTCTAGTTGAACTTTAAAAGGAAAGTTATCATTTCTATTTGAAGTGAGACTTATAATAGTGGTAATAGTAAGTTACTAATCAATTAATGGAAGTGAGACTTTTATTTTAATTAGAAAGAAGAAAAAGTTACTAATTCTTATGGAAGTGATACTTCTAATAGAAATTAGTAAGTGAAAGCTTGCAAAAACTATTTAAGGAGAGTAGTGCTGGACGTCCCACTCTTTAATCCCTAAGGAGACTCACGCCCAGCCCTAGCATAGTGCAAGTTGTTGCACGCCCATCTACCTCTCTTGTGCAAGTGTTGCACACATCTTCTCTTCTAGTTTTCTTCTCATTCCTAATTGTTTTCTCTTGAAAATCCCACCCATCTTCTTGAGAAAAGAGATCTGATAAAGGGTCATAGCGTGGAAGACGATTGAGTTTTGGAGATTGCTAATTTGATTAGTGAAATTGTTTCATCATTAAAGAAAGATACAAATCCTCCATTAGATCACAACCGAGTTCCAAAGGTATAATCCACTTCCTTGCATATTGTAGATCATTATGGATGCTTGTTAGTTGCTGTTTTTATCTTCTAGATAGATTGTATTTATTGATTATGATGACTAAGATTGAGGGTATGCATCTTGGATTGGTTTTGGTAGCCTTCCGAATAGTTGATCCCTGCATCAAGTAAGTCAAAATTTTTGAAACATATCCTAAAGGCCCACTAGCATTCCAACAAGTGTGTATGAAAATACTAGATTTACTCAACATGGCCCCATGACAAAAAAAAAAAAAAAAAGAGGGCGGAAAAAAATTCCCCTTTATAATTTTAGCTCATGATAGATATATATATATATATATATATATTTATATATATTTACTCTTTTGGTGGATTTTGGGTATATATGGGTTTCTTTTGTTTTTCTTCGAAGAAGTTATATTGCACTTTGATTTTGTGACATTCACTAGCTTGAGAGTTGGTATTAGATTTTTTATAATAAAGATTTATGTGGGAATGGAAGAGGAAGTAGGATGAGGAGTTGGGGCTTGGAATCATTGAATTCACAAAGCTTGTCTCATATAGATGGGATAATGTTCAATGATGATAATGATTTTCTATAGTGTTAGTATTTGGGCATTTAGTTGCAGACCCTTGTTTGATGGGGTAAGGCTTAAGTGGCAATGGTAGATTTCAGAGCAATGTGTATACTATAGTGATAATGAAGGGAAGATCATCATCATCATTTATTATTTCCAACTCATCTGAGATTGGGAAGAGTTCTTTATTGGATAGAAATGAGAAGTAGTAGTCTGCTTCCTGCATGGCTTGTATCATAACTATGGAGGTGTTGATACTCCCTTGGTTTTGTAAGTTAAAAAAATTCTTAGGCTTTTGATGATGGACTCAGAGTGTAATTGTTATGGTTAGTGTATACTTGAATTTAGAAATGGGGCTTCTAATTTCTAGGCTTTTAAGCAATTTCCTATGTAAGTGGTACGATCATCGCATGCACCTTGTGTGAAGCACAGTGAACAGAGTTTTCTAAAAGTGTGGGGATATTTCCAAGATACCGAGATTATATTAGCTTCGGTAATGGTACCAGCTAATCATGTCTCGAACTCGGCCACGCGCACCTCGGCAGCAGTGCCAGGTCGCCAACCGAGATCAAGCTCGCTCCCGACCTTGGCACCGTGTCCTGGCCTTGGTAACGCATCTCGGCAATGGTGCCAAAAGGCTAGTCGAGACAGACACTGGCAGCCGAACTTCTATGGAAGCTCAACCACGTCACGGGACGTGTGATTAGACAGAGGCGCGAGCATATGGGACTGATTAGCCATCCTTGCCGCCCATGCTCTCTGACAGAACGGCATCCTGCGGCTACATCTACATTAGGGTAAGGCCCTAGGCAGAAGTCCGATGGGACCATGCCAAATAGTCAACAAAGGTAGGCCCGATTGGACTGCCATTTAATGAAAGGTGGGCTAATTGGACTGCAATTAAGGAAAGATGATCATGGGACGGTACTTCTCAAAAGTACTCGTCAGAGTCGTGGGACTCCTCACCCAACTTTTCTTATAAATAGAGAAGCTCAGGTATGGCAAAAAGGTATAATCTATCATATCCATAGCCATTACTCTGTCTTTCTAAAATCTCTATCCTACTGTTCAGTTCCTGAACTAACTTAGGCATCGGAGAGGCTTGCGCTGACTACAGCCAGGGTCCTCTGACCTGCTATTTTTCCTCTGCTCCTTGTAGGCCCCATATATCTCTCTACCTTCAAAGAGGCTTATAATCCATCCTAATCCATTATTCTAAGTCCGTAATTTTTTGGCACTTACAATTGGCGCCGTCTGTGGGAAATTTTCAAAAATTTCTCCAAACACCATGCCTCCAAGAGCTAAGAAGGGACGAGAATCTTCAAAGAAATTTCCATAGCCACCGGTACTCCCACCAGGGTTTACACCGGTATTCCCACCTAAGTTGCCTGTAGACCCTCGCCAGAGGAGGTCAGGCTTAAAAGGCGTGGGAAGTGTTCACACTCAGTCGGGTTCATCTTCAAGGGAGGAGATAGCACCTCCCCAAAAAGATAACCCTCGACCAGGGCCTTCCTAGCAAAACTATCGTCGCCCACTAGATAATGGGAAGCATCCCGCTGATGGCGACGACGATAGCGACTCTCTCCACGAGGGTATCAGGGACCAAAACCTTATTATCCAAGAGAATGATGAGTTGATTCGTCAACTCCAGCAGCAACTCCGAAAGAAGACGAGGACCGCGACTCAACCCCCTAGAAGCAAGCAAGCTCTTTCGGCCAACCAGGATTTGAGGCGAATCATGGATAAAAAAAGGCACGATAGAGCTCACGACGAGGTTTCGAGCAGCGGCTATTCGAAGAGAAGGTCGGTTTAGATACCAGAAGACAGTGATGACCCGAGGGAATGGCTTGACCAGCAAATCAAGCAGACATTCCAGAAGAACATGGAGGTGATCAGTTTCGGCCAAGACCGGTCAAATGCTTACGGCTCCGATGATCTCGGTGCATCTCCTTTCTCTCAGGAGATCAGGGACTTTGCTCTCCCTGATAGATTCAGTGTCCCGAGGTTTATCCTTTACGACGGGATCTCGGACCTAGCAGCGCATCTTCGATGCTTTACTCAGAAGATGTCGGTTTGGGGAGATGAGGGTCACCTAAACTGTAGAGTTTTCTCCGCCAGTCTGGGAGACCTTCCCCTGAGGTGGTTCTGTGCACTTCCAGAAGAGTCAGTTTCAAGCTGGCGATAGCTCCGAAACTCCTTCGTGGAGAAGTTCCAAGTACACAGGACATCCCCAAAATAGACGAGGATGTAATGGCTCTCAGAATGAGGCAGACCGAGAATATCACTCAGTTTGCCAAGAGGTTTTCAACAGTATACAACCAGATCGAGGACTCTTCAGACAAGGTGGCGATCAAATCTTTCAAACAAGTTCTGCTGCCTGGCAATATACTCCGTAGAGAAATTGTCCGGTACCCTGTGGTCACGATGAAAGATTAATGGCCCGAGTAAACCAGTACATCAAGCAAGAGGAAGACGAGTTCCGAGTTTGAGAGAACTTTAGCTTCTCTCACGAAGACCGAACTTCCAAGAAGGAACATAAATCGACTCAGAGGGTGGAGGCAGACCGAAACCGGGTCTCCACGAGCTCGGCAAAGGTCTCGTTCCCCACCTCTGGAGGCGGCAAGAATTTCAACCAGGCTCACCAAGCTAGAGAAGGGCAACTAGCTACCACCGCATATAAGGCTGTCAATATGATCTTCAAGGAGCCAGTCTATAGGCTCCTCGGCAAGTTCAAGACGCAGCCATACTTCCAGTGGCCGCAACCCATGAAGGGTGACCCTTCCACCCGCGATCAGAGCAAATTCTGTGCCTATCACAAACAAAATGGGCACTGAACTGAAGATTGTATGTCCTAAAGTCGCATCTTGAGAAGCTCGTCGAGGACGGGCACTTGAAGGAATACATTAAAGAAGGGGACAGACACATTAACCGAGTTCAGCACCAAAGCAACGATGATCAAGATAGCAATGAGTCGGAAAGAATAATAAATATTATCCGCCTAGATCCCCCACCAAAAGGAAGTAACTAAGCTCATGCCTAGGCCAGGAGGGCTTCACACGGCAAACATATGATGACAGCCGAACTGGAGTCGGCTGCCAAGAAGGCTCAAAAGGAAAGACCCAAGATATGGTTCTCAGATGAGGATCTAGAAGGCGTCCAGCTCCTCCACAACAATCCTTTGATCGTAACCCTAAAATTAAAGAACTGCAGGGTACAGAGGATTCTTGTGGATCCCGGCAGCTCATCCGAGATCCTCTACTTCGATTGCTTCAAGAAGATGGGTCTCAGAGAAGAAGATCTACAGGTGGCACGCACTCTCTTTGTAGGCTTCAGCTCCAAGCCTGTATACCCCAAGGGGAAGATCTCCCTCAAAGTCCAAATTGAAGGCGCCTCTATGATGGCCGACTTCCTTGTGGTGGATGCACCATCCCCCTATAATGCCATAATGGGGAGGACTTGACTGCACAATATAGAGGCAATACCATCCACCCATCACCGAAAACTCAAGTTCCCGTTGGAGAAGGAGAACGACAAAATTGAGGTGGTCACGGTATGAGGTGATCAGCAGATGGCAAAACAATGCCTGATGGCCGTTGTACCTGGCGAGGAGCCAAAGCAGGTGCATATGGCCGAGCTGGAAGCCGAGTTGGATAGTGTTAGCCGAGATCCAGAGCAAAAGAGCATCGAAGATCTTACCGAGATCATGATCGACCCCAGTGATCCTGAAAGGTACTTTCTGCTCGGAAGCCAGCTCACCGAGCCCGAGAGGTCCGAGCTCATGAACTTCCTGTTACAGAACAAGGTCTTCGCTTGGACCCCATATGAGATGCTTGGCGTCGATCCCGAGGTCATATGCCACAGGCTGAATGTGGACTCGAAGCACAAACTTGTAGTCCAGAAGGCTCACGGGACGGGAATCCCACAAACTGAAGCTGTGATCGAGGAGGTCGAGAAGCTGCTGGAGGCCAAGGCAATAAGAGAAGTCCAATATCCGGACTGGTTGGCCAATACGGTGGTGGTCAAGAAAAAGACCGGGAAGTGGAGAGTCTGCGTCGACTTCACTGACCTCTACAAGGCTTGTCCAAAAGACTGCTTTCCACTCCCGAAGATCGACCAGATGATCGACGCCACCGCTGGTCACAACATGATGAGTTTCCTCGATGCTTACCGAAGTTACCATCAGATCCCGATGCATGAGCCTGATGAAGAGAAGTCCGCGTTCATAACACCTAGAGGCATCTACTACTACAAAGTGATGCCCTTTGGGTTAAAAAATACGGGGGCAACTTACCAGAGGCTGTTAACCAAAATGTTCCAGGCCCAGCTCGGCAAAACAGTGGAGGTCTACATTGACGACATGGTTGTCAAGTCTAAAAGGTCACATGACCACTTGGCAGACCTAAGTCAAGCGTTTGACGTCTTCAAAAGGTTCCATCTCAAGCTGAATGCCTCTAAGAGCGCTTTTGGTGTCGGCTCAGGTAAATTCCTGGGAAGCCTACTCACAATAAGAGGGATTGAAGCAAATCCAGATCAGATCTCGGCGATCCAGGGAATAAAGAGTCCAACAACGGCCAAACATATCCAGAGACTCACTGGCATGGCTACCGCGCTCAACCGTTTCATCAGCAGAGCTTCAGATAAATGCCGACCTTTCTTCCAACTTTTGAAGAAAAGCCTGAAATTCCAATGGACTCTGGAGTGCGACCAAGCTCTACAAAAGCTCAAAGTTTATCTCGCTTCACCACCCCTGCTTTCAACTCCGAAATAGGGAGAAGTGCTCTACTTGTACCTAGCGGTCTCAGATCATGCAGTGAGTTCGGTGCTCGTCAGAGAGGAAGACAAGCAGCAAAAGCCCATTTACTACACGAGCAATATCCTTGATGCTGAGACTAGGTATCTGCCAATGGAAAAACTTGCATTAGTGCTCATCAGTGCTTCTCGCAAACTCTCCCACTACTTCCAGACATACACGATAGTGGTTGTTACAGAGCATCAACTCAAGTCCCTTTTCAAAAAGGCGGACTTCTTTGGAAAAGTATCAAAATGGGCTGTCAAATTGGCACAGTATGATATCCATAATCAACCCAGAACAGCGATCAAAGCCCAAGTTTTAGCTGACTTCATCGTGGAGTTTATCTCTTCTAGTTCGACACCGAGCCCGCTCGACACCGAACTGAGGGGCAAAGGGAATGAGACGAAGTCACCGAGACCGAGATGCAAAAAGAACGATCTTGGAAGCAGTTCCTTGATTTAGCATAAAAGGTCTTCATCGACGGATCCTCAAGCTCCAAGAGGGCTGGCGCTGGCATAGTCCTCCAATCTCCAGAAGGATTGGTCATCGAACAAGCCCTAACACTTGATTTCAAAGCATCCAACAACGAAGCATAATATGAAGCACTGATTGCAAGGCTCAACAGCGCTAAAATCCTGGGGGCATAGCAGCAGGCAGTCTTCAGCGACTCACAGTTGGTGACGAGCCAACTGAGCGGAGACTACCAAGCTCGCGACGAAAGGATGGCAGCCTACCTAGTTCTTGCAAAAAAACTCCTCTCTCAATTCGAAAAAGTTGAGGTCAAGCAGGTCGGCAGAGAATCCAATTCCCATGCCGACGCTCTCGCTAACCTGGCCTCCGCCGTCGAGGCCGGGAGAAAAAGAATCATTGAGGTGGAATCGTTGGAGAAGCCAAGCATAAGACTTCACCCACCTCGGCAAATCCTATGTGTTGATCTCGGTCCGAGCTTGATGGACCCGATTATCTCATACCTCAGAGACGATCAATTCCCTGAAGACAAAAATGAAGCTCACAAGATCAGGTTGAAAGCAGCTCGATTTTGGCTTTCTCCAGAAGGCAAGCTCTATAGGAAGTAGTTTACTGGCCCCCTACTTTCAATGTGTTCACCCGAGCAGAGTTGAAGAATTTCTCTATGAGATTCACGAAGGGATTTGCGGCAGCCACATCGGAGGTCGGTCACTAGCATACCGGGCTATCAGCAAGGGCTACTAGTGGCCATACATGCAAAAAGACGCTCAGCTGTTGTCACGTCCACCGAACCCGATTAAAGAATAACCGGATCCGGAGAATGAATTTTAGGACTAATTAAAATTTTTGTCCTTTGGGCCCACGGATCGTAAGTCCGCGGTGAGGATAAAATATTTCAAGCCTCTTATAATACAATAAACATTGAGTTCATAGAACTCTAGGCATATGGAATATCAGTCAATGAATAATAACTTCATTAAATTAAAGTTGCATAAAAGAATATAAACAAAACTAGTCAAAGAGTTAGTTATTACATTGGCCAACCCAATAAACAAGGCCAATAAAAGAAAGGGGTCATTAAAGTAAAGGTCCAACGAGAGAAATAATAAAAGAATAAATCTAAATGAATCCCAATGTATCTCTCTCGTGCTAGGAAGTGATGACGCTGCTCTACGTCATCGGCACGCCACTCTCGTGCCTCCTCTGCTGGAAGATCTCCTCACCGGCCTGCTCCTCATAGTAGTAGTAACCACCTGAGGTGTCTGCACACCAAGGAACAGAGTCAACGACATGTTGAGTAATAGATAAGCAATGCATAATAAACATGACATGCATCAAATGTAGAATAATGACAAGTACATGATTATCTGAATACAAGGTAAGCGAAGCTAGGCATAAAGCGAGATTAATAATCCATAGAAATAATAACAGGAATCCTAGCAATCATCTAACAATAACCACTATCCATGCAATGCAAAACAAGAATAAGAGGGAGACTCCGAGGATGTCCAAAGCAACCTACCGGGGTACTAGTAACAATCCAATCCGGACTACTGATACTAAAGTCCGGATCCAATAGGATCCTAGCTCCCGGTCCTGGGAATAGCAGCACGGTCCTAGCCCGCTCCCAGCTATTCAACGCCATGGACGCCGTCCTATGCCGATTGCCCACCCCGACAACCGAGTAACTGGTTCGTCATTAAAACCCCAAATTGCAGATGGTCATGATATGCAAACATTAATAGAGTGGTTCTGACACAAGGACAAACAGGACAAGCAAGTCTGGCTAGTTCCATGTACAAGACAAGATCATAGGGATTATCTCATCCAAGACAATACAAGACAAACAAACCACGTGATAATCCCCTTTCATTGCTAGCCAGTCATGTTTATCAATACAAGACACAGGTTCCTATGGTACACTCTAAGTCAAGTCCAAGTCATAAATTCTATAAGAATTTATATTTCATACATAATTAAGTATTTTACGCCAAGAGAGTGTGCAAGGAATGGTAACAACGGATACAATTTACAAGTCAATGAGATATTACTATCCAATCCTAAGTACGTGGTGTCATCCCTCTACCCCACGTGTTCTAACAAAGTACGTATGGAAATTAAACCAATGATGCTTCTAGAGAAATCCCTTGGTGTACAATCATGTTAGGCATCTATTGAGACAATTCCATGCGCATTCGATTAGACCATGCGTAATACATGAATACCTAGATAAAACCCATCGAAGAACACTAAGCCACGTGCGTCAATTTTAATCCCCATTAATGGTCAAGTGAGAGTAAGTTTATGGTTTCCAACCTCTAAGGCCCAAACCTAAGTTAAACAGTCTCTTTTCCAAATAACAAGAGTTGAATCATAATTCGAATAATAACATCACATTCCGATCTCCGATCATAGTGAAAATAGAACCATTGGATTCTCCGTCTCGAGGGCTTTCCAATGGTATACTATACGTAGAAATCCAACGGGCGGATTGAAAGTTACAAGCCTCCGAAGTTTCAGTGACCATGCACCCTCCGATCGATTGTACCGAAGGTGCGATCGGTCGGCACTGAACACTTCTCAGTTAGTGCACAGTGCGATCGATCGGACTGTGCATCCGATCGATCGACACTGGGCACTTCCCAGATGGCTGAGAGTTTTCACAGAGCGATCGATCGGACTGTACGACCAATCGTTCGGTCTGTAAACGCTCACAGTTAATTTGGGGATTGTTCACTATCCGATCGATCGCACAGGGCGACCGATCGATCGGACAACGAACCTGTAGCCCGAAATGGGTTTCTGCTCCCTTTTTCCTCCGGCCAATCCATTGTTATCTTGCAGAAAATGAGCCTCCATACTCTCTCATTCATTCCATACATCACATTAACACCATTACTAGCAATTTAAACAATTCTAAGATTTCCAATTAATAATTAGACCAACTGAAATTCCCAAAACCTAATCTAGCATATTAACCCAAATCAAAAACAAATTAGGCTTGGAATTAGGGAAATCTATCAAGAATCATAGCCAGATCAATAATAAAACAACATACATGCTTATAATGAAATGCAAATCTACTTGCCTCAACCAAGAAGAAGATAGGAATTGGGTGAAACTTGAGGAGAAGTCTTTCTAACCCGAAAGTCACAATCTAACCCGAGCAAATATAACCTAGAATGCAAAGGAGAAGAAAGAAAGGAAAAAGATCAAGATCAAACCTAAATCTAACCAAAAGAAAAGATGATTGAAAGACAGAGATGTGAGAATGCTTACCAAATTAAGTCCAATGGAACGAGAAGATCGCGATGAAGAAGTTTAACGGATCGGATCTTCAAGTAGGATCTTCTAGGATAGAGTTCTGGCTTGAGAAAGGAAGAAGAAATGGGGCTGCGGATCTCTCTTTCGTTGCAGAGAAAGAATAGAGATTAGGGTTAATCTCGTTTAAGAAAAAGGGAATAAGGAAAAGACTAGTTCGCTCATAAGTGGGCCCGGTGAAGGAATGAACCACTTGAAGGATTTCTGATCGTCGGATCGCGACGAGTCAAGAGACAAAAATGATCAGAACGACGAGACCTTTCCAATGAGCCCAAAAATCATAGTGTTTGGAATATTTCAGAAAACACTCAATTTTCCCTAAATTGCAAACTACCCACTGCTATGATCAAACGAACTCGGAATCGAACGAAACTTCACAGATACTAATCTAATGCTAAAAGAAACTCGCTCATGATCTAAACCCACTTAAATATCTAAAATATAATTAAATAAAATAATTAATAATAAATGGGTCAACGGGCCGGGTTTTGGGCCCAACTAACCCAATAAGGTCATAGACCTTATAGCTGTACGCCAGGAAGTGCGAAAAGTGTCAGAAATTCTCACTCCCTTCATCAGCCAGCGCATGATCTGAGCCCACTCTCCAGCCCGTGACCTTTCGCCTAATGGGGGTTGGACATTGTGGGACCACTTCACCGAGCTCCAGGGAATAAGAGGTGGCTAATAGTAGCCACCGATTACTTCACTAAATGGGTATAAGCAGAGCCACTATCTTCCATCACCGAGTAAGACTCCAAGAACTTCGAATGGAAGAACATCATCACAAGGTTTTGCATCCCACGAGCTTTGGTCTCGGACAACGGGACCTACTTCGATTCCAACCTCTTCAAGAATTTCTGTCAGGAGCTCGGTATCAGGAACTACTATTCCACCCCAGCCTACCCGCAATGCAACAGTCAAGCCGAAATCTCCAACAAGGTGGTCCTCGACGGACTTAAGAAGAGACTTGATCGAGCTAAGGGACGACGGGTGGAAGAGCTTCCAAGTGTCCTATGGGCATATAGGATGACTCCAAGGTGCTCCACTTCGGCAACGCCTTTCTCTTTAGCCTATGGGATGGAAGCTATAATTTCACTCGAGGTCAGCCTCCCAACTTTGAGATCGGAACTCTTCGACCAAGGCTAAAACGATGTAAATCTGGCTCAAGAACTAGACCTAGCTGAAGAACGCGGAGAAGCAACAGCCTCTCTGCAACAATTGGCTAAGGCCAACAATCAGAGAGTCAAAGAAAGGAGATTCTCAGTTGGAGAATTGGTCTTAAAGAAGACACTCCCAGCGGATAAAGATCCAAACCAAGCCAAGCTACCACTGAACTGGCACGGCCCATTCAAGGTGACCTCAGCTGCTGGCCAATTAGCATGCAGACTTGAGGACATGGATGGTAAAGAGTTACCACGGCCATGGAATACGACCCACCTCAAGAAGTTCTATTTCTGAATTGTATTCAATTTCTAAGATCAATAAAAACAGTCTTCGTTCTTTGTTGTTCTCAAAATTCACCAAGTTATAGAACTCGGCGGCAGTGCCGCTCTCCAACTCGGCAGCAGTGCATTGAGGCCACACCAACTCCGATAACAGTACCAGCTAGGTGTGACTCGGTCCTCTCTAGCTCGGCAGTAGTGCCATTCTCCAGCTCGACAGCAGTGCATCAAGGCCACAACAGCTCCGGTAACAGTACCAGCGGGGCGTGACTCGGTCCTCTCTAGCTCGGCAGTAGTGCTGCTTTCCATCTCGACGCAGTGCATCGAGGCCACAACAGCTCCGGTAACAGTACCAGCTGGGCGTGACTTGGTCCTCTCCAGCTCGGCAGTAGTGCCACTCTCGAGTCCCAACAATGCATCGAGGCCACACCAGCTCCGATAATAGTACCAGCTGGGCGTGACTCGGTCCACACCAGCTCTGGTAACAGTACCAGCTGGGCATGTCTCCATCGCAGCCTCATGCATCTCGGTAACGGTACCAGATCGTAGGCAACGGGACTACATCAGCTCCGGTAGTAGTACCGGCTAGTCACGTCTCGGTTTCGGCCAAGCACCTCAACCTCATGCAATCTCGGTAAGAGTACTAGGTTGCGGCCAAGAAAGACTACACTAGCTCCGGTAACGGTACCAGCTGGTCATGTCTCTGCCTTAAAGCAGCTCGACAAGAGTGCTAACAAGGCTGTCCTGATCTCGGCCCAACGCATCTCGGCGACGGTGCCAGATCACTGCCAACAAGATCACTCTTCGAAAATAAACGACGAGTTGTGGAGCTCGGCGACTACCTCAATGACTACTTCGGTTACATAACCAAGTACACTATCGTTAAGGTGCCGAGATGAAAAACTTGCTTCCAATTTGCTCCCGTTCGAGTTCGGTCAATGAACTAAGCTACGCCACGGACAAATTTGGTACCCAGGATCAATTCGATTACTTCTCAATGTTTCCAATTGTTACTTGAGTGATTTTGGTTGACGAACCGAATTCAATTACTTAAGCAAAATCTACTTCCTAAAGCATGTGAGGAGCTCGGTTAAGAAACCGAAGTCAGACACTTCACAAATTCTAAAGCATTGTTTGATAGCAAGCACCAGAAAAGAGAAATTGAGATTGAATTATCTAAAAAGATATTTCCTTTCATTCGAAAATCATTACATCCAAGCAAGGAAAAACGAAGAAGATGCATCAAAATGATCAACAAAATAAACAAAAGGAAAATCTTCAAGCAGCAGGAGCTCCAGTAGTGTCGCCCTCGACTCGAATGATCTCAGGCTCGGCCAGAGTAGATCCCAGCCACAGTGATCTCGGTCGCAGTAGGAGGTGCCTCAGAAGGAGCAGAGTTCGGCTCAGGTTCCGAGGATGGGAACTTTTCTGGATTTTTGTAAGTTCGGTGGTCGTCAGGAACCCCCGCTTTTTTCAGAGCGGCCATCCAGCCCATTTCCCAGGCCACATCCCTTACGCAGTCGACTTGATCTTCATACTCAACCCTCGCCACTTCTACCCCTTCAAGATAGGCAGCGTCGATCTCGGACTAGAGGTTGGATTCGGCCTCGACTTTCTGCCTCTCAAGCTCGGCCGACTTCTTCTCCAGCTCGGCCTCCTTCTTTCCAGCCTCGACCTCGGCCTTCGCCTTATCGAGCTCAGTAAACAAGGCACGAAGAGTTTCCTCCTGCTCCTTGATCCTCTCCTCTCTCTCCCGCAAGGCGGTCTTAAAGTTAAAAAAAAAGACTTACAGAGAGGGCAGAGTGCATCTATGACACCAGCAGCATCACATCATCGAGCTCGGCATGCCTTGCCATGTCACGCTGCAATGCACAAGCGCTGCCAAGCGTGGCAACCACCAAGGGGTTCCCAGCGAGACGATCTTCTACTGTCAATGGCCTACCGGCCTGATGTAGAAGGCTCGGCCTCCAGGGAGTCGGCGTGGGCTGGTGTGCGGCCACCGTGACGCCAGGACCCTCCTGCGCCGGGCTCTACTCTGTCGAACCCTCAGTCCTGGTCCTTTTCTTTCGACGGTTCTCCTCCCACGTAGTCTCGGCAGAAGCGACTACGAGGGCGTGGGTCCCGGCTGCAGCGGAAAACGGGGGGACATGGGGAGAGGAAGGTCCAACAAAAGAAGAAGAGGGCCCGGGAGGAGGAGAAGAAGGACCGGGGGCTTCACCTCCAAAGGTCTTAGCCCCAAGGTTCCTGTTCGGTCGGGTCCTTGCCATTGTTCTCCTCTCTTTTGAGTCGCTGGATGAAGTGCTTGAAGACACGACAATCCCGTCAGCTACCTCGGCTCCTTCGGAGTTAGATTCGGAAGTCGAGGCCTCAGCGCCAGACAGCCCTCCATATCAACCGCGGCCTCTTCTTCTCCCACTTCGGCTACGATGGCCTGACGATGACCACTACTTTTGTTATAGGAGCGGTACTCCGGCTCGTAACCGAGGAGCGACCAGGCCACTTTGTCTTCGTGGCCGTGATAATTCCTTACGGCCCGAAATCAGGCATCGTTCTTAACCCAGCCAACCCGCCGAGCCTCTTGCCTCCTTTTGATGATGCCTGCACAGCAAACAGAAAATCATTAGCTCGGCAGTACAAAGAAACAGAGAAAAAATGCAGAAAAAGAAGTAAGGGTGCAGTGTTCACTTGGAGGAGCGTCGAGACGACGGGGAACCCGAAAGAACCTTTACGACACGGGATCGTCATCACCAAACTCCTAGTTGCCTGAGATGAACAGGCGATCATTTCCGGCATACTTATTCGAGTCTTCCTAGGCTCGGACGAAACCATCCCGGCCTGGCTTAACTCGGAGGTAATAAGTATTGTCTCGAGATTTACAAAGGTCATAGACGTCATCGATGTCGTGGACGCTGAGGTCAATCTCTAAAACCCTATTGAGCATAGCCGTGCCCATTATGATCTTGAAGCCGTTCGGCATCAACTGACAGGGACGGAGGTTCCATGCCTTAAGACAGTCTCTGAGCAGAGGGTGAAGGGGAAATCGGACCCCACCCTTGATTATGGATACTAAAGGGAACGACATCCAGCCGTCGGAAAATCTACCATCGTCATAAAAACTAGGGTGAGGTGCCCTGACTAGGACATCTTTGGGTATATTGTACACAACCTTAAGCTGAGTTATGGCCCCTGCGGTCTCTAACCAGTAACTATAGACGCTCATTTCTAAAGTTTACAGAAACTAAGAAGGTGAAGGGCAAAACTCAAAAAGAAAGAATGGGGAAGAAACCCTATAGCAGAAATCCTAATCGCAGAAATAAACGGAACAGGGAAAGAAGGACTTACGGAGATGAAAGGCAGGAATGGGACTCAGACTAGCAGAAGTTTGATCTCGACAGCACTTCTCTTCAGACGGACTCTCTTCTGCAAAATTCTTCGAAAATCCTCCCTTTTCTCTAAAAAATGCTAGTGAATAAGGAGGGGAGACACCCCTATTTATAGCAAAAAATAAGGCGCCTCATGATGGTGCCGTTTTGAGTTTCGAAAAGATTGCGTCAGTCATTGTATGCGCCTCTTCGAGAAGACAAGGCGACCAGTCAGGCGGTGACACGTAGTGCCATCAGCCTGTATTCCGCGGCGATTAATGCGTGACATTTAATACCTCGGGCAGGCGAAGCGACAGCAGATAGAGATGAAGTGTCACCAACCGATACCGAGATGAGATCCATATTCAAAAGATTTTCCCGGCTCGGGTTGAAAGCAGCTACCTCAGCAGCACGGTCCTCTATTGTCAACCCAAGAAGGTTCTCCCATCAGATAGCTTCCGACCTCAAAGAATTAAGGAATTTTAAGAGCTCAAAAGCAAGGGGCCAATTGTGTGGGGATATTTCCAAGATACCGAGATTATATTAGCTTCGATAATGGTACCAGCTAATCATGTCTCGACCTCGGCCACGTGCACCTCGGCAGCAGTGCCAGGTCGCCAACTGAGATCAAGCTCGTTTTCGACCTCAGCACCGTGTCCTGGCCTCGGCCACGCATCTTGGCAATGGTGTCAGAAAGCTAGCCGAGACAGACACTGGCAGCCGAACTTCTATGGAAGCTCAACCACGTCATGGGACGTGTGATTAGACAGAGGCGCGCGCAAGTGGGACTGATTAGCCATCCTTGCCGCCCATGTTCTCTGACAGAACGGCATCTTGCGGCTACATCTACATCAGGGTAAGGCCCCAGGCAGAAATCCGATGGGACCATGCCAAATAGTCAACAAAGGTAGGCCCGATTAGACTGCCATTTAATAAAAGGTGGGCTGATTTGACTGCAGTTAAGGAAAGATGATCATGGGACGGTACTTCTCAAAAGTACCCATCAGAGTCATGGGACTCCTCACCCAATTTCTCCTATAAATAGAGAAGCTCAGGTATGGCAAAAAGATACAATCTATCATATCCATAGCCATTACTCTATCTCTCTAAAATCTCCATCCTACTGTTCAGTTTCTGAACTAACTTAGGTATCGGAGAGCCTTGCGCTGACTATAACCAAGGTCCTTTGATCTGCTATTTTTCCTCTTCTCCTTGCAGGCCCCAGATATCTCTCCACCTTCAGAGAGGCTTATAATTCATCCTAATCAATTATTCCAAGTCCGTAATTTTTAGGCACTTACAAAAAGTAATAATATGTACAAAAGAGATGTGTCTATTAAGATCTGAGTATCATTTTAATGTTATGAATTTTTTTATGAGAACTAGAGAAGGGACTTTCTAATTTCATCACTATGCATTTAGAAATCAGCTCATCTAAATGCATGCAACTTTTGTGAAGCAAAGTGAATAGAGCTTTATTAAAAGTAATAATATGTACAAAAGAGATGTGTCTGTTAAGATCTGAGTATCATTTTAATGTTATGAATTTGTTGGTGAGAACTAGAGAAGGGACTTTCTAATTTCATTACTATGCATTCAGAAATCAGCTCTTCTAATTGCTTTATTTATGTTTCAAGTTTAGTGATGTTTTTGAGTATGTATTTTTTAGAAATGTCTACTTTTATGTGATGGTTTTTTTCCCAGTTTTATGAGCTAAATATTTCTTTCTTTGACTAGGCCTAGAATGGTTCCCCGCGTGAGGAGTTACGCACGGGCACTAACCAGAACAACACCTCACATACAAGAGAGGGTTCGTGTATGCGGCTTTCATATTTAAGGAAGGAGGTTACATTGCTGTTGGCCGTGTGATGGGTTTGTCGTTCGGTGGCTGTTATAGGATTGTTATAGATGGGATCTTGAAGGCCGATGAATTGTTATTGGGCGGAGACACGACTTTTGGTGATATGACTTTGGGCGATATTATTCCACGACCGATTTTTAGAACTGTGGCCGACTAATTTTACTGCAAACAGTGACATATGTAAATGATTTTTATTTTTTGTATTTACTTTCATATGTGGAATCGTGGTAGTGGTCATATGAAATATGTTTTTTTTTTTTTTTTTGTTAAGTTGTTGTTTCTCATAACTATTTTGATAATGTAAGTTTACATATTAAATGGATGGATGAACTCTTAACTACCACTATTTTTAGCACACTTGAGCCCTTTTAATGGATGGAAAATGGATGGTTCTATAATTGATATTCTATTCAATTTTTTAAAATTAATTGCAGGTTTTTTAAAATAATTATTTTTTTTTAAAATTCTTATTAAATAAATCGACGGCCATGGCCCATCATTTTATTTTTCCCCATTAATTTAGAAAAAATTAATACAGACGACTAATGATCGTCGAAAATCTATCCGTCGGTAATTTTTAAATGTCCCGACGGGTATAGACCGTCGATTTGATTAAACGACGCCATTTGTTTCGACAGTTGCCTTGACGGTGTTGGCCGTCGTGTTTTTTATAAAACGACGGGCTTTGGCCGTCGATAAATGTGATTTTTGACGTAGTGATTCTGCACCATTTGATAGGTAGATATAATTTTAAATAATTAAAGTTAAATTTAAGTAAATATGCATGGGGCTTGGAGTCAGCAATTTAAAAAAGATGACAAAAGTATAGTTTGAATCTAATATTTGATCTTTTACATTTGATGTCAGGACTGACAAATTATATAATATATAATATTTTTTTTTATTTTTCCTATTGAATACTTTTCTTGCATATATAAATTTATTAATTTGAATTGTTTGTCATGAATATATATATATATATGTAAATAAATGTACACTTATATTTTATAAGATATGGATGGTTTTTAAATAATTTTTAAATTATTAAAAAAACATGACTCTCTCGAGTCCCCATGTTGACTCCAACCAAGTCAAATTTTTTGCATTGGTTGAGTCGAGTTTGAGTCACGAGTTTTCCTACCTTGATTTGTTCATGTACTAAGACTTCTCTTTCTACAAATGGTTAGAATCATAGAAACAAATATGAATTTTCAAAAAATGACTATCAAATTACCACCCCTCTTGTGGAAAATGAATCAAGGAGAGGTGGAAAATGAAAACCCAGTCACCACGCCAATGATACAAGTTTTAATAAAGCGAGGATTGCATCTACATAGCAAACTTATATCCTCAACCCTTTACCTTTTTCGTAATTATTTGGTGAAGCTAATTTGACAATGAATTTATGTATTCTATACAAAACAACAGCCCCTAAAGATGCAGAAATTCAATGTGGAATAATCAAATCCAATTTCACACTTGGCATACTAAATAATCTGAGAAAGATTTTTATTCTCTAACTTGTTGATGGTAGTCATCAATGAGTCATGAATGCTGCCCATAGTTGTTGTTGGTTTTATTTTATTTTATTTTTTATCTTTCTAAACTATGATCTAGAAATGGAGAAAAAATCTCAATTTTTGTAACTATACATACAGTATCCTCTCACACTCTACTATGTTCACAGCACTTTTATTTCCAAGTTGCAATCTCCGTATCTCAAGATTTGGTACTCTATTTTTGTTGTTGCTCTTTTAAGCTTGCCTTTCCAAATTGAGATCCTAGAAGATAAGGAGAAAATCACAATCTTTCTATGAAAGTTTATTTAAAGAGGAGAGTGGTGGATGAAAGCACCAAAAAGCTTCTACACTTCTGTTCATATACTGAGGCTAAAGGCAACCCCACTTGGTAAGCATTGCACACAATTACAAACCATCAACTCCGCATCATCAATAAGTAATTGAACATCAGTTTTGTTATAATTGATCATATGTATTATAGTAGGTGATGTTATTGAGACTGAGCTTCTTTTTTACTTCACTATAACACATATTAGTCTACCATCTCAATTACCTTATCAATAATCATTCTGCATGTTTGGTAACGGGCGAATAATTCATATATCTAATGATTTTTCACTCCCACTGAAACAAGGATTCCTCACTGAGGATTTGTATATTTGAAGATTTCACAGTGATACTATTGTGTGTCGATGTATATAGTTGAAAGAAATAGGGTTCGGTGTGCAAATCTACTTAAGTGAGGATTTCTAAATCTTATGGGGGATAGTCGAATCTGAAAATTCTAACAAATAAAGATTTTCATTCATCCAAATCTCCAGGAATTCACAATCTCTAGGAAAACTGAAAATTTTTTTCCTAAAGATTTTGTTGCCAATCGTGACCTAAATGTACTAGTAGATCTTTTTTCACCTTCCAATCAATAAAAAAAAAAAACATAAATAGCGGCGGCCGAAGTGGGTTTTGGCGGCGGCTTTTTTCTACCTCTAAAGTCCATATTTTGGGTGAAAGTTTTTTTCTGCCGCAATTCGTGTCATTGACACCGTCTAGGGGGGGGGGGGGGGGGGGGGCGCGTTCTATCCACACGAACACGGCAATTTTTATGGCGGAAATAATTTTCCACCGCTAAAGCTCACTTCATCCGCCACTATTTAATTTTTTAATTTTTTTAGTGATTTTAATTTTGTGTCTTAATTTTTTACTGCACAATAGTATTTTCCATTTTTCTATCCACGTATTAACCTCTCACATGAAACATGCAAAATTAAATTATATATTATATGGCGACTCCAATTCTCTCTTTCTCTCAGATGTAAATGGATATAAAGGGCATGCTTGTGTAAAATTGGATTCCGCGTTCTATGGACTTCTAATTTCCCTGTTCTACGAAAAAGCAATTTCGAAAAATAGTTTGTTCTTCCCTTATTCGAAGAATATTATTTCAATTTTTTTCTCTTCCCACGTTAAAAATGTCGCATGAATCTTCAAAACATTAATTATGGATGGAAAAGGAAACTCCATTGGTGGAGCTGGATTTACACAAATGTGCCCTAAGGTTATATTTAGCAATCTAGTATTCCGTGAGTATTTCTTATTGGCTTTCTAAAGATTCTTGGAAAATCCACATATTGAAAATATTAATCCCCGAAGATTTGGGCCGGTGGAAATCCTTATTTAAAAGGGATTTTACGTCTGACCCTCCTCCGTAGGATCTACAAGTCCTCATTTGTGTGGATTTATATGCTGATGATAACATTTTTTTCCAGCCATGCATATTCCTATGCATCTATATTTATGTGAACTTTTCATTTATACAACTCCTTAGTGAGAAATCCTAGTTCCAAGGGCAGTTACCAATCCACGGATCTATGGATCCCTCAACTATTACCAAACATACTGTAAATGCATTACATGAGAAACAATATATGCATGGCTAGTGAACCTTAGTGTACTCTGGAGAGGAGTCTTCAAAACTTTTAGTGGGAAAAGGACTCCAAAATGAACATTAATTAGGTAAATGCTCGCTATTTGATCCTTAATGACATATAACGTGAGACCCCAGCATACAATTTTTACCTGGAACAAGTGTACCTCATGATTCATTGAAATCTGTGACCCATTTGATTGGCCCTGCCTTGGATGCCCATCTTAATTTATAAAGTAACCAATACTAAAAGATGAGAACCACTCCACAAAAGGCCTCTCTACAGTGACTGACAGAGAATTATTGTTGGATATATGTATTTCTTAACTATCCATTTGAAGGCCATCAATCGAAGGTGTAGGAGTTGTTCCTGTAAGTGCAAAAAAAGATTACTCATAAGATTAGGGGTGCCTGATAGGACTTATCCGAATGGAAGAGGATGATCTACTGCCTCAAAACCTGAAAGGAAAGAGCAAACAGTCAGAGGACCCTGGCCTGGGTGGCACAAGGCTCTCCGATGCCAAAGTCAGTGTATGAACTTAATTAAGGAAGGAGAGGAAGAAGAGAGGCAGAGTAACGACTCTCAAGTGTGTAGGTTGCATACCTTGCTTGTAGAATGAGGTCTTATTTATATAGGACTCTGGATGATATTTTGGAGTGGGTCCCATGATTTGATAGGGAAGTCCTTATCAGCCCACAAAATAATAAATGCGGTCCATTTCAGCCCACATTGCATTTAATGCCAGTCGGATCAGCCCACATTGCATTTAATGCATGTCATGTTGGGCCAGATCATGTTGGACGCCTTTGGCGGTAGAGGTCCCATCGGATCCATCCTCGGGCCTTGCCCTGATTTGGCTACAGCCGCTGGATGCCGCCCTGTCAGCGATCTGGCGAAGATTGTGGACGGCTGGATGTCGCATCTGTCCCACTGGCTCGCGCCCCTATTCTGCCATGTGTCTGATGACGTGGTGGGCGTGGGGCGTGAGTGGGGACTCTTCTTTATTTCGGCTTCCGTCTCGGCTCCTTTGGCCGGGGTCAAGCTCTTTAGCCGAAGTGGGCCCTTGGTGGCCGAGCTCGGCGCTAGCAGCCAAGGTCTGTCTGGTTTCGGCCGAGGCCTCCGTCCCGGCAGCCGAGGCGAGTCTGGGTGCCACGTGGATGGCACGCGGATGGCACGTGAGAGTGCTTAGTCACATCTTATAGCCGTGATTAGCATAATCCTGGAGCTTTGAAAATCTCCCCACACAATTGCCCCCTAGCTTGTGACTTCTTAAGCGCCCTAGCCTTTATGGGTCAGAAGCTAGAGAGTCCGTCTGGAGATGCTTTGATCATTACTGGGAGCCGCTTCGATTTCTTCAAGGTAATAAATACCGCGTCCCGTTCGCCCTAGGAAACGAACCGGCGGCTACACGTGTTGCTTCCTCACTGATCGTGCCATCAAGGTGATGAGACAGGCGCGGATCGCGAAGTCTGTCTTTTCAAATTCGTAAATGGAGACCAAAGAGGGCCTCCTTCTCCTATAAATAGGGTTGCCTTCCTCCGTTCTTCTTTCTTTATTTTTTTTATTTCGGCTCTTGTGTGTTTGAATCCGGCTGAGTGACGTGACGTGAGAGTCTTGAGTTGGAGAGAGTGCCGTACGGTCTCCATAGGTATCCGCTCCGATATCCCGCATTCCGATGCTCATGAATAGCAGTAAGTACATCGGTACGGCCGATGCGGAAAACGAGCAGATGGCTCCACGTGTTCGTCATCGGAGCCACTGGTCAACTTGTGGTAGACGTGCACTCCACGCGAGGCATAGGAGACCTCGCCTCATAAATTTTCTTGAGGGACAAACTCTTCTTCCTCCTATAAATAGAAGTAGCAAGCTCGCCATGGGAGAGAAAAAGAACCAGGACTTTTTATTTTCTGTAAACATGGGGACCTGTCTCTTTCTGTCAGCCATTCTGGTAGCCACGCTTTGTAGAACTTTAGGAACCTTTGCCTCGGATGAACCTCCTGTGACAGAAGACAGCTTCCTCTGGGAGGGGCTGTCCTTCGTGGTCTGCGCGTTCTTTGAAGATGGTCCCCGTGGACTACACGTTCTCTGAACGCGGGTCCACGACCAACTCCCACCTATGTGGCTGTGCAGAGATCACCTCTTGCCGATGCGGCTGGGAGGTGATTATTCTCTGTAGTTGGGAGCTGGTGGCGCTCCTGGCCTTTGAGGGTCTTGTCTTGATCCTGCAGGGTCTGGAGCGGCTTTAAGGACCAGATCGAGAAGCCTTCGGGCTGAAGATCTCCAATCAGTGGATCAGGAGCCTGAGCTTGCTCCCAAACCAAAGGGTGTTGAAGAGCTCCTGACACTGAAGACCAGACTGAAGAGTCAGTGAAGATCAGAATCTCCCAGAGTCTCCAAGCAGTGGACCAGCGAGGATCAGAGTCTCCAGGCTTTATTTCTTTTTTGGTTTTAGAGGACTGCGAGCCTCCTTGCTGTATTTTGTCTTTCTTTTCTGTAATCCTTGTAAAGAAGAAATTACATCAATAAAAGAAAAAAGTTTCTGATCAGATGGAATGTTTATTCTGCATCTTTGCATTCTTTTTTGCTTTTTTATGTATTTTTGTGCTGCTTTTCTGCACTTTTGTGCTTGCACTGCTTTTTTCTTCTTTTCTGTGCTGTTTTTCTGCACTTTTGTGCTTGCACTGCTTTTTTCTTCTTTTCTGTGCTGTTTTTCTGCACTTTTGTGCTTGCACTGTTCTGTCTTTCGAAGACTGTCATTGGCCGAGATGAACCCAGAGTCTCGAGGATCTCGGCTGTGCGAGCCTGAGTCCGGGATCGATCTCGGGGGGTATATGAACCCAGAGTTTAGGGAAGACTGGATGTGTAAATCCAAAGTCAGTCCCAGGGTATATGAACCCAAGGGTTTTAGGAGCGACTGGATGTATAAATCCTAAGTCAGTCCATGGGCACGTGAACCCAAAATTTAGGGAAGACTGGATGTATAATCCGAAGTCAGTCCCAAGGTGTATCAACCCAGGGTTTTAGGAGCGACTGGATGTATAAATCCTAAGTCAGTCCATGGGCACGTGAACCCAAAATTTAGGGAATACTGGATGTATGAATCCGAAGTCAGTCCCAAGGTGTATCAACCTAGGGTTTTAGGAGCGACTAGATGTATAAATCCTAAGTCAGTCCATGGGCGCGTGAACCCAAAATTTAGGGAAGACTGGAAGTATGAATCCGAAGTCAGTCCCAAAGTGTATCAACCCAGGGTTTTAGGAGCGACTGGATGTATAAATCCTAAGTCAGTCCATGGGCGCGTGAACCCAAAATTTAGGGAAGACTGGATGTATGAATCCGAAGTCAATCCCAACGTGTATCAACCCAGGGTTTTAGGAGCGACTGGATGTATAAATCCTAAGTCAGTCCATGGGCACGTGAACCCAAAATTTAGGGAAGACTGGATGTATGAATCCGAAGTCAGTCCCAAGGTGTATCAACCCAGGGTTTTAGGAGCGACTGGATGTATAAATCCTAAGTCAGTCCATGGGCACGTGAACCCAAAATTTAGGAAAGACTGGAAGTATGAATCCGAAGTCAGTCCCAAGGTGTATCAACCCAGGGTTTTAGGAGCGACTGGATGTATAAATCCTAAGTCAGTCCATGGGCGCGTGAACCCAGAGTTTTAGGGAAGGCTGGATGTATGAATCCGAAGTCAATCCCAGGGTGTATGAACCCGGAGCTGCCGAACTCAGATAAAATGACACAGATTGACAATAGGGCAAATGCTACTTTCATTGATCATGGAACTTTAATTACATCTTAGAAATAAAACTTCTTTAAGTGAGATGCATTCCACGGTCTCGACAACTGCCTGCCTTCCAAGTCTTCAAGTTTGTAAGAAGATCGTCCTGCCATTGAAACCACCCTGAACGGGCCATGCCAGTTTGGGGCCAGTTTGCCTTCATTTGGGTTTCTGTCAGCGGGCAGGGTTTTCTTCAGCACCAGTTCTCCTACTGAGAAACTTATTTCTCTAACTTTTTCATTGTATCCTCTGGTTAGCCGCTGCTGATAGTCGGCCAGTCTATGGCCGCTGCATCTCGGCGCTCATCGGCTAGGTCCAACTCCATTGCCAGGTTTATCTTGTTTCGGCCTTGGTCGACAAGTTCTGATCTCAGGGTAGGGAGGCCAATTTCTAAGGGAATGACCGCCTCCATCCCATAGGCCAACGAGAAGGGTGTCGCCGAGGTGGATCGTCTTGGAGTTGTCCTATATGCCCACAACACGCTAGGAAGCTCTTCTACCCATCTCCCTTTTGTTTTGTCCAATCGCTTCTTCAGGCCGTCCAGGAGTACCTTGTTAGAAATTTCGGCCTGGCCATTGCTCTGCGGGTACGCCGGCGTGGAATAATGGTTCCTGATGCCATGCTTTTGACAGAAGTCTCTGAAGGAGTTGGAGTCGAACTGAGTCCTGTTGTCCGAAATCAGGGCCCTGGGGATGCCGAACCTCATTATGATGTTCTTCCACACGAAGTTCTTGGAGTCCCTTTCAGTGATGGAGGACAGCGGTTCAGCTTCTACCCACTTCGTGAAGTAATCTATAGCGACTATCAGCCATCCCTTGTTCCCTGGAGCTCGGTGGAGAGGTCCCATAATGTCCAGCCCACATTGAGCGAAGGGCCATGGACTGGAGAGGGGACTCAAGTCTTGTGCTTGCTGATGAAGAGAATGGGAGAACTTCTGACATTTTTCGCATTTCCTGACATATCCCTGCGCATCCTTCTATATGTACGGCCACCAGTAACCTTGGCTTATTGCTCTGTAAGCCAGTGACCGCCCTCTGGTGTAACTACCGCAGATTCCTTCGTGGATCTCATACAGAAAGTCATCCACCTTGCTCGGATGGACGCATTGGAGGTAGGGACCCGTGAAGGATTTTCTGTAGAGTTTGCCTTCAGGAGATACCCAGAATCGAGCTGCCTTGAGTCTGATTCGGTGGGCTTCATTCTTGTCTTCGGGGAGCTGGTCGTCCTTCAGGTAAGAGATGATTGGGTCCATCTAGCTTGGGCCGAGATCAACACACAGGACTTGCCGAGATGAATGGAGTTCTAGGCTTGATCTCGATATCGATCCACCTCAACGGTCCTTTTCTTTCCCACTTCGACAGCGGAGGCCGGGTTTGCAAGCGCATCAGCGTGCGTGTTGGTATCTCTGGAGATTTGCCTGACCTCGGCTGTCTGGAAGTGAGAGAGCAGTTTCTGCGCGATGGCTAAGTAGGCCGTCATCCTATCGTCCCTGGCTTGGTAGTCTCCAATGAGTTGGCTAGTTACCAGTTGTGAGTCACTGAAGACCACCAATTGCTAGGCTCTGAGGATTCGGGCGCTATTCAGCCCTGCTATCAGAGCTTCGTACTCTGCTTCATTGTTCGTCGCTTTGAAGTCCAAGGTGAAGGCTTGTTCTATGACCAGACCCTCTGGCGATTGGAGAACTATGCCGGCACCAGCTCTCTTGGAGGTGGACGAGCCGTCAACGAAGACCTTCCATGCCGAGACGGGAACTTGGCTCTGAGAAAATTGTTCAAGCTCGGTGACTTCATGCTCATGCCCTATGCCCCCCAGTTCTGTGCCGGGCTGGGTCGAAGCCGAGCTTGGAGAGACGAATTCTACAATGAAGTCTGCCAAAATTTGGGCTTTGATCGCAGTCCTGGGATGGTACTGGATGTCATACTGCCCCAGTTCGACTGCCCATTTTGAGATTCGCCCTGAAAAGTCAGCTTTCTTGAATATAGATCGGAGTGGGTGCTCCGTGATAACCACAATAGTGTGGGATTGAAAATAATGGGAGAACTTGCGGGAGGCACTGACGAGTGCCAACACAAGCTTCTCCAGTAAAAGGTATCTGGTCTCGGCATCAAGCAGGATCTTGCTCGTATAGTAGATTGATTTTTGGACTCCTTCGTCCTCTCTGATGAGGATGGAGCTCACTGCATGATTCGAGACTGCAAGATACAGATACAAAATCTCCCCCTGAGTTGAGGTAGAAAGTAAGGGTGGTGAAGACAGATAGGTTTTGAGTGCTTCCAATGCTCGCACTTAGGGGTCCATTGAAACTTTAAATTCTTTTTCAGAAGCTGAAAGAAAGGCCGGCACTTATCTGATGATCTGCTGATGAAGCGATTGAGTGCTGCAGCCATGCCTGTAAGCTTTTGGACTTCCTTTGTAGTAGATGGGCTTTGGATTCCCAGGATTGCCGTAATCTGGTCCGGGTTGGCCTCTATCCCCCTCCACGTCACTAGGCTTCTGAGGAACTTGCCAGAAGCTATGTCGAAAGCGCACTTGGAAGCATTCAGTTTGAGCTTGAATTCACGGAGGATGCTGAAGACTTGGGCCAGATCCGCCAGATGGTCACTGGACTGCTTGGACTTGACGACCATGTCGTCAATGTAGACTTCAACTGTCTTGCCGAGCTGAGCCTGGAACATTTTGGTGATGAGGCGCTGATAGGTTGCCCCCGCGTTCTTCAGCCCGAAGGGCATCACCTTATAACAATAAGTGACGCGGGGGTTTATGAAGGCAGTTTTCTCCTCGTCCGGCTCATACATCGGAATCTGGTGGTAGCCTCTGTAGGCGTCGAGGAAGCTCATTCTGTCATGGCCAGCAGTGGCGTCAATCATCTGATCAATCTTTGGAAGAGGGAAGCTGTCCTTCGGGCATGCTCTGTTGAGATCTGTGAAATCCACGCATACCCTCCACTTGCCAGTCTTCTTTTTCACTACCACTGTATTGGCCAACCAGACCGGGTATTGGACTTCCCGGATTGCGCCTGCTTCTAGCAACTTGTCGACTTCTTCGACCATCGCTTCCGTCTGCTGTAACCCCATCCTGCGGGCCCTCTGTACCACTGGCTTGTGGTTGGGGTCCACGTTCAGCCTGTGGCACATGACCTCGGGGTCAACCCCAGGCATTTCACTCGGGGTCCAAGCGAAGACATCTGCGTTCTGCATCAGGAATCTTGAGAGCTCGACTCTCTCTAGGTCGGACAGCTGGGTTCCGATCAGGAAAAATCTGTCAGGGTCTAGCGGGTCGAGCCTGACTTCGGCTAGATCTTCAATACTCTTCTTGTCAGGATCTCGGCCGATCTCATCCATCCCCCTTTCGAACTCTGCCAGATTCACTCGCTCTGGCTCTTTCTCCCCAGGGACCATGGCCAACATGCACTGCTTGGCCAGCTGCTGATCCCCTTCAACTGTAACCACCTCCATATTGCCTTCCTTGTCTTCAAGCACGAACTTCAGCTTCTGATAGAGAGTGGAGGGAACTGCTTCCATCTTGTGGAGCCACGCCCTGCCCATAAAGACAATGTAGGGGAGGGGGCGTCCACCACTAGGAAATCAGTCATGACTGAGGCTCCGCCTACTCTGGTCTCCAGAGTGATTCTCCCCTTGGGGTAGACCGGCTTGGCACTGAACCCAATCAGAGGCGTGCGAGCTTCCTTCAAATCAGTCTCCAAGAGCCCCATCTTCTTGAAGCATCCATAGTAGAGGACTTCAGACGAGCTGTCAGGGACGATGAGGATCCGCTTCACTATGAAGTCGCACAGCTTCATCGTCAGGAGCAGGGGATCATTGTGAGGAAGCTGCACTCCCTCGAGGTCTTTATCTGAAAACGAGATGGGCGCTCACGCCGCGCTCGCTTGGATGCCGGTCCGAGCTCGGCTCTCATCACCTCTTTCCCATGCGAGGCCCGCCTGGCTTCGGCACCAGTCTGGGAGTTGCCTTTAGCTGAGGGAGAGGGAGTTGAGGGCGCCAGATGGATCACATTGATGATCTTCTCAGAATCTTCGCTGTCTGGATCCCTATCAGTGCTCTGATGAGCTCGGCCACTGCCGCCGGCGCCGGCATCTCCTGCCTTGATGAACTCCTCCAGATGACCTTCTTTGGCGAGCTTTTCCAGGAAGAACTTCAAGGTCCTGCACTCCTCGGTTTTGTGCCCATTTTGCTTGTTGTAGGCACAGAACCTGGTCGGGTCATGGGTGGAGGAATCACTCTACATGGGCTGAGGCCAGCTGAAGAATGGCCTGTTCTTGATCTTGTTCATGATTTGGTGGATCGGCTCCTTGAAGACGACGTTCACAGCCTGATAGGCGTCGGGAGGAGGTCTGGTCTTCTTGCTGCCCCCATACCTGGATGCTGCAGGCTTTGCCGAGCTGGAGACCTAGGTTTGCTTCGGCTCTTCCTTCCGAAAGGGCTTCTTATCTCTCTGCTGGGGCTGATTGCCCTTCTCCTTGGGTCACGAACCGTGATTTTCCCGGGCTCGGATTTCATCCTCCTCCCGGGCGACATAGCGCTTTATCCGGGACATCAAGGCCGGCATGGAGGTTGCGGGGTCTCCGGCCAGGTCTTTCCTCAGCTCGTTCCCTGGCAACAGGGCATTTCGGAAGGCGAAAATCGCCACTTCGTCTCTAGTAACCTTAATCTGGCTGTAAATCGCCCAGAACCACTGGGCGAACTGGGTGATGCTTTCGCCCTGCTTCATCTTGAGGGCAAGTATATCAGCATCAGTCTTGGGGACGACGCTGTAAGCCTGGAACTTCTTCAGGAAGGAGAGCTGGAGCTGTTTCCAACTAGAGATAGGCTTCTCCGGGAGGGCGCGGTACCACTTCAGAAGGAGGTCGCCTAGACTGGAGGAGAAGATTTTGCAATTGAGGTGGCCCTCGTTCCCCCAGATGGACATCTTCTGAGAGAAGTGTCGGAGGTGAGCGGCTGGGTCAGACACTCCGTCATAAGGGACGAACCGTGGGACAGAGAACTTCTTGGGCAGCGGAGTCTCCTCGATATCCCGCATAAAGGGGGAGGCCCCCCAGATCGGTGGGGCCGCAAATCTCTTACTGGTCTCGAGCGAGAGCAGCCATCTCCATGTTACGCTGAAGGGGGAGCTTAATACGCCTGTCGAGCCGCTCCTGCTCGACGTCCTTCCATGGCGACATTGCTTCCGACTTTCGCTTCGAATGGCCTCGACTATGGTAGCTGCGAACTTGGTCGTCTCAGCCATGATGGCTTTGACCATTGCTTGAGACCTCGTCGTTGGCCCGACTACGCTTCTGGTCCAGAAAAGCTCTCAAATCCTCGCGAGAGGGCTGGATTACCTTGCTCGGTGCGGTTCTTTTCTCGCCTTGGGGCCCAGAGCGCTGTCCTGTTGAGGGGGCTCCTGCTGCTCTCAGTTGCTGCTGGAGCTGGCGGATTATTCTATCCTGCTTCGGGATGAGGGCATTTTGAGCCGCGATATCTCCTTCGTCATCGAGGTCTCGCTGACGGCGTGGCTCGTCAACTGCCACACCTTTGTCTTTCCTGGGACGCTCGTGTCGCCGCTCATCCCGTCGGGGAGGCGTGACTTCGTTGCCCGGGGACGAATCCTCAAGTCCCTCTTGGAAGGGAATTTCGACGAAGAGCTGTGATCCTAGGCCCCCCTCGCCTGCAGACGCGCCAAGCACCGCTCCGGACCGCCCTTGAGGAGGGGCGTCCGTCAACAGGCCCGGACGCTAGAGCATTGCTCTCGAAGACTCTCCGCCTTTCTTAGGTTTTGGAGGCATGGATCTGGGAAGATTAAGAAGGTTGGGAAGGTTGGGATAGTGCTTTCCCACAGACGGCGCCAATTGTAAGTGCAAAAAAAGATGACTCACAAGATTAGGGGTGCCTGATAGGACTTATCCGAATGGAAGAAGATGATCTACTACCTCAAAGCCTGAAAGGGAAGAGCAAACAGTCAGAGGACCCTGGCCTAGGCGGCGCAAGGCTCTCCGATGCCAAAGTTGGCGTATGAACTTAACTAAGGAAGGAGAGGAAGAAGAGAGGCAGAGTAACGACTCTCAAGTGTGTAGGTTGCATACCTTGCTTGTGGAATGAGGTCCTATTTATAGAGGACTCTGGATGATATTTTGGAGTGGGTCCCATGATTTGATAGGGAAGTCCTTATCAGCCCACAAAGTAATAAATGCAGTCCATTTCATCCCACATTGCATTTAATGCCAATCGGATCAGCCCACATTGCATTTAATGCATGTCATGTTGGGCCAGATCATGTTGGATGCCTTTGGCGGTAGAGGTCCCATCGGATCCATCCTCGGGCCTTGCCCTGATTTGCTATAGCCGCTGGATGCCGCCCTGTCAGCGATCTAGCGAAGATTGTGGACGGCTGGATGTCGCATCTGTCCCACTGGCTCGCGCCTCTATTCTGCCATGTGTCTGATGACGTGGTGGGCGTGGGGCGTGAGTGGGGACTCTTCTTTATTTTGGCTTCCGTCCCTGCTCCTTTGGCCGGGGTCAAGCTCTTTAGCCGAAGTGGGCCCTTGGTGGCCGAGCTCGGCGTTAGCGGCCAAGGTCTGTCTGGTTTCGACCGAGGCCTCCGTCCTGGCAGCCGAGGCGAGTCTGGGTGCCACCTGGATGGCACGCGGATGGCACGTGAGAGTGCTTAGTCACATCTTATAGCCGTGATTAGCATAATCCTGGAGCTTTGAAAATCTCCCCACACAGTTCCATTGACCACTGTTGTATGGTTTATCCATAGTGGGACCCATCAAATCAACTATCGATCACAGAACCATGAGTAGAATAGAATAGGTGATATCAACTTCATTAATTATCTTGAAACATAACAACGTTTTGGATATCCATGCAGAGGGATGACGCCGTTTGGTGTGGGCTTGTCTAGTGCCTCTAGGAGACTCAAAGGTGTAGTTGTCGATGATAATGGGCCCCCTCGTGGGCCATCATCATCGACGATTGGCCAGAACCAGGGGATGGTGCTTAAAACCAAGCTGAGGCTCTCGTTGTAGATGACAACATGATAACTCGTAGTGCCCACACCACCCTCCTACGCAACCTTGGAGTGGAAACTCTTGAAGTGGAGAATGGGAGGAGGGCCATAGATATCTGTCTGGATGGGGACAACTTCGATATTATTATCATGGAAATGAAAGTCCCCATTTTGGATGGCCATCTGGTAAGTATGTGTGAGAATCATTTACACATGAGACATGGAAAACAATAAACATGCAGGTCAGGGCTCTGATTTCCTATGTGATTTTTCACCTATCCAACCTATGGGGCCATCAATCTTTTCGTTTGTTTCTTCAATTTTAGCCATTTCAATGGAAGTGCTTTACCTAAAATTCCTAGCGCTTCATTTGAAATGCAAACGAGCCCCTAGGGTTTTTTTTCCCTACCAATTCTTCAATCACATCGTACCCCAAGATGAAATTTAAGGTCATTGTAAAATGCTTGTCACGACCCGGGCCCGAGATCCGTTAAACCCCCGGATCACGATCCCATACTTACTCCCGTAAACCCCGAATTAACCGAAATTAAAATGGGATCCACAAGGGATAATCATACAAATTGCGGAAAATATACAAATTGCGGAATGCATATATTTAACATCAACCATTATCAATGTATAATCCCAATTTAAAAGTGAGGTTCTTATACATGAATTGTTTTGTCAACCATTGTATATTCACATACAATACAAGGTGACCAAAAATTGAATTCTCAAATAGTTTCTCCCAAAACAATCTAAACATCCCCAAAAGAAAACCCCAAAATGAATCTCCATTTTTCGACGCACTCGGATACTCGTATCAATTAGTATCCCGTCTATTCCATTCTATCAATCCTCCTGGAGGAACCAGAGCGGTCTCATCCGCTGGCGCTGGGGCCGCTGCAGGGTCGGCATGGGCAAGTGGGCCTGTAATACCATCAATAACACTAATGAACACGACGGTTCAACAATGCATACATAATTCTATGATATAACATGTCAATACCTACATGATTTCATTCAGCTGTATTTCTATCAATCCTAACAATTCATAGCATAGATAATACCGTTAGTCAATTAATGAACATAAATAATTTGGCAACTACCATAGCATTCATTTCATTACTTTTCATTCTTTTACCATCTTCCCTCAAAGGAAGGATTCATCTTCCAAGCGGAAGGAATAGTATAGTCATAATCTTTCAATGACAGTCATTCAATATTGTGGGACTTACTAGTGCCCGGGCCAGGGGCAACTAGCATCACCACGGAGCTCCGGAACGCCCCCAAATCCATCTACTGCAGTAGGAATAATCATTTGATGAAATAGCTATGTAGTGCCAAACTTACGAGCTATCACTTTAATCTATTTCTAGATTCAATTCAAGACATGCAAGTCTAGTAAAGCAATTACGGTACAATACAAACACATACCAATGAGGGAATTCGGATAATTAGGAACTCCACTCATTTCTTTCATGATTCCAACCAACCATTCGAGTGTAACCATTGGTTATCTAATGTACGTGCTATTCTTGATGGGCATCACTTTTAATTAATGTGTACAATAGAGTCCCCGTAATTATCACTCATGGGGGTCTAGTCTATAATCCATTGAACATTCGTTATGTTATTAAACTTAGGGTTCAATCACTTGAAATCTCCTTTTTATTTTTCATTAATTCAATTGATCTCTAATCTCATAATAATTAGCTTTAAAACTAGTTTAGGGAGTAATTAAGTTCATAGGAAACATCCATGATCGAACGAATCTAAAAAAGGTCCGATCGATCGGACAGAAACACGTCCCAGTTAAGGGACAGTCCGATCGATCGACGCTCAGGTCCGATCGATCGGACAGAAATATGTCTCAGTTAAGACACAGTCCGATCGATCGGACCTGATGGCCGATCGATCGGACAGGTCCGGGACTGGTTCCCAAACCACCAATTTCTGCCCTTCTTCTTCCATTTTTCCTACATTTCCACTTCATACATTCACATAATTAGGATATCTTGTCTTCCTTCATTTACCAACTCATATACATTTAAATACCCATTTCTAATCCATCATTCATTCACAATAATCCCATTCCAATCAATAATGAAATTACACCATTGATTCTAAACAAGGCAATGCATAGATATTAACATAATCACATAGAAAATGTATACACTTGCCTCTCTTGAAGCTTCTTGAGCAAAACCCCTCTTTCTAAGCTTGTTTTAGGGTAAAACCCTTTTTAATCAAACCCTAATTTCATAAAAACAAGAAAAATGGACATTTATGAGCCATTAATGCTAGCAACCATCTCTACACATTTAATGGAACTTGGAAACCCTATAAAAGTCCAAGACACTTACTTGTAGCTCAAATGAAGAATATTGAGTTCTTCCTCAAGCTCTAAATGTTCTAAAAATGGAGGATGAGGTGAGGAAGAAGATGAAGAAGATGAAGTTCTTCTCCAAAATCACTTGCGAGCTCTCTAATCTTCACACTTGATGGAGGAAATGGAAGGAATAGAGAAAGAGATGGAGAAGTTGCCTAGGGTTTACTATTGAAATGAAATGAATCCATCTCTTAGCTTATATAAGCTATCATTTTGCATTTAAGTACACTTTCTTATACTCATTTACACTTTAAGTCAAATGAGGGCTCTTTTGACTAATCTTAAGTCAAAACTAATTGTGTATGTTATGAAAGTTAATGTATTAATCGAGATGTACGCGATGGTGTCAAGAATTACCGTATTCGACGAAATACGTGAAAATCCGTATTTACGAAGAAGTCCTTATCTCTACTCATTTAAACCAAATCTCAATTCAATGATCTTAACTTCATTCAATCTCACTTCATTATGCTCAATTCAATCATTAGAGGCTTGTTTATCTCTTTTTGGTCATTAACCCACATTAATTCAATTAATTATGCTTAATTAGCATAAATCTCAATTAATTAGCCTTAATCATCATTAATTCGGGACGGGGTGTAACAATGCCCAAGACGAAGAAATTCAAGGGCGTGGCGAAAGATTGACTGTATACATTTTCACCAAAAGAAACAATTTATTAAGAGTATTAGATAAACCAAAGTAAGAAACTTAATCTAATTCATACTTTAATTAAACGTATTCAAATTCTAATTCAAACTTATTTCAAACTTTATTTCAATTATATATGAATATCAGGCGAGCAGAGTGATAAGGGCAATTGGAATTCCCACCAAGATACTAGGTGTCCATGCAAACTCACGGCGGAGGGAAATGTTCATGGCGGCCGGAATTGACGCCTTCTATGTGAAACCCATCTCTCATATTGACCTGATCCCTATCATATGCGAAATCGACAATGACAAAATCTGAAAGCATGGATTAATGGAAGTGTTAATAAATAAGAGATGCTTTTAATCTAAAGCATCTGGACCCTGGATTTGAGTTAACTTCTTTGTTTCCTTTGTGTGCATGTGTGTTTTTGTCTGTTGTTTTCTGCTAATAATAATAATAATCACTGCTTCTACATTGCTTTAACTTGTGGTTTCATCAGTGACATAATTGATGAATTACATCTAGACTGTACATTTAATTGAAATTCCTAATATTATTACATTTGAAACCTCAAAAGAAAAAAAAGGAAAAAGAAAAATAAAAGTAAATAATGATGCAATATTGGATGAACTTTAAATAGAATAAAGTAGATTTACAGTTGATCGTGCTTAAAAAAAAAAAAACCTTTAAGTGGTAAAAATTATATATTTTAGATTGAGAAGAAAGCTGACGATCCTCGATGCTTTGTTCTCAAGGATAAGCATGTACAACACTCTTTATATAGTTTAGATTAAACACACAAAAGATGGTAGATATTTGAAGATCAGATTCTCGCACATCATTATAAATCCATCCGTACGTAGGACTCCCATGTTGAAATCCTCATCAGTAAAAGCCAATGTCACATCCTGAACTATCACTTCCTAAAATTGTATTTTAACAAGAATAATGATAACCATGAGATTGATCCATAGGTGGCATTTAGTGTTTTTTAGTTTCAACACATAAGTCAGGTCTTGTGTTCCACACCTACCTTCGTTGGCCACCTCCTATGGTTTTACCCGGTACATGTGGATATGAGGGTTTACATGTGCCCATAAGGATTAGTTCTCGCCTATTCAGAATCATATGTCACCCCTGCTCAGGGCCAAAGGCTCCTGAGCTGGGCTGGGCAAGGAGATAACTGAGTTATCACAAAAATAAAAAAATATATTATCTATATAAAGTGGGGGGGGGGGGGGGGGGGGGGGGGGGGGGGGGGGGGTTGCAGTTTTGAATTCCTGGACTCTTTCCCCACCCTTGGATTTATGTACATACTTTCTGTACATACATCTTAGGCTAAGAAGGGGACTCAATATCTTGGTAATTTTGTAATTATTTGAAAATAATGTGCAGTAACTTCCATGGAATCTTGGTACTTGTGTAATTTATTTGAAAACAACTGGACACGTCAACTTCCGTGAAGGTTAGTTGTTTTTAGTGATTTGATTATTGGTGTTAAGGCCAACGGATTTGTTTTTTTTTGCATTATTCTTCTTTGAGTCTGATTACTAGTTTTTCTTTCTTTTTTGGTTATTTAATACTGGGGTTTTTCTTTCTTTTTGGGTATTTAATTTAATTGGGGGTTTTGTTGGTTAGTCTTTGATGATTCTAAATGCCTAATTACTTATTTGCATCCTGAGTTTTCTTTGTTACTCTGATTGTTGGATTGTGGGTCTTCTGTTACTTCTTTTGATTCTGTTTTTAATTTAGTCATATTTGATTAAGTTATTGCATTCCTAGATATATAAAGGGTAATATTCAGGTGAGAACTAGTTCTCACATATTATATGAGAACTTTTTTGTGGGGCCCAATTGTGGGCCCATTTGGGGATGGGACCAGGGGGATGGAAAGATCTATGTGAGACCACCCCAAGTATCAAGTTTGACCCCAAACCCATGTTCCTAACCCCTTCATCCGTAGCCCACAAGTTTAATGGCTTCATATTCAAAAAAATATTAAGCCCTTGATCAAACGGTTCAATCCATTCGGATGTGTGCCAATTCTTGGGATTAGTAACTATCAAAGGGTTCCCTATTGATTGCTAGGTTTGGATGGGTTGCTAGTTGGGCACTGCAAAAAAGTTCTCATGTAATAGGTGAGAACTAGTTCTCACTTGAATATTTCCCATATATAAATAGATATATTCTTATTTTAATTTTAACGTCGTGCGCGGCACGAAAAATTTCTAGTATATATATATGAGCTAGATTGATGGATTTATAAACAACGTGCTCAGAGAATATCCAGCCCGTAGCCTCATAGAATTTGGAGTTATAAAATCTCTAAAATAATTAAACCTCTAGTGGCAAATGCAGCTTAGTGTGTAAGAACTAGGGGTGTGCATCGGTCGGTCGGTTCGGTTATTGACATATTTTTAACCTAACCAAAAAATTTTCGGTTAATTTCAACCATTTAACCAAACCAAAATTTTTTAGAGGATTAACCTTCGGTTCGGTTAACCTAAAATATCGGTTTAAATTTCAGTCGGTTCGGTTAATTCCAGTTAAGATTCCCATTTAAAAAAAAAAGGTTTAAGATTTTATAGTGTTAGAGTTTAGGGTTCATATTATTAGAGTATAATTTTATGGGTTAAGTGTTTTATCGGTTCGGGTTCAGTGTATAACATGACTATAGTTATATAGTTTTTAGGGTTTAGGGTTTACATTCATAAGGTTTTATAGGGTTTAGGGTTCCCATTAAAAAAATAAAGGTTTAAGGTTTTATAGTGTTATAGTTTTAGGGTTTATATTATCATACTATAGTTTTATAGGTTTATTGTTTTAATCGGTTAGGGTTTAAGTTTATAACATGACCTATAGTTATATAGTTAATAGAGTTTAGGGTTTATATTTATAAGGTATTATATGGTTTATGGTTCCCAATTCAAGAAAAAAGAAATTGTTTAAGGTTTTAAATTGTTGGGACCTTTAACCTTAAGATTTAGGGTTTAATGTCAATGGTTTATATATTTTTTGTCATATTATTAATTCATTATCATATTTAATCTTGATAAATATAAATATATAATATAATGAAGGTGCTACGTTACATGGTAACTTGGTAAGTTACTAAGTTTGGTACTTGGTAACATGAATTAATACTTATTAATTGATGTAGGTTATATTTATTTAGAATTTTTTATATAAGTATTAATAGATTTTCATATTATATACATGTACACCATTTTATTATATATTTTATATTTATATAGTATGCTATAATTTCGGTTCGGTTCGGTTAATTTGGTTAGTTTTTTCTGTTAACCGAACCGTTAACCGAAAACCAAAATATTCAAATATCTTTAACCGAACCGCCTGATCGGTTAAGAATAACCGGTAAATTCGGTTAACGGTTGGTCGGTCCGGTTCGGTTACGGTTTTAACCAAACTGTGCACACCCCTAGTGAGAACCAAGGATTGGATAAAACTTCTTCTCCTGAGAATACATGGACTTCTCTGTGGACAAATAACTATGCTCTCACCATACTGCTAGGATAGAGGGCAAGTAGGTTTAGATAGTCTCCCCTGGCCGCTAGTCCATATATGTCAGGAGTAAAACGGGAACATTGCTCTTCTTTACTAATTACTCAGAAGCCCATTAACCGACACGACCAATGATGCTCACAGGGGGTATCTTGGATGAATATAATTCTCCATCTTTTATATGAGGAGGCCCACACTACCCTTAACTCGACCAAGAAGGTGATGAAAAGTGTGACGCTTTCCCACATTGAAAATTTCTCATCATTTGGTCGACTGCTTTTCCATAGGAAAGGCACAAAAATAAATTCAATTTTCTACGAGTCCACCGAAAAGAAATATTTCCTATGTGGTGCGTAGGAGTTTTTTTCCACAAAAGAGAAAGTCCACATAACAAGTTTTGTAAGGATGTTGGACAAACGAGCCCTTCACCTATTTGATGCGTAAGTAGTTCTTTTAAGTTTCTAATTATCATTTTTTTACTTTATTATTGAACTAATGAGTACTATATTGTAAGTGCCTAAAAATTACGGACTTTGATCAGTAGTTTAAGGTGAGTTTAGATGCTTCTTGACGAAGATATGGTGCCTGTAACCTGAAAGGAGAGGAGAGGGAAGCAGTCAAAGACCCCGGCTGTAGTCAGCTCAAGGCTCTCCGATGCCTAAGTTAGTTCTGTAACTGAACTAAGGATGGAGATGATGAATGAGTTGCATAAAACGTATATTGTGTTATGCGTTATATTATGAGGACCTTTGGAGGAGACGAGTCCTCTATTTATAAGGGAGATAGGTCGGTTTATTGGCGAGGGATCTCATGTCTCTGGCAGGACGTCCCATGATTTGTACAGGTACTTGAGGAGTGCTGTTCAATCATGGCTTTTCCTTAATTGTAGTCCTATCATAGCCCACTTGCCTTTATTGTTAGTCCCTTCATAGCCCACTCTGTCCCATCAGAGCTCCTTTTAATTAAATAGGAGTCCAATCGGGCCATTTGCTGGAGACTTTCGGAGCTGTGGATGACGCCACATCAGGGACTCATAGGCGGTGCTTTTTGTCTTATCCCACATTCTGGAACGTGTCAGGACGGACAACGGTTTAAGCCCATCTCGGTTGGCAGCCTGGTACTATTACCGAGATGCGTGGCAGAGACCGAGACAGGCGTTGAGGTCTGTACTGATCGAGATCAACAACGACCGAGACCAACGTTGGGAATGACCTCAGTTTCTTCTGGTGCTCTGGTTCTGCTACCGAGGTGTGTTTTGTCCGAGACCGAGGATCTGATTAGTTGGTACTTTTACCGAAACTAATGTAATCCCATAGACTTGAGAAAATATCCCCACACAATTGCCCTTAGCTTCTGATTTCTTTGAGTCCTCTGACTCTGAGAGGTGAGGAGCTAAGGATCGTGATGGGAGGATTTTTTGGATTTTAAAGCCAGATGCCTACTTTACCTCGGTGTCGGTAGAAGACCGTGCTGCCAAGGTGAAGAATTAAATGTAAATGCCTGTCTCAGCTAGATCTGGCACTATTGTCGAGATGCACGACCGAGACCAGGGATCATCATGGTCTCTGTTGACGCTTTGGTTTTTGACGCTGCTTCGCCTGCTCGAGGTTTTTAATGCCGCGCTTTAATCTCTGCGAAAAGATGGGTCGACGTCACCACGTGTCGTCGCTACACTGGTTGTCCCGTCTTTCTAAAAAGGCACACCTAGTGATTGATGCGATGTGTACAAAACTCGACGCGTCTTTGCACGTGCCCGGTACGTGTGTCATTTTGAATTCCAAAAAGGGTGCCTTTCCTTTCTATAAATAAAAGCTTTCCGCCTTCTTCTTCCCTTGCTTGCGAAAGAGAAAAATGATTTTTTCTGAATGGATATGAGAGAACCTTTCATCTAAAAAAGAGGAGTTCCGCCGAGCTGAGTTTGAGTCAATTCTGTAAGTCTCCGTCCGTCTTCGCTTCTTAGGGTTTCTGCAATCTTCTTTTTTCCTCTCCTTTACTCCGAACCTTTCGGATCTAGGGCTTTAGAGAGATGGGGGTTTTCAGCGATTTGGTAAAAATCCGGAAGCCATAGCTCGTTTTAAGACCAAATACCGAATCCCTGATGATGTCCAAATTAGGTTAGACAATCCCGAGGATCCTTTAGATGGACATACCCACCATAATGGTTGGATGTTGTTCCCTCTAGTCACCGTGGTAGAGGGCAGAGTCCAATTTCCCCTTCAACCCCTTCTGAGGATCTGCTTGAACAAGTGGAACCTCTGCCCCTGTCAGTTGATGCCAAATGGCTTCAAGATAATCATGGGGGTCGTAGAGATGAATAGGTAACTCAAGATTGACCTCAGTGTCCATGACATCATGGATGTCTATGATCTCTGCAAGTTCAGGGGGGTATAACACCTATTACCTCCAAGTGAAGGCGAAACGAGGGAGTTATGTCGGGGAACTGGAGGACTCTAATGAATATGCAGGGGACAACCGTCTCTTCGTCTCAGGCAACTGGGAATTTGGCGAGGACGAACCTGTAGCGCTGAGGGGTTACAGAGTCCCTTGTGGTTTCGGCAACCCTCCAAGTAAAATTTTGCCCCGTTTTCCCTTCGTGTTTTTCTCTGAATTGTTTCTTTGCCGAGTTTATTCTGACTTGCTCTGTTCTGTCTGTCCAGACATTCATCAGAGGAAGAAGGATGCCCAACGAGATCGTTGGGTGAGGAACAATCGCTGGCTGCAGCTTCTGTACGACTACCGGGGTAACAAAGACAGAGCTGTTTGGTCTCTCCTTGGCTATGAGCCAAGGTATCATTCTTCGAAGAAGCGGACTGTCTTCGTAGCTGAAGAGGGGAGTCAGGAATCGACGCACTTCGAGGCTCAGGCCTCTGAGGAAGGGAGAGAGGAGCCTACAACAGCTCGAAGCTTGAGCCACTGAACAGGCGAGGGAGGTGGCTGCACGGGCCGAGGCTTGAGCTACTGAACGGGCAAGAGAGGAGGCTTCAGATGCCGAGGTTCAGGCTGAGCAGAGGGCAGCATCAAGTGCTGAGGCCTCGATCCCAAATCTGAATTCGAGGAAACCGAGACCGGATTGAGACCAAGATCGCCACGAGTTGCCGTGCCGCCAAGTTCTTCATCTGGTCCGGGAGAAAGAGAGATGTCGCGGCGAAAAAAACCCGCCGGTCTTCAAAGATTTTGAGGCTCAGGTTTTCAGGGAGAAAACTCCTCAAGCTCCTTCAGCTTCTTCCAGCCCAGTCACGCAGGTGGACTACTCCGGTGGCGGTCCACCAACCCGTCCCTGCTGCTACTTCTGCCCCCGATTTTGCAACCATCACTGTTCCGCCAACAAGTTCTGGAGAGCGGGAGCAGGTGGCCGAGACATTGCAGGAGCAGTCTCGCCTTGAAAAAAGAGCTCGGACCGAGAGCGGAGCCGAAGCGGGGTCCAGTTCGTCAGCGGTGCCCTCAACCCCGGGAGCCAACTCTTTGGAACCCTAGCTTACAGCTTGAGCCGGGGAGGATGATGACAACAGAGGATCGCATCCTTGGTAGGACCGATCCCCTAGTCCTCGTAGCACTTAGACGAGCTTGTGCCCTGCCACATGACATGGCCCACCTTAGGGCGCTGGACGATGTGAAGCTGCGTCTGTCTTCGATGCAGTCATCCCTGGCAGTAAGTGTTTTATCCTTCATTTGAGTTTTTTCATTTTCAGACCTTTTTTCTCTAATACTTGCTTTTTCAACAGTTGACATAGAAATGCCAAGTTGTTTTGGAGAGATTCCAGCAGTTCGGCCCAGTCGTGGCACGGCTAGAAGCTGAAAATAAGGAGCTTCAGGGAACTGTGCATTCTGGCAACCAGAAGATAAAGAGGCTGGAAGACGTAGTTCTCGGCTGGAAATCAATGTTAGACAAAACCAAGGCTGAGAAATCCCAGCTTCTTATCGATGTGGAGGCCAAAAAGAAGAAGAGGGCCGAACTCAAAGCTTGCCTGGATAAGCAGAAGATCAAATTTGAAGTTAAGCTTCGGGCCGAGATTGAGAGAGTGGCAGAGTTTGAAATGCAAAGGGCTGAAGCCGTGGCTAGGCTCTAGGCTGAGACCGGGCTCGACAGGCAGAAATATGAAGTAGAGGCCAGGCTCGAGTCGGAGGTTCATGCCGCACTTCAGGAAGGAGTGGATGAGGCAACAAAGCGATACGACGGTCAGGTTGCCTCCATCGGAGACAAGCTTGGGGATTGGGCTGGATGGCCACCCTGAAGGAAGTGAAGGTTCCTGGGGACCATCCTGCTTACAGAAATTCAGCCAAGTTCCCAAGTCCAGTATCCCGAACAAATTATGCTCCTCCCAATGCTTGAGCTCTCACTTGTAATTTTTCTTTTTACTGATGTAATTCTCTAAACAATTCACTGAAAATTCTTTTTTGGCGTCGAAATTGTTTTCTTTCTTCATGCTTGCTTTCAAACACTTGTGACTGTTTCTTGAGCTCGATATTTTCAATTGAATGATCAAGTATGCGACCTCGGTATGTTGCCCGGGAAGCGGTATCTAACCTCGGTTCCATAATCGAGAAGCCAAGCATCCGACCTTGGTTCCATAACCAAGACGCCAAGTATCCGACCTCGGTTCCCTGACCGGGAGGTCATAGATACAAAAATTGGTCCGAAGTATAGAGTGGCCCGTAGACCGAACTCAAATGAAAAAAAATAGGACACAAGACTAATTTTCTGCTCTATAATGCTTGGTTCTGTAATCGAGCAGTCTTTATGGCAGTCACCGAGTTCCATAACTTGGTGCTGTTGACAACTTCCTAAAGTTCTGTAACAGTTAGGTAAGTTTGTCATTTTAAACTGCTCTCAGCTCGGGCATATTGGCCTTCATTCAATTGGTTTATCACCGATTGAGGATTTTGAAACACACCTGTCTAGTACTCTTACCAAGGCCAGGTTAGTTTTTATGGTCGGCAGTCTAGTGCTATTACCGAGATGCGTGACCGAGATCGAGTCATACCCGTTGGTGCTCTCACCGAAGTTGGGATGGACTCGGAGATAGAGTGAGGATTGAGAGCCAAAAAGAAAGCATTGTTTTTATTGATCTCATATTCTCATGTACAATCTTAAAAGTAGAATTTCTTGAGGTGGGATGCATTCCATGGTCTCGGTAACTCTTTACCCTCGATGTCCTCAAGTCTGTATGCAAACTGGCCAGCAACTGAAATCACTTTGAATGGTCCGAACTAGTTTGGAGCAAGTTTGCCTAGGTTAGGCACTTTATCAGCAGGGAGTGCCTTCTTTAAGACCAGCTCTCCAATTGAAAATCTTCTTTCTCTGACTCTCAGATTGTAGGCTAAATTATTGCTGGTAGGCGGTTAGACGAATGGCTGTTGCCTCCCTTCGCTCTTCGGATAAGTCTAGCTCCCAAGCCAGGTTTACTTCATTTTGGCCTTGATCGAAGAGTTCAGATATCATGGTTGGAATGCCGACCTCGAGTGGGATCACGGCTTCCATGCCATGAGGCAAGGAGAAAGGTGTTACTGAAGTGGAATGTCTGGGAGTGGTCCTATAGGCCCATTGGACACTCGGCAGTTCTTTCACCCATCTCCCTTTAGCTTGTTCGAGCCTCTTTTTTAATCCATCGAGCACCACTTTGTTTGAGATTTCGGCTTGATCGTTGCTCTGTGGATAGGCCGGAGTTGAATAGTAGTTTCGGATGCTGAGTTCTTGGCAAAAAGTTTTGAAGAGGTTGGAGTCGAATTGAGTCCCGTTATCCGAGACCAAAGCTCGTGGGATGCCAAACCTCATTATTATGTTTTTCCACACAAATCTCTTTGAGTCCTGCTCGGTGATAGATGATAGTGGATTGGCTTCTATCCATTTGGTGAAGTAATCGGTGGCTACCATTAGCCACCTCTTGTTCCCAGGAGCTCTATGTAATGGCCCCACAATGTCCAATCCCCATTGGGCAAAAGGCCATGGACTGGAGAGTGGGCTGAGATCTTATGCAGGCTGATGGAGAGAATGTGAGAATTTCTTGCATTTCTCAAACCTTCTAGCAAATGACTAGGCGCCTTTCTGTATATAAGGCCACCAGTAACCTTGGCTGATAGCTCGGTACGCTAGCGACCGACCTTGAATATGACTTCCGTAGATTCCTTCGTGGATTTCAAAGAGGAAGTCTTCGACTCTACTTGGATGAACGCACTGAAGGTAGGGACCGGTGTAGGACTTCTTGTAGAGCTTGTCTTCTGGAGATAACCAAAATCGAGCTGCTTTTAACCTAGTTTTGTGAGCCTCATGTGAATCTTCAGGAAGTCGATTATCTCTGATATAAGAGATGATTGAGTCCATCCAGCTTCGACCAAGATCAATGCATAGGATCTGCCGAGGTGGATGAAGCTCTATGTAACGCCCCAATTCCGAATACCGTGAAAACCGTCAAAGTCCCGAAATTGGCGCGCTACTTCCTGGGAAATCCGAGAACTTCTAAGATCATAGGTCCGCGGTGAGGTCCAATTTTCAAAACTTTTTGAACAATATTATAACGACAGTTAATAATGCGGGAGCATAAAGAGAAAAGAGGAAGCAATACAGAGATAGCCGAAGCATGAGGTATCATCATATATATATCAAATGTAAGTGGGCTGAAGTCCAGCCTAAAGTGTAAAGTGATAAAAACCAAAGTTTAATTACATATTTCCAACATTACCCAACTCACTACAAAAATCTCTCAAAATCCCAAACAAATACACACTCAAACCCCTGCAACTGGTGCCGGCTCTCCACCCTCCGGCTCGACCTCTTGGTCAGCCGGTCCCCATCCGTAGTCACCTACTACCGGTACCTCTACGAGTGCGTACGCATCGCCCTCGAACTCGGGGTCAAGACCTAAGCACCAAGAGTGGATCGGATCTAAAGATCTGGCAAGTCACAATATGCTAATAATATAGAATGTATGCATCAAATTAGTAGAGACAGTAATAAAGTTAGGAGAATAACAATGGTACAGATCCTAGGCAGTTGAGCAAGATAAACAAATAGAATCAAGATAAACATAATATAATAAACCTACACAAAATGGCACACTCACACAAGCTGGATACCGCGGGATAATATGTCGCGGCCCTCCCATACTGAACACAGTCGCGGCGGGGAAAATCTCACAGTGCTGGGGATTATCTAGCCCCACAAATAACATCATCCATCAACACACACTGAGACCGGACTCGATATCGCACCGTCAGTCTCCAACAATGCTCATCATGGTAGCCACACAACACTCTCAATAGCTCCTACCAGTGATTATCAGTCCAACTGGCTAAGCTTAGATCAACTGAAAGAATGTTTATGCCGACCTAGGAAATAATAAAGGTTTGTGTCTATCTGGGCTTTGCCTTACGTGAACAAGGTCCTAACAACGTCCCCAAGAGGTCCAAGCATCCATGGATCATAATCCAGGTCCAAGTCCAGTCAACGGATCCATACCAAGGCCCACCAAATACATGGCCTGGTCTATAACAGTCCGTATGAGATACAAGTCCATGTTCAATAACATATGATCCATTTACATCCATGATGGGTCACAAGCCCATACAATCTAACCTCTCCAGTCTAGGGTAATCTACATCCAAACTTAGGCCATAAAAGGGCCCGCCTAGCCACAGACACGGGTCAATGTTCACCTAATCATATTACCGGGTCACCTCTAAGTAGTCCTAGGTTCGGGTCCTCCATTTTCCATTTAATTAACAGGTATAAGCAATAATAAGGACAATAGAGTGATAGTAATAATATGAGGGAGATGAATCTCCAAATACAAGGATCAATGGGAGATATCAACAGTCCAACCTAAGTAAATGATCCACTTCAGATTCAGGTTTATCTCAGGTAATTCGATCTTTAAGTGAAACCACAAATGCTAAAGAATATTGTGTTTGGTGCTCAGAAGTTATGTGCATCACTTGGTAACGTATAAAGGTCGAATCATCTTAGATTACATAACCTGGACCTTAATTAGTGGACCCCACGAGTCAAGGTTGAGCCACACCGTCGACTCGTGGTTGGCACAGTGATGGAAGTCTATTTGGATGGTCAATGGGTCCTACATATGATTGCAACAATAGAAATAAAAATCTAGGAAGTGTCACTGTACACAGTGTGCTCAGCCGACTTCCTGGCCTAGGCGGTTAGCTCGGCACACTGGGATCAGAGAAGTAAACACCCTTCTGGCAAAGCCTGAATGTCCAGAACTTCCTGTAAGTTCGGCTAAACCCCTGGCCTGGGTAGTTGGCCGTGCACACAAAGAATTCTGGCTGAAGGGAATGTCCCAGGTTCTAGTCTCCCTTGTTGGAATCCGGCCTTTTCAGAATCCATCTCGGAGTTTGGCTAAGCATTAGAGCTCAATTGAACACTCAGCTTGGTCACCCAGCTCAGCTCGGCAAAGTGCCTAGTTCAGTTTGGTCACCCAGCTAAGTTCGATAAAGCATTGAGCGGGGCCAGGCATTGAGGTCGGTCAAGCTCTTAGCTCGGTTAAGCGCTGAGCTCGGCTAAGCACGGAGCCCGGTCTGGCACGGAGCTCTGTAAAACACTGAGCTCGGCCATAACACTGAGCTCGGCCTAGACACTGAGCTCGGCCTAAACACTGAGCTCGGCTAAAACGCAGATCTCACCCTGAGCATTGTGCTCGGCAGAACACTGAGTTCGGCTAGTGTTGAATCCAGCCATCGCTGAGTTCGGCCAGTACTGAGCTCGGCAATCGCTGAGCTCCGAAAATGCTGAGCTCGGCAATCGCTGGGCTCTGCCAGTGCTGAGCTCGGCCATCGCTGGACTCGATCAGTGCTGAGCTCGGCCATCGCTGAGCTCGATCAATGCTGAGCTCGGCCATCGCTGAGCTCTGGGTTTGAGGAGAATTTCATGATCCTATATCTGGACCAGGTCTGAAATCAGGGATCTACCTGGTCCCCACAAATTCACTGGACCACTTTTCCATGCTTGATCAGATTAGATCAAAATTCACCCTCATGGTCGCCCAGGGCCCCTCAAACAGATGTGGGGTCCTGATTTACCAAAGGTGGTCCCACCTCGGTCCTGATCTCGATGCAGCAAGAAGGGTTTTCACAATTCCACCATCCGGGAATTTGGTACAGTGATCCCAATCCCCCTGAACTTCTCCTCAAACTATCACAGAAGCTTAATCAAAGAAGAAAAATCACTTCTATATCAACCATCCACCAACCGGACCATTGATCATCCAAATGAGGTGACCTCATCCATCAATGGTCGAGGAAAACCAAAAGACAGGCTCAATAAGGATCTAACATGTACATACAGCAATTGGAATTGTAATTGCAAATCAAAGAAGGAGAACATGCAATCTAGACTATCAGCATAGGGCACTTGCTTGATCAATTGAAGGTAGAAGGAAAAGAGAGAAAACAACAGAGAACCAATTAGTAACCAGGGGTTTCAGCAGTAGGGCTCCTCCGTTGCAGACCAGTCTGGGGTTGGCCTTCTATTGGAAATTCCGGGGAGAGAAAGATAAAGGGAGAGAGATAGCAATTGGAGGGAAGATGAGGGCTCGTTGGAGAGAAGTGGGGAAAAAGAAGAGAGAAAAGAGATTGGAATTGAGAGAGAGGAGATGAACAGTGGTTGCTTGGGCAGGGAGGGTTTAGTTTAAATAGGTTGGGTTTTTGGGTTAGGGACAAAAATGCCCTTGGGGTTAGAATAGGATTAGGGTTAGGGTAGAGGGTACTTAGGTCTTTAGGTGGGCTTCTAGAAGATTCTTTGGTGCAAACCCCCTATAGTAAACACAAATTTCTAGCTAGGGCCTCTAACAAACTAACTAACTCTAAAATTAACAAAAGACACCCTATTGACTCTACTAATTACACAACTAGACTAAACCTAGGAAAATACATAACTACCCTTATCTAAACCCCATAATTAGTATAATTAAAAATACTTAGGCTAATATATAGTATTCAAATTCAAATTGAGGGTCCACCAGGGGTGGGGCCTCACACTCTATGCTTGGTTGCTCCAATGATTCCACTTCGACGATTCTTTTTCTTTCGGCCTCGATGGTAGAGGCTAGGCTTGCAAGGGCGTCTGCATGAGAGTTGGAGTCTCTACCGATCTGCTTCACTTCAACTCTTTGGAATTGAGAGAGAATCTTTTTTGCATGAACTAAGTAGGCCGCCATCCTTTCGTCGCGAGCTTGGTAATCCCCAGTGAGTTGGATCGTCACCAACTGCGAGTCACTAAAAATTATTAGCTGCTGCGCTCTCAGGATTTTAGCGCAGTTGAGTCCTGCTATCAGAGCCTCATACTCAGCTTCGTTATTGGATGCCTTGAAGTTGAGTGTTAGGGCTTGCTCGATGACCAGTCCCTCTGAAGACTGAATAACTATGCCAGCGCCAGCCCTCTTGCGGGTTGAGGATCCATCGACGAAGACCTTCCAAGTAGAATCAAGGAATTGGTTCTAAGATCGCTTTTCTTCAGTCTTTGTGACTTCGTCCTCGTTCCCGTTGCCCCCCCAGTTCGGTGTCGAGCTGGGTCGGTGCCGAACTAGGAGAGATAAGTTCGATGATGAAGTCTGCCAAAACCTGGGTTTTGATCGCCGTCTCGGGTTAGTATTGAATGTGGTACTGTCCCAGTTCAACAGCCCATTTAGAAACTCTTCCAGAGAAGCCCGCTTTTTTGAAAAGGGTCTTGAGTGGGTGTTTTGTAACAACCACTATTTTGTAGGTCTGGAAGTAATGAGAGAGTTTGCGAGAAGCACTGATAAGTGCTAATGCAAGTTTTTCCAAAGGAAAATACCTGGTCTCGACATCGAGCATGACCTTGCTGGTATAGTAAATGGGCTTTTGTACCTTGTCCTCCTCTCTGATGAGAACAGAGCTCACCGCATGATCTGAGACCGCCAGATATAAATAGAGTACCTCGCCCTGTTTCGGAGTAGAAAGCAAGGGGGGCGAGGTAAGATATGCCTTGAGCTCCTGTAGAGCTTGATCGCATTCTGGACTCCACTGGAACTTCAGGCTTTTCTTTAAGAGCTGGAAGAACGGTCGGCACTTGTCCGAAGCTCGGCTTCTAAAGTGATTAAGCGCGACAGCCATGCCCACGAGTCTCTGGACTTGTTTCATGGTGCTTGGACTCTGTACCCCCTAGATTGTCGTGATCTGGTTTGGATTTGCTTCAATCCCTCGCCTTGTGACCAGGCTCAATAGGAATTTCCCAGAACCAACTCCAAATGCACATTTAGAAGCATTCAGCTTGAGCTTATACCTCTTGAGGACCTCAAACATTTGACTCAGGTCGTCCAAGTGGTCCAATGACCGTTTTGACTTGACGACCATATCGTCGATGTAGACCTCCACAGTTTTTGCCGAGCTGAGCCTGAAACATCTTGGTTACCAACCTTTAGTAGGTGGCACCTGCGTTTTTTAACCCAAAGGGCATTACTTTGTAACAGTAGATGCCTCGAGGTGTTATGAACACGGTGTTTTCTTCGTCAGGCTTGTACATCGGAATCTGATGGTAACCTCGGTATGCATCGAGGAAACTCATCCTGTCGTAGCCAGAGGTGGCGTCAATCATTTGGTCGATCTTGGGGAGTGCAAAACAGTCTTTAGGACACACCTTGTTAAGGTCGGTAAAGTCGACACATATTCTCCATTTCCCAGTCTTCTTTTTTACCACCACCGTATTGGCGAGCCACTTTGGGTAATGGAGCTCTCTGATCGCCTTGGCCTCCATAAGTTTTTTTACCTCCAATATGTGAGGCCCCACCCCTGGTGGACCCTCAATTTGAACTTGAATACTATATATTAGCCTAAGTATTTTTAATTATACTAATTATGGGGTTTAGATAAGGATAGTTATGTATTTTCCTAGGTTTAGTCTAGTTGTGTAATTAGTAGAGTCAATAGGGTGTCTTTTGTTAATTTTAGAGTTTGTTAGTTTGTTAGAGGCCCTAGCTAGAAATTCGTGTTTACTATAGGGGGTTTGCACCAAAGAATCTTCTAGAAGCCCACCTAAAGACCTAAGTACCCTCTACCCTAACCCTAATCCTATTCTAACCCCAAGGGCATTTTTGTCCCTAGCCCAAAAACCCAACCTATTTAAACTAAACCCTCCCTGCCCAAGCAACCACTGTTCATCTCCTCTCTCAATCCCTATCTCTTTTCTCTCTTCTTCTTCCCCACTTCTCTCCAACGAGCCCTCATCTTCCCTCCAATTCCTATCTCTCTCCCTCTCTCTTTCTCTTCCCAGAATTTCCAATAGAAGGCCAACCCGAGACTGATTTTTAACGGAGGAGCCCTACTGCTGAAACCCCATGGTTACTAATTGGTTCTCTGTTGTTTTCTCTTTTTTCCTTCTACCTTCAATTGATCAGGCAAGTGCCCTATGCTGATAGTCTAGATTGCATGTTTTCCTTCTTTGATTTGCAATTACAATTCCAATTGCTGTATATACATGTTAGATCCTTATTGAGCATGTCTTTTGATTTTTCTCGACCATTGATGGATGAGGAAACCTCATTTGGATGATCAATGGTCCGGTTGATGGATGGTTGTTATAGAAGTGATTTCCTTCTTTGATTAAGCTTCTGTGTTGGTTTGAGGAGAAGTTCAGGGGGACTGGGATCACTGTACCAAATTCTCGGATGGTGGAATTTTGAAAACCCGTCTTGCTGCGTCAAGATCGGGACCGAGGTTGGACCACCTTTGGTAAATCAGGACCCAACATCTATTTGAGGGGCCCTGGGCGACCGTGAGGGTGAACTTTGATCTAATCTGATCAAGCATGGGAAAGTAGTCCAGTGAATTTATGGGGACCTGATAGAACCCTGATTTCAGACCTGGTCCAGATATAGGATCATGAAATTCTCCTCAAACCCAAGAGCTGCGCGATGGCCGAGCTCAGCATTGATCGAGCTCAGCGATGGCCGAGCTCAGCACTAGCAGAGCCCAGCGATTGCCGAGCTCAGCATTTTCGGAGCTCCGCGATTGCCAAGCTCAGTACTGGCCAAACTCAGCGATGGCTGGATTCAACACTCGCTGAACTCAGTGTTCTGCCGAGCACAATGCTCAGGTTGAGATCCGCGTTTAGCCGAGCTCAGTGTTTAGGCCGAGCTCAGTGTTTAGGCCGAGTTCAGTGTTATGGCCGATCTCAGTGTTTTACAGAGCTCTGTGCCAGACCGGGTTCCGTGATAGACCGGGCTCCGTGCTTAGCCGAGCTCAGCGCTTAACCGAGCTAAGAGCTTGACCAACCTCAATGCCTGGCCCGAGCTCAATGCTTTACGGAACTCAGCTCGGTGACCGAACTGAGCTAGGCACTTTGCCGAGCTGAGCTGGGTGACCGAGCTGAGTGTTCAATTAAGCTCTAATGCTTAGACAAACTCCGAGATGGATTCCGAAAAGGTCGGATTCCAACAAGGGAGACTAGAACCTGGGACATTCCCTTCAGCCAGAATTCTTAGTGTGCACGGCCAACTACCCAGGCCAGGGGGTTAGCCGAACTCACAGGAAGTTCTGGACAATCAGGCTTTGCCTGCAGGGTGTTTACTTCTCTGATCCCAGTGTGCCGAGCTGACCGCCCAGGCCAGGAGGTCGGCTGAGCACACTGTGTACAGTGACACTTCCCAGATTCTAATTTCTATTGTTGCAATCATATGTAGGACCCATTAACCATCTAAATAGACTTCTATCACTGTGCCAACCACGAGTCGACGGTGTGGCTCAACCTTGACTCGTAGGGTCCACTAATTAAGGTCCAGGTTATGTAATCTAAGATGATTCGACCTTTATACGTTACCAAGTGATGCACATAACTTCTGAGCACCAAACACAGTATTCTTTAGCATCTGTGGTTTCACTTAAAGATCGAATTACCTGAGATAGACCTGAATCTGAAGTGGATCATTTACTTAGGTTGGACTGTTGATATCTCCCATTGATCCTTGCACTTGGAGATTCATCTCTCTCATATTAATACTATCACTCTATTGTCCTTATTATTGCTTATACCTATTAATTAAATGGAAAATGGAGGACCCGAACCTAGGACTACTTAGAGGTGACCCGATAATCTGATTAGGTGAACATTGACCCGTGTCTGTGGCTAGACGGGCCCTTTTATGGCCTAAGTTTGGATGTGAATTACCCTAGACTTGATAGGTTAGATTGTATGGGCTTGTGACCCATTATGGATGTAAATGGATCATATGTTATTGAACATGGACTTGTATCTCATATGGACTGTTATAGACCGGCCATGTATTTGGTGGGCCTTGGTATGGATCCGTTGACTGGACTTTGACCTGGATTATGATCCATGGATGCTTAGACCTCTTGGGGACTTTGTTAGGACCTTGTTCACGCAAGGCAAAGCCTAGAAAGACACAGACCTTTATTGTTTCTCGAGTCGGCATAAACATTTACTCAGTTGATTTAAGCTCAGCCAGTTGGACTGATCATCACTGGTAGGAGCTATTGAGAGTGTTGTGTGGCTATCATGATGAGCACTATTGAAGACGGACGGTGCAATACCAAGTCCGGTCTCAGTGTGTGTTGATGGATGATGTTATTTGCGGGGCTAGATAATCCCCAACACTGTGAGATTTTCCCTGCCGCGACTGTGTTCAGTATGGGAGGGCCGCGGCATAATATCCCGCGGTATCCAGCTTGTGTGAGTGTGCCATTTTGTGTAAGTTTATTATATTATGTTTATCTTGATTCTATTTGTTTATCTTGCTTAACTGCCTAAGATCTATACCATTGCTATTCTCCTAACTTTATTACTGTCTCTACTCATTTGATGCATACATTCTTTATTATTAGCCTACTGTGACTTGCCAGATCTTTAGATCTGATCCACTCTTGGTGCTTAGGTCTTGACCCCGAGTTCGAGGGCGATGCGTACGCACTCGTAGAGGTGCCCGTAGTAGGTGACTACGGATGGGGACCGGCCGACCAAGAGGTCGAGCCAAAGGGTGGAGAGCCGGCACCAGTTGCAGGGGTTTCAGTGTCTATTTGTTTGGGGTTTTGAGAGATTTTTGTAGTGAGTTGGGTAATGTTGAAAATATGTAATTAAAATTTGGTTTTTATCACTTTACACATTAGGCTGGACTTCAGCCCATTTACATTTGATATATATATATATGATGATACCTCATGCTTCCGCTATCTCTATATTGCTTTCGCTTATCTCTTTATGCTTCCGCATTATTAACTGTTGTTATAATATTGTTCAAAAAATTTTAAATTGGACCTCACTGCGGACCTATGATCTTGGAAGTTCTCGGATTAGCTCGCCAATTTCGGTACTTTGACGGTTTTCACGGTATTCGAAATTGGGGCGTTACATATATCACTGCTTCAGTTTGCGGAATCCCTGTCCTGCGGGCCTTTTGGGTTACAGGATTATGCTTTGGATCCACATTCAGCTTGTGACATATGAATTTGGAGTCGATGCCGGGCATCTCAGAAGGAGTCCAAGCAAAAACTTCCTTGTTCTGTAACAAGAAGTCCAAGAGCTCATTCCTCTCTGGTTCCGTGAGCTGGTTGCCGACCAAAAAATATCTCTCAAGATCGTTAGGGTTGATCTTGATCTCAGTCAGGCCTTCGATACTTTTTTGGTCTGGAGCGCGGCCAGCGCTATCCAGATCTGCCTCTAGGTCAGCCATATGTACCTGTTTTGGCTCTTTCTCGCCAGGTACAACGACCAATAGGCACTGCTTTGCAGCTTGCTGGTCACCCCTGATGGTAATCACGTCAACTCTGTCGTTCGCGTTCTGTAACGCGAACTTGAGTTTCTGGTGAAGAGTGGAGGGTATAGCCTCCATATTGTGCAGCCAGGTCCTCCCCATGATAGCATTATAGGGGATGGTGCATCTACCACAAGGAAATCACCTTCGACTTAGACCTTTAAGGAAACCTTCCCCTTGGGGTATACAAGCTTTGCGCTGAAACCCACCAGGGGAGTGCGTGCCTCCTCTAGATCTTCCTCTTTAAGACCCATCCTTCTGAAGCAGTCGTAGTAGAGGATTTCTGACGAGCTGCCGGGGTCTACAAGAATCCTTTGTACCTTGTAGTTTTTCAACTTTAGGGATACAATCAGTGGGTCATTGTGAGGAAGTTGGACCCCTTCTAAGTCGTTGTCCGAGAACTAGATTCTGGGTCTTTCTGTCCGAGCTTTTTTGGAGGCTGGTTCGAGCTCGGCCGCCATCACTTGCTTGGCGTGTGATGCTCTCCTGGCCTCAGCATGAGTTTGAGAACTTCCGCTTGGAGTGGAAGCTAAGTGAATGACGTTGATAATCCTATCCAAGCCATCGTTGTCCTGATCATTGTTATTCCGACGTTGATGGGCTTGGTTGTTACTTCTGTCTGCATCTTTCACATAGTTTTTAGATGCTCGTCTTTGACAAGCGTCTCAAGATGTGACTTGAAGGTCATGCAGTCTTCGGTCTTGTGCCCATTTTGTTTATGATAGGCACCGAACTTACTCTGATCTTTGGTGGAGGGGTCATTTAAAGAATGGCTCTGTGCGTTGATCTTGCCAAGGAGCTTATAGATAGGCTCATTGAAGATCATAATAACGGCTTGGTAGGAGACGCTGGGGGTGAACTGCTTGGACTTTTGGCCGTGCTTTGAGCCGGGGGTCGTGACTGCTGCCGAGTTGGTGGATGCCCGGTTTCGGTCTTGCTCATTCCCCCGAAAAGACTGCCTATCTCTTGTGGAGGTTCCATCTCTGGGCGTGTAGCCGAAGTTTTCGTTAACTCGCGATTCGTCTTCCTCCTACTCCACGAATTGGTATACCCTAGTCATCAGTGCTGTCACTGAGGCTGGCGGGTATCGAACCAATTCCCTCCGAAGGTCGTTGCCAGGGAGCAGAGCTTGTTGGAAAGCTATCAGAGCCACCTCTTCTGAAGCACCTTCTACTTGGCTATAGATGGTCCAGAATCTCTTGGCGAACTGAGTGATGTTCTCATTCCGCCTCATCCTGAGCCCCACAAGTTGCCATTGGTTTTAGGAATGATTTGATGTGCTTGAAACTTCTCCATGAAGGAATTCTGGAGCTGTTGCCAGCTCGAAATAGATCCCTCTGGAAGCGCACAGAACCACTTCAGGGGGAGGTCCCCTAAACTGGAAAAGAAAACTCTGCGATTCAGGTGATCTGCGCCCCCCCCCCCCCACACACACACACACCGACATCCTCTGAATTAAGTATCAAAGGTGTGCTGCTGGGTCCGAGCTACCGTCATAGAGGACGAACCTTGGGACGCTGGATTTCTTGCGGAGAGAGGAGTCCTTTATCTCCTATGAAAATGGAGACGCGCCGAGGTTTTCGGAGCGGTAGGCTCTGAACTGATCTCTAGGGAGACCAATGACCTCCATATTCGGCTGGATCGTCTGCTTGACATGCCAGTCAAGCTAGTTTGGCATATCAGCATTGTCTTCGGTCACCCGCTCAGTCCTTCCCAAGGATTGCTCCGATCTTCGTTTCGAGGAGCCATTGCTTGAGCCTTCACCATAAGCTCGATTACGCCTGTTGTTAGTCAGGACTCTCCTCAGGTCCTTGTTGATACCAAAAATGTCACTTTGCCTTTTCAAGATCCAAAGAGCTACATGAAGTCGCAACCTGCCATAAATAGGCAATGCTGCTTCCAAAAATCAAATCTTGTCAGAATCAAACAAAAACTACAAGATTCTTCCAGACAGCCAAAAGAGGAGTACACAAGAAGTTTCGGGCCATTTCAAAATTATTTGGCCTAACTTCGCTTCTCCGACAGCTGAAAGGAGCTCTCGGCGGCAAAGCTCTCCGGGACCATGGTTTCCAAGACAGAGCCTATGGATCATCTTAAAATGACTCCAATAGGTTCCCTGTCAAATTTCAAGTCAATCGGACATCGGTTGACCGCACATCAAACCGCGACATCTTCATCGCGACAAAAAGCAAGTCTACAGGTGATAGGACCCCAAACGGCTTCAAAACTCAAACAAAAGCCTATGGTTGGTCTTATTTATTGCTCAGGAGGCTTCACACCAAATTTCAGGTCATTCCGACATCGTTTGACCCAGTTTCAGCTTCTGACGGAAAATCGGCAGCTCTGCGCGACAAAGTCTTCGGCTTTCTCAGGAAATTGGAAACTTTGCAAAATAAAATGCAAGGATTCTCACCAGGTTTCCTACAAAGAAATTAGGCCAATAAATGGTCAAAATGTCAAGGAAAAGTACAGAAGAAAAAAGAATCGAAAAACAGCAAAAACGGACACAAAACGGGACACGAAAGGGGGAAAACCCCCCCAGGGTCGCAGACCCCTGCGACCCTGGGCCAGGGTCGCCGGCGACCTTGGAACCCGGGGTCGCCGGGAAGGCCCCGGAAACCCCGGTTTTCGCCGTTTTTTTCGCGATTCGAAGAGCCCAGCCTCTGGTACTTTCCAAAATTCATGCTTTTGAGACACCAAGTCCTCTGACATCCGTCCAAAACACGGGTCAATCATCAAGAGTATCGAAAACAACATTGATCGCCACCCGGTCAACCAAAAAAAGTGTGCTTTCTACCCGACCGATCGAGGAATCGACAGGACAGATGGCACCGACCCGCTGTTGGCAACAAACACCTGAAATTACATGATCATCTGATGTCGATCTACATGAAGATCCATCGATGATCATCAACAGAAGAATCCCAAAAGACGTGGCACGGCCCGCGACTCTTCAGCTGCTCGGCGACCACTTAATGCGATTAATTGACTAGCTTTATTACAGTCATTAATCCATTTCTTTGGACGGCCCAATCAGAAGCAAGCATTCGGGAGTTACAAGTCAAGAGATTCATGGCATTTAACCCATGAAACTCCTCCCATCATGGCGATTAAAGGCGATTAAATCCCCTCAATCTCCTCCGGCCAATCAGAAGCCAAGAAAAAGGAGTTACAAAATAAACAATTCAATTTTGTAACTCCTCCCATTATGCGGCTTAATGACAATAAAAGCCCATAAACCCACCTAAAAGGCTACCTAAAAGCCTATAAATAGGAGAGCTCTCCAAGAAGAAAGGACAGCAGACAAAATCAGAAACATCAGAGAAAAAAGCACAAGCACACAGACAGAAATCCAGAGAAAGGAAAAAGAGAGAAAACTCTGCGGAAGTTCTACACCGGCCACCGCAACAAGGTGACAAAAGTCCCTTGGGGGGTACCCCCCCCCCCCAAGGTCCTTGCCTTCTCCTCCTGCCTCCAATGGCTTAGATGTGGCTTTTCAGCCCGTCTACTCGGCTTTTTATTGGATATAGACCTCCTTTTGGTCTTTGTCTTCTAAAAACCTGAGGTTATAGCCAAGCCAAGCGAATCAATAGCATCCTCTGTTCTCATCTACATGGATGACGGCGAAGCCCACATATGGCTTGCGACCGTCAATCTAAACGGGTCCCCCATAATCTTCTGAAAAGTTAGAATCTCCTTTTCTTGCTTTTCATTGTAGTTTGTATTTTTTTCAAAAGAGACAAAAATCACAATTCTTGTCTTTCATTGTTGATAAGGATTGTAAATCGGCTATAAACGCCAAAATCGGCTATAAACGCCAAAAATCGGCTATAAACGCCAAAATCGGCTATAAATGCCAAAAAAATCGCCTTTCACGGCAAATCAAGAAAATGTCTCTTTTCTTAAATATATGTGCAATGGAAAACTTGAAAGAAGTTGATTTCCTTTTTACTTGCGAAGGTTGATCTCCGGATCACCACTTGCAATTCCAAGTAAAAATAGAAAATCTGGCACACCCACACAAAAAAAGAAATGTTGATGCACGCCCCTTGCCCCCCGGTTACGAAAGGGTCGGAACCAAACGGACTCCCACGTCCGCCGACCTCGGTAGGAACCCGAGCATCGGGGCGCGGTCCATCAAGCTGGCTCCACCCGGTGGGACCCGTTTATTTGAGAACACGATGCTAGAAATGAAATATTTGCATATCATATATTTTGCTCTATGCTTATATTTCTTTTCTCGATTCTTTGGCTACTTTATAATTGGTGGCCTATGTTGAATTCCGCATCTAAAAAAATGAGATGAGATTTTTGTTTGGAAATTTCCAATTCTTTGAATTTATTTCCACTCTTTCTCTTTTCAAAAAAAAAAATTTTAAAACAAAAAAAAAATCAGATTTTTCATTTTGGATTCAAAATTGAGAAACTTTGTTCCTCTCCCTTCTGGGCACTGGCGCTCACGGAAATCGTTGAGACCGTGTTCGGATCGGGGATTGGGCCATTGTTTCTCTTCGATGAGTTCATTAAAGATCTAAAAAAAAAAAAATGAGAATGAGATTTTTGTTTGGAAATTTCTAATTCTTTGAATTTATTTCCACTCTTTCTCTTTTCAAAAAAAAAAAAAACACAAAAAAAAAATCAAAATTTTCAGTTTGGATTCAAAATTGAGAAACTTTGATCCTCTCCCTTCTGGGCACTGGCGCTCACGGAAATCGTTGAGACCGTGTTCGGATCGGGGATTGGGCCATTGTTTCTCTTCGATGAGTTCATTAAAATAAAAAAATATATATATATATAAAAACAAAAAAAAAGACATAGACCACTAAGGTTAAACCAACTGTGTTCTTTGATCATGGTTGATTCAAAGAAAAGCCTTGTCCAGAGTGTGGAGACAGCTTGACTGTTCTAGGCAAGGGTCCTCCAAACGGGTTCATTAAGTAATCCTACCCTTACCTGGGGGCAATTCTATCAATCAAGATTTCATAAGACCGGGTTAGGAGGCCTATGTGTACTCTCTCGTCTTTTAAATAAATAAAAAAAATAAATTTTTTTTTAAAAAAAAAAATAAAAATTTTAAAATAAAAAATAAAAATAAAATTTTTTTTTCAAAAAAAAAAATCTTAAAATAAAAAAAAAATAATAGAAATAAAAAAAAAGATTTTTTTAAAAAAAAATTCAAAAATCTTCAAAAAAAAAATCTTCAAAATCTTCAAAAAAAAAAAAACTTCCGTCATTTTGGGTTTAGATTGGAGAAATCTTGGTCTTCTCCTTTCTGAGCACTGGCGCTCACGGAAATCGTTGAGACCGTGTTCAGATTGGAATGCCTTTTGCTCTCTTTGATGAACCCGATATTGACTTTTCAAAAAAAAAAAAACTCGTCATCTTTAGATTCAGATCCGAGAAATTATGGTTCATTTCTTTCTGAGCACTGGCGCTCGCGGAAATCGCTGAGCCCGTGTTCAGATCGGAATACCATCTGCTCTCTTTGATGAATCCAATCTTGACCTTTCAAAACAGAGAATCTCATCTCATGGATGCGGTCTCAAAACATTTGTGTCTAGCGGTACTAGTACGCCCTTTCAGGGTCTACTGTATTGCGACCGGCACATCTGTAACTCCAACTTTATATTCTTCTTACCTCGAGCAAGCTCTGCTTCTCGATAAGTCGAATTTGAGTTCACAATTGCTTCTAGCAGTCACTGGAATGCCCATTCCGGGCTTACCATACCTGCGATCAGAACAATTGTACCTTCTATGGCATTTTGCCTTCCTCATATTGCTTGGGTCATCTACCTCGAGCAATTTGAAAAGACGAAATCATAGAACTTCCTATTTATGATCATTATATTCTTGTGATTACTAATGGATGTGGTCTTGTTTCAGAAATTTTCGAAAAACTAACAATGGCAGCTTCACTAACCATTACTTTCGACGAAAACAAGCACCAACTCATGCTTCAACAGAAGCAAACCACGCGCACCTACAAGCGCCCCATCAGCTGCCGAAGTGTTAACTCCCTCGGCAACTCTCTGAACTCCGGGTCGACCTCGACTCCCCGGACTATCGTCTTTGGGACGCTGGGACCATTCCCACTTCCTGAGGAACAAACTGCTCCCTCCAAGAAGCAGAAACTCGCCCCTCAACGTGTCACTACCATGACACCAAAGGCGAGCACCAGAAGGCCTGAAGCCCGTGGCAGCCCCACGAAGCCTCAACCTACAAACAACCAGGTCTACCCCAAGACTTGGTCCCCAAGACCTTCACCAAAACAGAGAAGGTCCCAAACATCCACTAAGCCAGCATTCCTGGCCCCACTCAAGGAGAACCAGTTCTATCCTCTTGCCTACATGAAAGAGGAGAGACCCATCTCCAACTCGACTTCCAAGTCATCCCAGCATGAGCCGGCTTGTTCCTACAAGCCCAAAATCAAGTCATGCATCACAAGGCCTCCACAAGCACCTGCTAAGGCCTACAAACCTGCAGTTCGACCCTTCATCTCTACAGGGGCCGAACTTCAAAAATTCAAAGCTTCGCTGCAACAGGCAAAGGACAGGGTTCGCATCCTGTCCTTGCCCAGCTACAGAGAAGACAGGCTCGGCTGCTACGCCCGTGGGAGCACATCCTTCATTGTCAAAGCTCAGTCAGAGCTGACCGAAGCTCAAATTGCTCGTCGTATACGCCGCCGCGTGTCGTACCGACAAAAGAGACTAGAGAAGCAAAGGACCCAGCCTCCCACACTTCAAGTCTCTCCCAAATGGGTCGAAAAAGAAAGACCCAACCAAGTTGCTGCCGTCCATATGGTTGGAAAAACCAGAAGGCGCCAAAAATCAGCAACAAAAATCCATGTCCGACGTCCAATGACCCGCAGCGTCTCAAGGACAAGAAGACATTCAGAAGAATCCCCTGCTCCTTCAAGCAAAGGACAGCAGAGTGATCCTTCCTCAAGCTCCTCTTCAAAAAGAATGAGCCCCAGCTCAGTCACCAGGACAGTTTCTTCGTTCGAGTCACGAAGGATGAATGTCTTGGCTACAAATTCTGAGCCACCACCCCGCAATCCACCTCCAGAAGATGCGATCACCCGCATCCAGCAGTTGGAACAGGGCCAGCAGAGGATTGAAACTCTGATGGAAAACCTTCTCCTCGCCTTCCAAAATCAGGCGAACAATGAACCTCCTCCGAATCATCAAGACGACGAGGTAAATAGAGAAGAAAATGAGTCACGCGCCCTTACCAAAAAGGACGTAGACGGTATCCTCGCCAAAGCAAAAGAAGAGGATATACTCAAGGAGCATGGGATCAAGCCACCATATCCCTTATGGATGGACTCGGTCCCGTTCCCCACCAAATTCAAGCATCCTACTCTCCAAACATATACGGGGAAAGGATCAGCCAGACAGCACGTCATCCACTTCAAGATCCTGACGGGAGCTATCGCGGATCAAGATGCACTCAAGATCCGCCTCTTTGCAAGTACCCTAAAAGGTACGGCCTTCGATTGGTACTCCACTCTGCCGGAGGACTCAATCCAAAACTGGGCCATGCTAGAGACACGCTTCCTGACTCACTTCAAAGGTGAAGATCATCCCGCTACTATGGCTCAGCTGTGCAGCCTAAAACAGGGGGAGAATGAGTCAACATATGACTTCATTCACAAGTGGAAAGCAATGGCATACAAATGCTCTGATGTATTGCCACAAGCGTCGCTAGTCGACATCTGCCGAAACAACATGAGAGCCAGAATCCGCTCCATGATCATCGGCAACAAATCAAAAAACCTGGGAGAACTCCTAGAAGCTTCCATGGAAGCTGAAACGGTGATTAAAGACCTCAACAGTCAGAAATCATCAAGAAAAGAGCCAACCGCCGTTGCAACCTCTAAACCAAAGAAAAAAGAGGTCCTCAATGTGCAGACCAAGTCAGCTCCTCAGCCACCAAAGAAAGCTGAAAACAAAGCTGTTGGTAAGAAACCTGAACTCTCTGATGCCTTCAAAGAACGAGTAGAGAAGAAATACCCGTTTGATGAAGATGTTGATGAAATCTTCGGGGCTCTTGTGGCAAACGGCAAGCTCACCTTGCCTGAACCAAAAAGACCGGGTGATGTTGGCAAAACCAACGATCCTCGGTACTGTCCATATCACCAGATGATCTCGCATCCTCTCAATCAATGCTTCGTTGTGAGAGAGAAAATAAATGAGATGTGGAAAAACGGAGTCATCACCTTTGACAAAAACTATGGGTCTGCCTCCGTCAACATGGTGACATGTGGACAAACATCAAGATCACCGAAGAAGAAGATCACTACTTCCTTCAAGGTGATAAACTCAATCGAAGCGTCCGAGGAACTGGTTCCTTATCCGACACCAGACGGACAACCGATATGGGTACATCCCGATCTCCTGGAAGATGAAAATTGGGAGGTCGTGAAAATAAAGCCTACAGCTCAACAGCGAAGGCAGGCTAGGAAACATCTCCTCAAGCTCAAACGGCAAGAGAAGACCCAGCCAAAACTAGAGGTCAAAGAAAAGGCAGAGGCTTCCTCTACCGCTTCACTGGAGGTAACAAAAACATCCCTTCCAGAGACTTCAAAGGGGGTAAGGAAATTCACTCTCAGTGATTTCATGCCACCTCAATTCAAAGAAGCCATGCAGGAGACATCATACTCTTGCAATTCGGTAGTTGGATTCTCCATTGATGGATACGAGTCCAGCGACACCGATGATGGATTCGAATCCAACTACACAGATGAGTGGGAGGAATCCCTTGAAATAGGAGAATATCTCTCCGATGAAGAATGGGTTCCTGAGTCTCATCTTATGCCAGTAATCTGGTATAACCCCCTACAGCCACAAGGATCCTGGTCTGATGATGAAGAAGACCAAGAAGCTGTACAAGAAAATGCTGCTGAACCAGCACCTCTCATCACTCCAGTGGAAATCAACAATGTTGAGCCACAAAGAGATGATGAAGAAGAAGATCCGGCTCCCATACCTGATCTTGAAGAATATGCAAGGATCTTGCAGCGACTCGCTCTAGAACAAGAGCAAGAACGCGTCAACGAGCCTCCTCGCAATCCAGAGCCTGAAGTCCCTGAAGACCACCAGGTACATCCTCCCTTAACTCCTGAAAATGGAGAAAATTGCTGGATAGACGATCCTCTCACATCCGAGGATGAGTCTGACTCCGATCAGGCAACGTCTCCCGTCAGAGCTTCCTGTAATGTGATAATTCGGGATTATAGCTCTTCCGAAGCATCGTCTGATGAGAGCACTTACACTCCGGCGACGCCTAGCAATATATCTTCTGGAGCCACCTCGTCTCACGTGACTTTCACTGAGATGACACCCTCTCAGGTTTCTTCTCCTGAGACTGTGACTTCAAAGTTCACACCCTTCCTGACTGAAGAATTCCCAGCCATTGATGCTTGGGACGATGAATTAGTCAACGAAAAAGAAAGATTGCTGGATGCTGTTCAGGACTTGTTCCCGGAAAATGCTCCATGCAACACAATCACTGAGGATGGTAACTCTGCTGCTGATACATCCTCAGCAAATGAAAAACGACAGCCTCTTGATCCTGAAGACAATCTTCCAAACGAAGACCCTTCTCAAGAAGCTCTCGAAGTTGGTAGAGGCACCCGCTCTGGCCGGGACTACCACAAAAATTACAACCAATCTTCCTTTACATATGTAAATCCTTCGGGAAAAGATGTTGTAAGCGCCCCTAGTGGCAACAATGATGAACATGCAGGCCCTAAGGAGGCTTTCAAGTATGACTTGATTGAACACTTCAAGCACATACCTGCACGTCTACACATCCTAGATTTGTTGCGAATGTCTCCGCACACTCGTGATAATCTCATTTCGGAATTACAAAAGCTGAATGAGGATGTCGACAAACATGCCCCGCAAGTCCTCCAAATTGAAATGGATTACCGGGTCAAAAACTCAGAAGCCTCCTCAAAGGGAGAAAAGAAGAAAACTGAGGGATCATGCATTGAATGCCTCTCGGTTAAAAAAGCAGCCAGTGCAACCATCGCCTTCACAAAGGATGACCTCCTACTTGGCGAAACCAGGCATAACCGACCCCTGTACTTCACAGGGTATATCAAGGAAATGCCTATGCATAGAGTTCAGATCGACCAAGGTTCTGCACTCAACCTCATCTCCACATCGGCTCTTGAAGAGTTGGGTATCCCACCCAGCAAATTGAGCCACACATCTGTATCTATCTTTGGATACGATGGGAGTACTCAAAGGCCTATCGGCAAAATCAGGTTCAAATTGCAGATAGGTGATCTTATCTCTGAGGTCACAGTGTATGCAATAAAGACCCCTTCATGCTACAACATCCTTCTCGGACGCCCTTGGATCCACGAGAATGGTGTTGTCCCTTCAACTCTACATCAATGCATCAAGTTTGTTGGCGATGACGGCATGATACATCGAGTCTTTGCGGACAGAAAACCCTTCAAAGGTAAAGAAGTCCACTTCGCAGACTCACAGATGTATGAAGGTGAAAAAGAAGAAGAGGAGAAGCATACAGGATCCTTTGCCGAAAATCACCAGAAAGATAAAGGCAAAGCTCCTCAACAATCACCGGAAGAAAACAAACCATCCGGTAAATCTGAAGAGAGCATGCAAACTCCCTTCATCATCTCCTTCAAATCTTCAAAGCCTTTGGTCATCACAACTAAAGTGAAGAAGGCAAAACAAAAGCCTGGGGGCAAATTTGTTGTCTCTTTCGTGTCTATCATGCAAGACACGGACTCGGATTCAGAGCCAGAAGACGACACATCGTCAAGCCAAGCTGACACTCAGCAAGTTCAGCCTGCTCTTACTCCAATGGAGACAACTTCTGACATAGAAGATCCTACGTCAGCTTCCTTCGTTGTTCCAGCAACTTCAGCAAAGGAAAAACCGATCTTCTTCCATAGATCGGATGCTTCTTCATCAAACTCCATGCTTGAACCTTTCCAAAATAAAGGTACGCCTCAACTATCCTTATACAGTTCTGTGGCACAAGCTATTATGAAGAAAATGGGCTATGACACTCAAAACCCAGTCGGTTTGGGAGAAGGACGCGGTATTCTCACGCCATTGGGGCCCGTCTTGACCAAAAGCCAGCTGGAAGATTGGAGACTCTACGGCTATGTAGAAAAGTCTTCACACGGGTTAGGGTATGATCCTGACACTCCCTTGAGACAGTTGACACAAAGGCTTAAAAGTCAATATACTGACCAAGCCTCAACATCTCAAATCCATGAAGACATCGATCTCCCTGGATATCTCTTTGATGAGTCACCTGACAAAGATCCAGGAAGCTCATCCAATTGGCACGATTTCTCCGAAAATGAAGAGGAGTTGTCCGATGGCACAGACGTGTGGACTTCTGACCCAGAAGAACCCTCATCTCCAAAAGAAGTAGCCTACTTCGACTCGGTTTCAACAGGCGATTGGGATCATCTTATAGCAAGCCTTGGGAAAATTACCGATCAAGAAGACCAGTGGAAAGGAACAAAACCTTGGTCTGGGAATGCCCTTGAAACCCCAGAAGGTTTCGTTGAGCTGGAAGCCTCCGAAAATATTGTGGAGGAACCACCTTCGAACCTTCCAACAGAAGATCCTGTTCAAAAGATAGACTTGGGAACACCAGATAACCCACGTCCTGTATTCATAAGCAAGAATATAAAGGATGATGAGTTACCCGAGTATATCGCCTTTCTTCGTGAGTTCGTTGATTGCTTTGCATGGTCTTACGCTGAAATGCCAGGCTTAGACCCCAAAATAGCAGTTCACAAACTCAATCTTCAAGAAGACATCAAGCCTGTCAAGCAAGGCCAAAGAAGATTCCGTCCAGATGTGATGGATAAAATTGAACAAGAAGTTCAAAAACTCAAAAGCGTCGGCTTCATCCGTGAGGAACAACATCCTGAATGGTTGGCCAACATTGTCCCCGTGACAAAGAAAAATGGGCAGATCAGGGTCTGTATTGATTATAGAGACCTGAATGGCGCATGCCCAAAAGATGAATTTCCGCTCCCCATACCAGAGGTAATGATTGATAATACCTGTGGATTCGAGCGAATGACATTCATGGATGGTTTCTCTGGCTACAATCAGATAAAGATGCATCCTGAGGATGAAAAACATACATCCTTTCGAACCCCATTTGGCGTGTATTGTTACACTGTCATGCCATTTGGTCTGAAAAATGCTGGTGCCACATATCAGAGGGCTATGATGAAAATATTCCAAGATATGCAGCACAAGACGGTTGAATGTTACGTTGATGACCTCGCCGTCAAAAGCAAAAGAAAAGAAGATCATCTCGAAAACCTTCGAGAAGTCTTTCTCCTGCTTCGCAAACACAAACTGCGAATGAATCCATTGAAATGCTTCTTCGGCGTCTCGTCGGGTAAGTTCCTTGGATTCTTAGTTCGGAAAGCTGGAATAGAGCTTGACCCCATAAAAGTCAAAGCCATTCTAGAAATGCCCTCTCCAAGAACCTTGAGAGAACTCAAAGGGCTTCAAGGGAGATTAGCCTACATCAGACGGTTCATCTCCAATCTTTCGGGGAAATGCCGTCCATTCTCCCGGTTGATGAAAAAAGGTGTAAACTTTGTCTGGGATGCTGACTGTGAAGCTGCTTTCCAAGACATCAAGTCATACCTGACAAAACCTCCAGTGTTAGCTGCTCCTACCACTGGAAAACCATTCATCTTGTACACAAGAGCCCTTGATCACTCTCTGGGAGCTCTGCTTGCGCAAGAAAATGATCAAAGAAAAGAAGCTGCTCTATATTACCTCAGCCGCATGCTAGTAGGTGCAGAGCATCGCTACTCTCCAGTCGAAAAAGAATGTCTTGCAGTGATGTTCGCCGTACAAAAGCTGCGTCACTACTTGCTTTCCAATACAGTCTACCTGATCTCGAGGGTCAACCTCTTGAAGGTCCTTGTCACAAAGGCAGGTTCTCTTAATGCTCGACTGGCAAAATGGTCCATCCTTCTGTCACAATTTGATATTAGGTATGTACCACAAAAAGCAATCAAAGGACAAGCTCTAGCGGACTTCCTCGCAGAACATCCATTGCCTAAAGATTCTCCACTCAGAGATGATCTCCCAGACGAACCAGTCTACAATGTGGAGACTTTCTCACAAAGTGCCTCCTGGGATATGTACTTTGACGGTGCAACCAGGACAAATGAAAAAAGACAGCTGATCTCAGGAGTTGGCATCCTCTTTGTTAGCCCCGACAAATACATGATTCCACACGCTTTCTCGCTACTGGAACCATGCACAAACAATGCAGCTGAATATCAAGCTCTGATCTTAGGATTGGAACTCGCCATCGAATCCGGTATCACCATGCTGGAAGTCTTTGGAGACTCTCAACTGATCGTCAACCAGATGAATCAGAAATTTGAAGTCAGGAAGCCAGATTTGTTGCCCTACTACAACAAGGCACAATCACTTCTGCAAAAGTTTGACATCTGTCACATCACCCACATTCGTAGAGGTGAAAACATACGTGCGGATGCCCTAGCCGGACTTGCCGCATCCATGGCAATCCAGGAAGGGGAAAACATGCAAATCACAGTGTGCGAAAGAAGAATCATTCCTCCTCTTAACACACACCAAGCAGTTGCTGAATGCCACCAAGTGGTCGGAAGTCGGATTTCAATCCTTCAAACTTCAAATAGCGACTGGAGGGATCCGTTCATTGATTACATTATGTTCGGAATCCTACCTGAAGATCCAAAAGAACGGGTAAGCATCCAAAGGCGAACCCCAAGCTTCCATTTGGATATTCCTTCAAAAATCCTTTACAGGAAATCCTTCAACGGAGTACTTCTACGCTGCTTGTGACAACAAGAGGCTGAAGAAACACTCAAAGAAGTTCATACTGGTCTTTGTGGAGCTCATCAGGCTGGACCTAAGCTCTATGATCAGATAAAAAGGTTAGGATATTACTGGCCTACCATGGTAGCTGACGCAATGCAATTTGCTAAGCGCTGCCAACAATGCCAAGTTCATGGAGATTACATTCACATGCCTCCAGAATGGCTGCATCCTACTGCGATCTCATGGCCTTTCGAAGCCTGGGGTATGGACATTATAGGTCCTATTTCTCCCCCTTCAAGCAAAGGTCATCGCTTCATCTTCGCCGCTACGGATTACTTCTCCAAGTGGTCAGAAGCATTTGCGTTTAACGAAATGAAGACCTCATCAGTCCTTCAGTTCCTGCGCACCAACATCATTTGTCGTTTCGGCATACCCAAAAGATTCGTCCATGATAACGGACCACAGTTCCGGGATCATCGATTCTACAGGTTCTGCGACAAATACAAAATCCAAAGCTGTCCTTCGACTCCATACAATCCGGCAGCAAACGGGTTAGCAGAAGCTTTCAACAAGACACTCTGCAAAATCCTCAAAAAAATGGTCTCTAATCACAAAAGAGACTGGAGCGACAAAATGTCCGAAGCTTTTTGGGCCTATCGAACTACCGTTCGAGGACCAACCCATAGCACACCATTCTCCTTGGTCTATGGATGCGAAGCTGTCGTGCCCTTGGAAGTACAAATTCCTTCCTTGAGGGTATCCTTGCAAAATGACATGACTCAAGAAAGCAATGTCAAATTGCGACTCCATGAGCTGGACAATCTCGATGAGAAACGGCTCGAAGCTCAACAAAGCATTGAACTTTACCAAGCACGCATGGCAGGATCTTTCGATAAAAAGGTCAGGCAACGGGCCTACAAAAAGAATGACTTGGTTCTTGCGGTAAAAAGACCAATGGTCTTCGCTCACAAGTCCAAAGGCAAATTTGAGCCAAAATGGGAGGGACCCTATGTCATCGACAAAGTTTTCTCCAATGGCGCATACGCACTCCTAAACATGGAAGGTGACAGATGTATGCTGCCCATCAATGGCAAGTTCTTAAAGCGGTACTACCCTTGAAGACTTACCCAACTGGGTAAGAGCAATGCCTGTATGGCCAAAACCGGTTTCCAGGTACACGCTCGCTAAACCCACCATCTATTTTAGAATTTTCATATCAAATGTTGAAATTTCTAGAAATCTAAAACAATGCTTACTTTCATCGTTTCATTGTTAAAAAAAATATATATATATCCAAGTTTAGGAACCTTTCCCTAACTTGACCAAAATTTTCAACCCTTGAACCCAAAATTCATGGTTTGAAACAAAAATCCGGATTCAGGGATTTCCACCCTAGTCCACCCTGCCTTTTACCGCCAAAATGGTTTTAGGTCAAAACTTATGACCCTCGTGTCTTTAAACAAAAAAATGGTTTTTCAAAAACCGCGAGGAAGCGACGCTTAGTCGATACTCGCACAAATCGGAAGCAAGCGAACCACGTTCGACACTTCCAGAAAATCGCAGGGAAGCGACATTTCGTCGGTACTTGCAAAATCCAAAACTGTGGAAATGCAACATTTCAGTTGATATCCACAACCCAAATTTCAAAGGTTCGAAAAAACCTAAAAAACTGTGGAGACGCAACATTTCAGTTGATATCCATAACCCAAAGGTTCGAAAAAACCTAAAAAAAAAATGTGGAGACGCAACATTTCAGTTGATATCCATAACCCAAAGGTTCGAAAAAACCTAAAAAACTGTGGAGACGCAACATTTCAGTTGATATCCATAACCCAAAGGTTCGAAAAAACCTAAAAAAAAAAAATGTGGAGACGCAACATTTCAGTTGATATCCATAACCCAAAGGTTCGAGAAAACCACAAATTTCAAAAATCGTGGGGAAACGACATCAAGTCAGTACCCGCAAAACCAAAATTTTTGAAAAGCAAGGATGCGACATTCCATCGATACTTGCACCCAAATTCGCGAGGATGCGACATTCCATCGATACTCGCAACCGAATGAGCAAGGATGCGACATTCCATCGATACTTGCAAGAACATTCAGCAGGGAGGCGACTTTTAGTCGATACTTGCATTTTTTGAAAACCAAACCGGCTATAAATGCCATCAAAACAGGCTATAAATGCCACAAACCGGCTATAAATGCCATCAAAACAGGCTATAAATGCCACAAACCGGCTATCGATGCCACTAAAACAAAACCGCTATCAATGCCACAAACAAAAAAAAAATTGGATTTCAAAAAAAACAAAACGGCTATCAATGCCACCAAAACAAAACAGGCTATCAATGCCACCAAAAACCGGCTATAGATGCCACAAAACAAACCGGCTATCAATGCCACCAAAACAAATTCGGCTATCAATGCCACCAAAACTGGCTATAGATGCCACAAAAAAAAAACTCGGCTATCAATGCCACAAGAAAAGCTGGCTCTCATGCCAAAATTGGCTTCCACGCCACAAACAAAAACCTGGCTTTCATGCCAAAACAATTACTTGACAAAAGATTTTCACAAAATGACAACCTTTTGATCAAATCCCATTTAGCAATTACTTTTATCACAAAAAGATTCAAGTGAGCGTAGGGATAACAAAAAAAAAAAAAAAGAAGAGCATCCCATTTAGCAATTACTTTTATCACAAAAAGATTAAAGTGAGCGCAGGGATAACAAAAAAAAAAGTGTTCACGAGCACTACACAAAAAAAAAGGGAGTACCAAAAAAAATACAAGTGGTACCAAAAAAAAAAAAAAGTGTTCACAAGCACTACAAAAAAAAGAGAAAAAAAAAAATACAAGTGGTACCAAAAAAAAAAGAGAAGAAAGAAGGATGGTTTCTGTATACAGGAGCTCAATCAAAAACGGTCTCCAGCCAAGAGTTCAGCTCCTTAAGCAAGCTTTTGGCTTCATCCGTCAAGGATTCCAAGGCACGCTTCTTCAGGAACCTGCCATGAGATGCTGGGGTGGGCTGTAACCCTTCTTCTGCACTGGGAAGCTTCCTTCGAGCGGTTTTCCATTGTTTGTCCTCATCAGACTTCCTTTTGAGAACTCGAATGGCATCCTCAACTCGGTGAATCAGAGCAGTCTCCCTTTCACGAGCCTCTGTTATTTCAGTCCACTTGGCAGCGACTTGTGCCTGCAGATGCTCAAGACGTTTCCTGGCCTCATCGACCTCCCTATCAAGGATGTTAAGGTCATGTGTCAGCCTAATGATGGTTATTTCTTCTAAGTTCCTCTCTCGGACTGCCTGCTTCTTGCTTTCTGTAGCCTCATCCAGGTCAGATTGAGCCTTATCCGCAGGGTCCGAGAACATCTCCTTGAAGAACTGATCGTCAGGAAAACCCATGGTCTCAAACCACTTGTCACCCAGCTCAATGATCCTATTAACGATCGCCCTGGCATATGTGACATCCAAACCAGCTTCTTCAGCATCACCGAGAATCTCACGCACATGCTGGATCATGCTAAATCCGGCTTCCAAGTGCCCAGAAAAGAGAGTCTCAATCCAAGAGCTCAGAACTCGCACCACCACCTTCTTCGCAAAAAGAAGAGATGGCCCAGCTGAAGATTCGCCCAACTTCGTTGGTCGGCTGCTCATGTCATCATCTGTTGAAAGAGTAACAAAAGAACTCTTTCCAGTTGAAGCTGCTCCTGCTCGGGAAGGAATCTCAGCGCGAGGAATCTCCTCAACATTGTCAGAACTGGTCCCAGGAGTCTCTACCTCTGGATTAACCTCTGGCATCCCTTGCTCTGGAAGCGACGGACCCTCCTCTGCCACTTCAAAACCTGCAAAGGAAACACAAAAAGGTATGAATATGACCCTGTTTGAAAATCATTATCAGAGTTATAACTACAAAATACCTTCTTCGACGACTGGCGGAACACTCTCTTCCTCCATGAACTCATCGAAAGCATCATCAACATTTGCGTCCATCGATGGTTCAAAGTCATCAGAACCCTGTGGCAAGTCAGCTGACAAAAAAAAAATGTTAGCAAACCAAGTCACAAACTCAAAAAAAAAAGAGCAAAAGAAGTCATACCAATTGGAGATTCTGGATTTACTCCAGAATCCCTCGGTTCTTCTTCAGGTGCCTCAACAGGATCCATCACCACCTCATCGGTTGGGACCTCAGGCATCACCAAGTCTTCCTCTGCTAAAAAAAAAAAAAAAAAAAGAAGAAGAAAAGCAGAAACAAGAAGCAAATCATAACATGGAAAAAATCCCATGAAAAGAAATGGAAAGAGAAAAAGGAAGAATCATACCTTCACCGACGGTCTCTTCTTCTCGGCTTCTCTTCTCTGGAGGCTCGTCAGCATCCACTGGCACATCCTCATTGATAGTAAGAGGAACTTCCAAGTTAGGAGAGTCCTCATGCTGCCCCTTGCTGTGATGATGACTCCTCCCCCTCTTACTCCGGCGGGTTCGCTTCTTAGAAGAACCTACCCCGCTGTCAGAGTCAGGTTTCCCACTTGACTCCTCACTGGATGGTCTGCTCTTGCCAGTAGACTCCACGGAAGCTTGCCTCTGTGCCGCTTGCATCCAAGCGCCAAGTTCGGCTTCCTCCAGTTCTAGCTGCTCCAAAGCCTCATCAGGTATCTCTCGAACAGCTTCAGAACCAATGACGCCCTGGTCACCGAGAAAGCCTATCTTGTGCTTCTCTCCAGAAAGGAAGGCCCAAACTTCCTCTCGCCGGATGCCATCCGACTTTCCATGGCCCTTTCCAGATGCCAGCTTCACATCAAGCTCCTTCTTGGAAAGCCCCCGATATGCCGAAAAGCTCTCCGCGAACCACTTCGCAAAGCCGGCAGTCCGGGAAGTCAGCAACACAGGATAAGAAATCATGGCTGTAGTGTCTTCAGCACTATAGAAAGCCCATGCATTTCTCCCGTCCTGTAAGCCTCCAAAGCGCTTCACCATGCTTGAAGGCGCTCCAACAACGCCTTGAGAAAAGCCCAGCTGCAAAGCAAAGCGAGAGGGTACATACGGCTGGATGTCGACGAAAAGATGTCTGCGGTACACCATCGTGCCGACACGTATGCTGAAAAGCCACTCTCTCTCTGCATTTGTCAAGGAATAATGCCTTCCCGACCCCGCCCTGGTAGAGTCTCGGGAGGCACCAAAATCAAAAGCCTTCTTCCGCAACTCCGGAGAAAGCTTCACTGAAGACTGCCCCATCTCGACGTCCCTGAACCGTCGGATCCTCATGCGGGCAAACAAAAGTGATTCGGACACGGCTTTGCCCTTAGCCAGTCGAATCATCAGAGGATCATCATCCTGTGCAGCACCCAGCCGATGGAAGCCAGGACAGTGGTATACATACCACGAATAAAAGATATGGGTTGAAAACACCCTATTCATGGGAAGCCCAAGCCGAACCAAAAAAGCAGCAGCCTGCAGTTTGATACACAAGTAGGAGTAAAGAGCTGGCACCAAAGCAAGCTGCTCTCCAAACGCCATCTGACAAGCCGAAAAAATACAATGCGGCCTGATGTGCGTTCCATCTCCTCCAGCAAAAACAGCCTCACCAAGCCAATAAGTGAGGTAAACAGCGAGATCTCTCCGCAGTGCAATGTCAGGACATATGGCATTTGTACTTGCATAAAAATCTCTCAACTCTTCTTGCATGGCCAAGATCTTCTTTGAACTTGGATCTTGAGCTCCGGCTTCTTGGGTCACGCTATCAGAAGGCTCCCTGCTATCAAAAAAGTTGGGGAATGAAGAGCTAAAACTCTTTCAACTGCTGGATCTAACTTTCAAACCCCCCTTCTCCTTCAAAAAAATCATAGAAGGCAACAAGCTGAAAGTATAGAAGCCTGAACTCCTCAGACTGCCCCTCGAGGACGCTGTCAATCGGCATAAACTCCTCATAGAGTTTGCCGAGGATGGGCAATCCAGTAATGGCGCTCAGCTCCTTCAAAGAAAAACCAATCTCACCATTCGTCACAACGAAGGTATTGGTTTGAGGGAGGAATGACTCCAGCATAGCCATGAAGGCCTCGTCGGAAAAGATCACGGTCTCCCTAAAGGCGCGGACCGCATCAAAAATCCCGGCTTCCTTCAAAACGGCGCCACCAATCAGCAGGACGCGATCAGTCCACGACTTCCACTCGGAGTCAGCATTGAAACGGCCTCGAAGTCGAAAAGGCTTGATCCAATTGCTGCCGTCACCACTGAAAATACCAAGGCCCACCGGTCTCAAATCGACCGACGGATAATCAGAGCCCTGGTAGCCGCTGGATGGCATCAACAGGTCCATGTCAACAGGCGACCTCTCCGTATATCCAGGAGAACCGCCAACAAAAACCCCGGTCTTGATTACATTTGTCCTTCTCACCCAGCTTGGAGGATCTTCCCTCTTAGGGCACGTGGGGGCAAGGCTCAGAATCGAGACGGTGCGATCAAACGTCGACCGGGTAGCAACAGTCTTCTTCTCACCATCTGCTGTGAAGGAAAACTGAAAACATCTCCTCTGGTATGTCATGTCATCAGGGACTGCATCACCAAAGAAGAAGGTAGGCTTGGGCAAAACGCTCTGATCTTCCATCACCCATGGACGACTGCTTACCATGATCTTATAGAATTCCTCTCCCTTGAGAGCAATCAGTCGATGCCTCATCTCATCTCTGTTGAGGGAGTCGCACTCTTCCAGATTTCTCTCAACATACTGGACCTTCTCAAAAGCCTGCTGAACGGCCGGATTAGAAGATCTAGAAGATCGACGAGGTACGCTTGTAGCAGGCTCTTTACCCTTGTTCGCTCTGGAGGAACCACCTGAAAAGGATGGAAAAGAAAAAGATCAAACATCAAAATGACAGAATCTCGCTAAAAAAAAATCTGGCAAAATTTTGACATGATGACGGGGCAATTCCGAAGAAAAGGAACTATCTCGAAAGAAATAAGAAAGCTTGAAGATGGGCTCAACATCGCTGCGAGCTCCGAAACTCCAAACTTTCGAAACCTCAAAGTCTCCGCAAAATCAGGAAGGGCTCAACATCACTGCGAGCTCCAAATTCCCAAATTTGCGAAAACTTTCAGGTATGCTATCACATCATGCTACAAATTTAATTTACAATTGAATGCATGCATGAACATCTAGGTTTGCCAAAAAAAAAAGAGGGGCATTATCATGATGAGCAAAAAAAAAAAAGAAAAGAAACTTTCTCAAAAAAAAGGGAAAGAAAACAAAAAAAAAAAAAGAAACTTTCTCAAAAAAAAAGGAGGGAAAGAAAACAAAAAAAAAAGGGGAGATGGCCCACAGGCCGTGGCCCACAGGCCACGTGGCCGTACGGCCAGATCCGTACGGATCTGTCCGTACGGCCCACAAACAACAAAAAAAAAAAACAAAAAAAAAAAAAAAAAAAGAAAAAGAAAAGAAAGCAAAAAAAAAAAAAAAAACGTGTGAAAAAAAAAGAAGCAAACACGTGAAAGAAAAAAAAAAGAAGAAAAGAAAAAGAAACAAAAAAAAAAGAAAAAAAGAACTTTATTTTTCCTACAATGGAGTTTTCTTGAAAAAAAAAAGGGAGAACTTACTTGAAGCCATTGATGGAGAAGAAGAAGAAAAGTCTTGTAGATCTTGAAGAAGAAAAACTCTTGGTCTTGAAGCCCTCTTGAGATTATTGCAAAAGAAAGTAATAAGAGCAAGAGATCCAACCTTCTCCTTGCTTTTATAGAGGAGAGCAAACCAAAGAAAGAAAGAAGAAAGAGGTAAGTGTTACTAATTAGTAACCTTACCAAAAGAAAGAGATTAGAAAGATTCTTTCTCAAAAGAAAGATATCTTGAAGGATTTTCTCCCAAAAGAGATCTATGACGGATTCTTTCCCAAAAGAAAGATATCTTGAGATATTCTATCCCAAAAATAAAGGGATCATGAGAGATTCTCTCCAAGTAAAGATATTCTTGGATATTCTCTATCCAAATGAGATATTTTTGGATATTCTTTACAAAAATGACACCATATGAGATCTAAGCCATTTCAAAAGCTTAAGGTCCGATGGGTTAGCCCATATGAGCCAGGTTTGACCACCTAGGCACAAAAAAAAAAAGAAAATTTTTTGGGCTTTTAGTCAAAGAGAAATCCCTCTTACCAAGAGCATACAAAAATGGTTCCATGCCTCTTTTGAGTTGATTGGACCATACAAAAGAAAATTCCAAGCCCCATGAGCTTCCAAAAATCAAACCATCCACCTCATCTACCAAATTGAGCCAAAATCTTGAAATTGACATTCCACAAAAATCAAACCAAATCCTGGTCCCCTAACTTGCCACATACAGCCTGTTAGGTCACAAGACCAAAACCAAAAACCAAAACCTGATCCCCTAACTTGCCACATACAGCCTGTTAGGTCACAAGATCAAAACCAAAATTGATCCCCCCAACATTCCACATACAGCTTGTTGGGTCACACGATCAAAACCAAACCCGACCCCCTAACCTGCCACATATAGCCTGTTAGGTCACAAGGTCAAAACCCAAATCCACATCCCTGATGTCATCTTCAAAACTTTGCCTCGAGATGGTACGTGATCCCTTTCACTACCATAAAATTCCCCTAGAAGCTCAAAAGGCTACAAATACCAAAAAGAAAGACTGCTCAAAGACTCTTGGTCAAGTCACAGGCTCTCCTTCAAAAATCTCTTCGAGGCACATCGACTACAAAAGTTAAGCAACTCGCCGCTGTACCTCGAGGGGGCATTTGTTGACACCAAAAATGTCACTTTGCCTTTTCAAGATCCAAAGAGCTACATGAAGTCGCAACCTTGTCAGAATCAAACAAAAACTACAAGATTCTTCCAGACAGCCAAAAGAGGAGTACACAAGAAGTTTCGGGCCATTTCAAAATCATTTGGCCTAACTTCGCTTCTCCGACAGCTGAAAAGGAGCTCTCGGCGGCAAAGCTCTCCGGGACCATGGTTTCCAAGACAGAGCCTATGGATCATCTTAAAATGACTCCAATAGGTTCCCTGTCAAATTTCAAGTCAATCGGACATCGGTTGACCGCACATCAAACCGCGACATCTTCATCGCGACAAAAAGCAAGTCTACAGGTGATAGGACCCCAAACGGCTTCAAAACTCAAACAAAAGCCTATGGTTGGTCTTATTTATTGCTCAGGAGGCTTCACACCAAATTTCAGGTCATTCCGACATCGTTTGACCCAGTTTCAGCTTCTGACGGAAAATCGGCAGCTCTGCGCGACAAAGTCTTCGGCTTTCTCAGGAAATTGGAAACTTTGCAAAATAAAATGCAAGGATTCTCATCAGGTTTCCTATAAAGAAATTAGGCCAATAAATGGTCAAAATGTCAAGGAAAAGTACAGAAAAAAAAAGAATCGAAAAACAGCAAAAACGGACACAAAACGGGACACGAAAGTGGGAAAACCCCCCCAGGGTCGCAGACCCCTGCGACCCTGGGCCAGGGTCGCCGGCGACCTTGGAACCCGGGGTCGCCGGAAGGCCCCGGAAACCCCGGTTTTCGCCGTTTTTTCGCGATTCGAAGAGCCCAGCCTCTGGTACTTTCCAAAATTCATGCTTTTGAGACACCAAGTCCTCTGACATCCGTCCAAAACACGGGTCAATCATCAAGAGTATCGAAAACAATATTGATCGCCACCCGGTCAACCAAAAAAAGTGTGCTTTCTACCCGACCGATCGAGAAATCGACAGGACAGATGGCACCGACCCGCTGTTGGCAACAAACACCTGAAATTACATGATCATCTGATGTCGATCTACATGAAGATCCATCGATGATCATCAACAGAAGAATCCCAAAAGACGTGGCACGGCCCGCGACTCTTCAGCTGCTCGGCGACCACTTAATGCGATTAATTGACTAGCTTTATTACAGTCATTAATCCATTTCTTTGGACGGCCCAATCAGAAGCAAGCATTCGGGAGTTACAAGTCAAGAGATTCATGGCATTTAACCCATGAAACTCCTCCCATCATGGCGATTAAAGGCGATTAAATGCCCTCAATCTCCTCCGGCCAATCAGAAGCCAAGAAAAAGGAGTTACAAAATAAACAATTCAATTTTGTAACTCCTCCCATTATGCGGCTTAATGACAATAAAAGCCCATAAACCCACCTAAAAGGCTACCTAAAAGCCTATAAATAGGAGAGCTCTCCAAGAAGAAAAGGACAGCAGACAAAAAATCAGAAACATCAGAGAAAAAAGCACAAGCACACAGACAGAAATCCAGAGAAAGGAAAAAGAGAGAAAACTCTGCGGAAGTTCTACACCGGCCACCGCAACAAGGTGACAAAAGTCCCTTGGGGGTACCCCCCCCCCCCCAAGGTCCTTGCCTTCTCCTCCTGCCTCCAATGGCTTAGATGTGGCTTTTCAGCCCGTCTACTCGGCTTTTATTGGATATAGACCTCCTTTTGGTCTTTGTCTTCTAAAAACCTGAGGTTATAGCCAAGCCAAGCGAATCAATAGCATCCTCTGTTCTCATCTACATGGATGACGGCGAAGCCCACATATGGCTTGCGACCGTCAATCTAAACGGGTCCCCCACAATCTTCTGAAAAGTTAGAATCTCCTTTTCTTGCTTTTCATTGTAGTTTGTATTTTTTTCAAAAGAGACAAAAATCACAATTCTTGTCTTTCATTGTTGATAAGGATTGTAAATCGGCTATAAACGCCAAAATCGGCTATAAACGCCAAAAATCGGCTATAAACGCCAAAATCGGCTATAAATGCCAAAAAAATCGCCTTTCACGGCAAATCAAGAAAATGTCTCTTTTCTTAAATATATGTGCAATGGAAAACTTGAAAGAAGTTGATTTCCTTTTACTTGCGAAGGTTGATCTCCGGATCACCACTTGCAATTCCAAGTAAAAAATAGAAAATCTGGCACACCCACACAAAAAAAGAAATGTTGATGCACGCCCCTTGCCCCCCGGTTACGAAAGGGTCGGAACCAAACGGACTCCCACGTCCGCCGACCTCGGTAGGAACCCGAGCATTCGGGGCGCGGTCCATCAAGCTGGCTCCACTCGGTGGGACCCGTTTATTTGAGAACACGATGCTAGAAATGAATATTTGCATATCATATATTTTGCTCTATGCTTATATTTCTTTTCTCGATTCTTTGGCTACTTTATAATTGGTGGCCTATGTTGAATTCCGCATCTAAAAAAATGAGATGAGATTTTTGTTTGGAAATTTCCAATTCTTTGAATTTATTTCCACTCTTTCTCTTTTCAAAAAAAAAAAATTTTAAAACAAAAAAAAATCAGATTTTTCATTTTGGATTCAAAATTGAGAAACTTGTTTCCTCTCCCTTCTGGGCACTGGCGCTCACGGAAATCGTTGAGACCGTGTTCGGATCGGGGATTGGGCCATTGTTTCTCTTCGATGAGTTCATTAAAGATCTAAAAAAAAAAAAAATGAGATGAGATTTTTGTTTGGAAATTCTAATTCTTTGAATTTATTTCCACTCTTTCTCTTTTCAAAAAAAAAAAAAAACACAAAAAAAAAAATCAAAATTTTCAGTTGGATTCAAATTGAGAAACTTTGATCCTCTCCCTTCTGGGCACTGGCGCTCACGGAAATCGTTGAGACGTGTTCGGATCGGGGATTGGGCCATTTGTTTTCTCTTCGATGAGTTCATTAAATAAAAAAAAAAATATATATATATATATATAAAACAAAAAAAAGACATAGACCACTAAGGTTAAACCAACTGTGTTCTTTGATCATGGTTGATTCAAAGAAAAGCCTTGTCCAGAGTGTGGAGACAGCTTGACTGTTCTAGGCAAGGGTCCTCCAAACGGGTTCATTAAGTAATCCTACCCTTACCTGGGGGCAATTCTATCAATCAAGATTTCATAAGACCGGGTTAGGAGGCCTATGTGTACTCTCTCGTCTTTTAAATAAATAAAAAAAATAAATTTTTTTTTTTAAAAAAAATAAAAATTTTAAAATAAAAAATAAAAAATAAAATTTTTTTTCAAAAAAAAAAATCTTAAAATAAAAAAAAATCTTCAAAAAATCTTCAAAAAAAAAAATCTTCAAAAATCTTCAAAAAAAAAAAAAACTTCCGTCATTTTGGGTTTAAGATTGGAGAAATCTTGGTCTTCTCCTTTCTGAGCACTGGCGCTCACGGAAATCGTTGAGACCGTGTTCAGATTGGAATGCCTTTTGCTCTCTTTGATGAACCCGATATTGACTTTTCAAAAAAAAAAAAACTCGTCATCTTTAGATTCAGATCCGAGAAATTATGGTTCATTTCTTTCTGAGCACTGGCGCTCGCGGAAATCGCTGAGCCCGTGTTCAGATCGAAATACCATCTGCTCTCTTTGATGAATCCAATCTTGACCTTTCAAAACAGAGAATCTCATCTCATGGATGCGGTCTCAAAACATTTGTGTCTAGCGGTACTAGTACGCCCTTTCAGGGTCTACTGTATTGCGACCGGCACATCTGTAACTCCAACTTTATATTCTTCTTACCTCGAGCAAGCTCTGCTTCTCGATAAGTCGAATTTGAGTTCACAATTGCTTCTAGCAGTCACTGGAATGCCCATTCCGGGCTTACCATACCTGCGATCAGAACAATTGTACCTTCTATGGCATTTTGCCTTCCTCATATTGCTTTGGTCATCTACCTCGAGCAATTTGAAAAGACGAAATCATAGAACTTCCTATTTATGATCATTATATTCTTGTGATTACTAATGGATGTGGTCTTGTTTCAGAAATTTTCGAAAAACTAACAATGGCAGCTTCACTAACCATTACTTTCGACGAAAACAAGCACCAACTCATGCTTCAACAGAAGCAAACCACGCGCACCTACAAGCGCCCCATCAGCTGCCGAAGTGTTAACTCCCTCGGCAACTCTCTGAACTCCGGGTCGACCTCGACTCCCCGGACTATCGTCTTTGGGACGCTGGGACCATTCCCACTTCCTGAGGAACAAACTGCTCCCTCCAAAAAGCAGAAAACTCGCCTCTCAACGTGTCACTACCATGACACCAAAGGCGAGCACCAGAAGGCCTGAAGCCCGTGGCAGCCCCACGAAGCCTCAACCTACAAACAACCAGGTCTACCCCAAGACTTGGTCCCCAAGACCTTCACCAAAACAGAGAAGCTCCCAAACATCCACTAAGCCAGCATTCCTGGCCCACTCAAGGAGAACCAGTTCTATCCTCTTGCCTACATGAAAGAGGAGAGACCCATCTCCAACTCGACTTCCAAGTCATCCCAGCATGAGCCAGCTTGTTCCTACAAGCCCAAATCAAGTCATGCATCACAAGGCCTCTACAAGCACCTGCTAAGGCCTACAAACCTGCAGTTCGACCCTTCATCTCTACAGGGGCCGAACTTCAAAAATTCAAAGCTTCGCTGCAACAGGCAAAGGACAGGGTTTCGCATCCTGTCCTTGCCCAGCTACAGAGAAGACAGGCTCGGCTGCTACGCCCGTGGGAGCACATCCTTCATTGTCAAAGCTCAGTCAGAGCTGACCGAAGCTCAAATTGCTCGTCGTATACGCCGCCGCGTGTCGTACCGACAAAAGAGACTAGAGAAGCAAAGGACCCAGCCTCCCACACTTCAAGTCTCTCCCAAATGGGTCGAAAAAGAAAGACCCAACCAAGTTGCTGCCGTCCATATGGTTGGAAAAACCAGAAGGCGCCAAAAATCAGCAACAAAATCCATGTCCGACGTCCAATGACCCGCAGCGTCTCAAGGACAAGAAGACATTCAGAAGAATCCCCTGCTCCTTCAAGCAAAGGACAGCAGAGTGATCCTTCCTCAAGCTCCTCTTCAAAAAGAATGAGCCCCAGCTCAGTCACCAGGACAGTTTCTTCGTTCGAGTCACGAAGGATGAATGTCTTGGCTACAAATTCTGAGCCACCACCCCGCAATCCACCTCCAGAAGATGCGATCACCCGCATCCAGCAGTTGGAACAGGGCCAGCAGAGGATTGAAACTCTGATGGAAAACCTTCTCCTCGCCTTCCAAAATCAGGCGAACAATGAACCTCCTCCGAATCATCAAGACGACGAGGTAAATAGAGAAGAAAATGAGTCACGCGCCCTTACCAAAAAGGACGTAGACGGTATCCTCGCCAAAGCAAAAGAAGAGGATATACTCAAGGAGCATGGGATCAAGCCACCATATCCCTTATGGATGGACTCGGTCCCGTTCCCCACGAAATTCAAGCATCCTACTCTCCAAACATATACGGGGAAAGGATCAGCCAGACAGCACATCATCCACTTCAAGATCCTGACGGGAGCTATCGCGGATCAAGATGCACTCAAGATCCGCCTCTTTGCAAGTACCCTAAAAGGTACGGCCTTCGATTGGTACTCCACTCTGCCGGAGGACTCAATCCAAAACTGGGCCATGCTAGAGACACGCTTCCTGACTCACTTCAAAGGTGAAGATCATCCCGCTACTATGGCTCAGCTGTGCAGGCCTAAAACAGGGGGAGAATGAGTCAACATATGACTTCATTCACAAGTGGAAAGCAATGGCATACAAATGCTCTGATGTATTGCCACAAGCGTCGCTAGTCGACATCTGCCGAAACAACATGAGAGCCAGAATCCGCTCCATGATCATCGGCAACAAATCAAAAAACCTGGGAGAACTCCTAGAAGCTTCCATGGAAGCTGAAACGGTGATTAAAGACCTCAACAGTCAGAAATCATCAAGAAAAGAGCCAACCGCCGTTGCAACCTCTAAACCAAAGAAAAAAGAGGTCCTCAATGTGCAGACCAAGTCAGCTCCTCAGCCACCAAAGAAAGCTGAAAACAAAACTGTTGGTCTCTCTGATGCCTTCAAAGAACGAGTAGAGAAGAAATACCCGTTTGATGAAGATGTTGATGAAATCTTCGGGGCTCTTGTGGCAAACGGCAAGCTCACCTTGCCTGAACCAAAAAGACCGGGTGATGTTGGCAAAACCAACGATCCTCGGTACTGTCCATATCACCAGATGATCTCGCATCCTCTCAATCAATGCTTCGTTGTGAGAGAGAAAATAAATGAAATGTGGAAAAACGGAGTCATCACCTTTGACAAAAACTATGGGTCTGCCTCCGTCAACATGGTGACATGTGGACAAAACATCAAAATCACCGAAAAAGAAGATCACTACTTCCTTCAAGGTGATAAACTCAATCCAAGCGTCCGAGCAACTGGTTCCTTATCCGACACCAGACGGACAACCGATATGGGTACATCCCGATCTCCTGGAAGATGAAAATTGGGAGGTCGTGAAAATAAAGCCTACAGCTCAACAGCGAAGGCAGGCTAGGAAACATCTCCTCAAGCTCAAATGGCAAGAGAAGACCCAGCCAAAACTAGAGGTCAAAGAAAAGGCAGAGGCTTCCTCTACCGCTTCACTGGAGGTAACAAAAACATCCCTTCCAGAGACTTCAAAGGGGGTAAGGAAATTCACTCTCAGTGATTTCATGCCACCTCAATTCAAAGAAGCCATGCAGGAGACATCATACTCTTGCAATTCGGTAGTTGGATTCTCCATTGATGGATACGAGTCCAGCGACACCGATGATGGATTCGAATCCAACTACACAGATGAGTGGGAGGAATCCCTTGAAATAGGAGAATATCTCTCCGATGAAGAATGGGTTCCTGAGTCTCATCTTATGCCAGTAATCTGGTATAACCCCCTACAGCCACAAGGATCCTGGTCTGATGATGAAGAAGACCAAGAAGCTGTACAAGAAAATGCTGCTGACCAGCACCTCTCATCACTCCAGTGGAAATCAACAATGTTGAGCCACAAAGAGATGATGAAGAAGAAGATCCGGCTCCCATACCTGATCTTGAAGAATATGCAAGGATCTTGCAGCGACTCGCTCTAGAACAAGAGCAAGAACGCGTCAACGAGCCTCCTCGCAATCCAGAGCCTGAAGTCCCTGAAGACCACCAGGTACATCCTCCCTTAACTCCTGAAAATGGAGAAAATTGCTGGATAGACGATCCTCTCACATCCGAGGATGAGTCTGACTCCGATCAGGCAACGTCTCCCGTCAGAGCTTCCTGTAATGTGATAATTCGGGATTATAGCTCTTCCGAAGCATCGTCTGATGAGAGCACTTACACTCCGGCGACGCCTAGCAATATATCTTCTGGAGCCACCTCGTCTCACGTGACTTTCACTGAGATGACACCCTCTCAGGTTTCTTCTCCTGAGACTGTGACTTCAAAGTTCACACCCTTCCTGACTGAAGAATTCCCAGCCATTGATGCTTGGGACGATGAATTAGTCAACGAAAAAGAAAGATTGCTGGATGCTGTTCAGGACTTGTTCCCGGAAAATGCTCCATGCAAACACAATCACTGAGGATGGTAACTCTGCTGCTGATACATCCTCAGCAAATGAAAAACGACAGCCTCTTGATCCTGAAGACAATCTTCCAAACGAAGACCCTTCTCAAGAAGCTCTCGAAGTTGGTAGAGGCACCCGCTCTGGCCGGGACTACCACAAAAATTACAACCAATCTTCCTTTACATATGTAAATCCTTCGGGAAAAGATGTTGTAAGCGCCCCTAGTGGCAACAATGATGAACATGCAGGCCCTAAGGAGGCTTTCAAGTATGACTTGATTGAACACTTCAAGCACATACCTGCACGTCTACACATCCTAGATTTGTTGCGAATGTCTCCGCACACTCGTGATAATCTCATTTCGGAATTACAAAAGCTGAATGAGGATGTCGACAAACATGCCCCGCAAGTCCTCCAAATTGAAATGGATTACCGGGTCAAAAACTCAGAAGCCTCCTCAAAGGGAGAAAAGAAGAAAACTGAGGGATCATGCATTGAATGCCTCTCGTTTAAAAAGCAGCCAGTGCAACCATCGCCTTCACAAAGGATGACCTCCGACTTGGCGAAACCAGCAATAACCGACCCCTGTACTTCACAGGGTATATCAAGGGAAATGCCTAATGCATAGAGTTCAGATCGACCAAGGTTCTGCACTCACCTCATCTCCACATCGGCTCTTGAAGAGTTGGGTATCCCACCCAGCAAATTGAGCCACACATCTGTATCTATCTTTGGATACGATGGGAGTACTCAAAGGCCTATCGGCAAAATCAGGTTCAATTGCAGATAGGTGATCTTATCTCTGAGGTCACAGTGTATGCAATAAAGACCACTTCATGCTACAACATCCTTCTCGGACGCCCTTGGATCCACGAGAATGGTGTTGTCCCTTCAACTCTACATCAATGCATCAAGTTTGTTTGGCGATGACGGCATGATACATCGAGTCTTTGCGGACAGAAAACCCTTCAATAGGTAAAGAAGTCCACTTCGCAGACTCACAGATGTATGAAGGTGAAAAGAAGAAGAGGAGAAGCATACAGGATCCTTTGCCGAAAATCACCAGAAAGATAAAGGCAAAGCTCCTCAACAATCACCGGAAGAAAACAAACCATCCGGTAAATCTGAAGAGAGCATGCAAACTCCCTTCATCATCTCCTTCAAATCTTCAAAGCCTTTGGTCATCACAACTAAAGTGAAGAAGGCAAAACAAAAGCCTGGGGGCAAATTTGTTGTCTCTTTCGTGTCTATCATGCAAGACACGGACTCGGATTCAGAGCCAGAAGACGACCACATCGTCAAGCCAAGCTGACACTCAGCAAGTTCAGCCTGCTCTTACTCCAATGGAGACAACTTCTGACATAGAAGATCCTACGTCAGCTTCCTTCGTTGTTCCAGCAACTTCAGCAAAGGAAAAACCGATCTTCTTCCATAGATCGGATGCTTCTTCATCAAACTCCATGCTTGAACCTTTCCAAAATAAAGGTACGCCTCAACTATCCTTATACAGTTCTGTGGCACAAGCTATTATGAAGAAAATGGGCTATGACACTCAAAACCCAGTCGGTTTGGGAGAAGGACGCGGTATTCTCACGCCATTGGGGCCCGTCTTGACCAAAAGCCAGCTGGAAGATTGGAGACTCTACGGCTATGTAGAAAAGTCTTCACACGGGTTAGGGTATGATCCTGACACTCCCTTGAGACAGTTGACACAAAGGCTTAAAAGTCAATATACTGACCAAGCCTCAACATCTCAAATCCATGAAGACATCGATCTCCCTGGATATCTCTTTGATGAGTCACCTGACAAAGATCCAGGAAGCTCATCCAATTGGCACGATTTCTCCGAAAATGAAGAGGAGTTGTCCGATGGCACAGACGTGTGGACTTCTGACCCAGAAGAACCCTCATCTCCAAAAGAAGTAGCCTACTTCGACTCGGTTTCAACAGGCGATTGGGATCGTCTCATAGCAAGCCTTGGGAAAATTACCGATCAAGAAGACCAGTGGAAAGGAACAAAACCTTGGTCTGGGAATGCCTTGAAACCCCAGAAGGTTTCGTTGAGCTGGAAGCCTCCGAAAATATTGTGGAGGAACCACCTTCGAACCTTCCAACAGAAGATCCTGTTCAAAAGATAGACTTGGGAACACCAGATAACCCACGTCCTGTATTCATAAGCAAGAATATAAAGGATGATGAGTTACCCGAGTATATCGCCTTTCTTCGTGAGTTCGTTGATTGCTTTGCATGGTCTTACGCTGAAATGCCAGGCTTAGACCCCAAAATAGCAGTTCACAAACTCAATCTTCAAGAAGACATCAAGCCTGTCAAGCAAGGCCAAAGAAGATTCCGTCCAGATGTGATGGATAAAATTGAACAAGAAGTTCAAAAACTCAAAAGCGTCGGCTTCATCCGTGAGGAACAACATCCTGAATGGTTGGCCAACATTGTCCCCGTGACAAAGAAAAATGGGCAGATCAGGGTCTGTATTGATTATAGAGACCTGAATGGCGCATGCCCAAAAGATGAATTTCCGCTCCCCATACCAGAGGTAATGATTGATAATACCTGTGGATTCGAGCGAATGACATTCATGGATGGTTTCTCTGGCTACAATCAGATAAAGATGCATCCTGAGGATGAAAAACATACATCCTTTCGAACCCCATTTGGCGTGTATTGTTACACTGTCATGCCATTTGGTCTGAAAAATGCTGGTGCCACATATCAGAGGGCTATGATGAAAATATTCCAAGATATGCAGCACAAGACGGTTGAATGTTACGTTGATGACCTCGCCGTCAAAAGCAAAAGAAAAGAAGATCATCTCGAAAACCTTCGAGAAGTCTTTCTCCTGCTTCGCAAACACAAACTGCGAATGAATCCATTGAAATGCTTCTTCGGCGTCTCGTCGGGTAAGTTCCTGGATTCTTAGTTCGGAAAGCTGGAATAGAGCTTGACCCCATAAAAGTCAAAGCCATTCTAGAAATGCCCTCTCCAAGAACCTTGAGAGAACTCAAAGGGCTTCAAGGGAGATTAGCCTACATCAGACGGTTCATCTCCAATCTTTCGGGGAAATGCCGTCCATTCTCCCCGGTTGATGAAAAAAGGTGTAAACTTTGTCTGGGATGCTGACTGTGAAGCTGCTTTCCAAGACATCAAGTCATACCTGACAAAAACCTCCAGTGTTAGCTGCTCCTACCACTGGAAAACCATTCATCTTGTACACAAGAGCCCTTGATCACTCTCTGGGAGCTCTGCTTGCGCAAGAAAATGATCAAAGAAAAGAAGCTGCTCTATATTACCTCAGCCGCATGCTAGTAGGTGCAGAGCATCGCTACTCTCCAGTCGAAAAAGAATGTCTTGCAGTGATGTTCGCCGTACAAAAGCTGCGTCACTACTTGCTTTCCAATACAGTCTACCTGATCTCGAGGGTCAACCTCTTGAAGGTCCTTGTCACAAAGGCAGGTTCTCTTCAATGCTCGACTGGCAAAATGGTCCATCCTTCTGTCACAATTTGATATTAGGTATGTACCACAAAAAGCAATCAAAGGACAAGCTCTAGCGGACTTCCTCGCAAAGCATCCATTGCCTAAAGATTCTCCACTCAGAGATGATCTCCCAGACGAACCAGTCTACAATGTGGAGACTTTCTCACAAAGTGCCTCCTGGGATATGTACTTTGACGGTGCAACCAGGACAAATGAAAAAAGACAGCTGATCTCAGGAGTTGGCATCCTCTTTGTTAGCCCCGACAAATACATGATTCCACACGCTTTCTCGCTACTGGAACCATGCACAAACAATGCAGCTGAATATCAAGCTCTGATCTTAGGATTGGAACTCGCCATCGAATCCGGTATCACCATGCTGGAAGTCTTTGGAGACTCTCAACTGATCGTCAACCAGATGAATCAGAAATTTGAAGTCAGGAAGCCAGATTTGTTGCCCTACTACAACAAGGCACAATCACTTCTGCAAAAGTTTGACATCTGTCACATCACCCACATTCGTAGAGGTGAAAACATACGTGCGGATGCCCTAGCCGGACTTGCCGCATCCATGGCAATCCAGGGAAGGGGAAAAACATGCAAATCACAGTGTGCGAAAGAAGAATCATTCCTCCTCGTAACACACACCAAGCAGTTGCTGAATGCCACCAAGTGGTCGGAAGTCGGATTTCAATCCTTCAAACTTCAATTAGCGACTGGAGGGATCCGTTCATTGATTACATTATGTTCGGAATCCTACCTGAAGATCCAAAAGAACGGGTAAGCATCCAAAGGCGAACCCCAAGCTTCCATTTGGATATTCCTTCAAAAATCCTTTACAGGAAATCCTTCAACGGAGTACTTCTACGCTGCTTGTGACAACAAGAGGCTGAAGAAACACTCAAAGAAGTTCATACTGGTCTTTGTGGAGCTCATCAGGCTGGACCTAAGCTCTATGATCAGATAAAAAGGTTAGGATATTACTGGCCTACCATGGTAGCTGACGCAATGCAATTTGCTAAGCGCTGCCAACAATGCCAAGTTCATGGAGATTACATTCACATGCCTCCAGAATGGCTGCATCCTACTGCGATCTCATGGCCTTTCGAAGCCTGGGGTATGGACATTATAGGTCCTATTTCTCCCCCTTCAAGCAAAGGTCATCGCTTCATCTTCGCCGCTACGGATTACTTCTCCAAGTGGTCAGAAGCATTTGCGTTTAACGAAATGAAGACCTCATCAGTCCTTCAGTTCCTGCGCACCAACATCATTTGTCGTTTCGGCATACCCAAAAGATTCGTCCATGATAACGGACCACAGTTCCGGGATCATCGATTCTACAGGTTCTGCGACAATACAAAATCCAAAGCTGTCCTTCGACTCCATACAATCCGGCAGCAAACGGGTTAGCAGAAGCTTTCAACAAGACACTCTGCAAAATCCTCAAAAAATGGTCTCTAATCACAAAAGAGACTGGAGCGACAAAATGTCCGAAGCTTTTTGGGCCTATCGAACTACCATTCGAGGACCAACCCATAGCACACCATTCTCCTTGGTCTATGGATGCGAAGCTGTCGTGCCCTTGGAAGTACAAATTCCTTCCTTGAGGGTATCCTTGCAAAATGACATGACTCAAGAAAGCAATGTCAAATTGCGACTCCATGAGCTGGACAATCTCGATGAGAAACGGCTCGAAGCTCAACAAAGCATTGAACTTTACCAAGCACGCATGGCAGGATCTTTCGATAAAAAGGTCAGGCAACGGGCCTACAAAAGAATGACTTGGTTCTTGCGGTAAAAAGACCAATGGTCTTCGCTCACAAGTCCAAAGGCAAATTTGAGCCAAAATGGGAGGGACCCTATGTCATCGACAAAGTTTTCTCCAATGGCGCATACGCACTCCTAAACATGGAAGGTGACAGATGTATGCTGCCCATCAATGGCAAGTTCTTAAAGCGGTACTACCCTTGAAGACTTACCCAACTGGGTAAGAGCAATGCCTGTATGGCCAAAACCGGTTTCCAGGTACACGCTCGCTAAACCCACCATCTATTTTAGAATTTTCATATCAAATGTTTGAAATTTCTAGAAATCTAAAACAATGCTTACTTTCATCGTTTCATTGTTAAAAAAAATATATATATATCCAAGTTTAGGAACCTTTCCCTAACTTGACCAAAATTTTCAACCCTTGAACCCAAAATTCATGGTTTGAAACAAAAATCCGGATTCAGGGATTTCCACCCTAGTCCACCCTGCCTTTTACCGCCAAAATGGTTTTAGGTCAAAACTTATGACCCTCGTGTCTTTAAACAAAAAAATGGTTTTTTCAAAAACCGCGAGGAAGCGACGCTTAGTCGATACTCACACAAATCGGAAGCAAGCGAACCACGTTCGACACTTCCAGAAAATCGCAGGGAAGCGACATTTCGTCGGTACTTGCAAAATCCAAAACTGTGGAAATGCAACATTTCAGTGGATATCCCACAACCCAAATTTCAAAGGTTCGAAAAAACCTAAAAAAATGTGGAGACGCAACATTTCAGTTGATATCCATAACCCAAAGGTTCGAAAAAACCTAAAAAAAAAAAATGTGGAGACGCAAACATTTCAGTTGATATCCATAACCAAAGGTTCGAAAAAACCTAAAAAACTGTGGAGACGCAACATTTCAGTTGATATCCATAACCCAAAGGTTCGAAAAAACCTAAAAAAAAAATGTGGAGACGCAACATTTCAGTTGATATCCATAACCCAAAGGTTCGAGAAAACCACAAATTTCAAAAATCGTGGGGAAACGACATCAAGTCAGTAACCGCAAAACCAAAATTTTTGAAAAGCAAGGATGCGACATTCCATCGATACTTGCACCCAAATTCGCGAGGATGCGACATTCCATCGATAACTCGCAACCGAATGAGCAAGGATGCGACATTCCATCGATACTTGCAAGAACATTCAGCAGGGAGGCGACTTTTAGTCGATACTTGCATTTTTGAAAACCAAACGGCTATAAATGCCATCAAAACAGGCATAATGCCACAAACCGGCTATAAATGCCATCAAAACAGGCTATAAATGCCACAAACCGGCTATCGATGCCACTAAAACAAAACCGCTATCAATGCCACAAACAAAAAAAAATGGATTTCAAAAAAAAACAAACGGCTATCAATGCCACCAAAACAAAACAGGCTATCAATGCCACCAGAAAACCGGCTATAGATGCCACAAAACAAACCGGCTATCAATGCCACCAAAACAAATTCGGCTATCAATGCCACCAAAACTGGCTATAGATGCCACAAAAAAAAAACTCGGCTATCAATGCCACAAGAAAAGCTGGCTCTCATGCCAAAATTGGCTTCCACGCCACAAACAAAAACCTGGCTTTCATGCCAAAACAATTACTTGACAAAAGATTTTCACAAAATGACAAACCTTTTGATCAAATCCCATTTAGCAATTACTTTTATCACAAAAAGATTCAAGTGAGCGTAGGGATAACAAAAAAAAAAAAAAAGAAGAGCATCCCGTTTAGCAATTACTTTTATCACAAAAAGATTAAAGTGAGCGTAGGGATAACAAAAAAAAAAAGTGTTCACGAGCACTACACAAAAAAAAGGGAGTACCAAAAAAAATAACAAGTGGTACCAAAAAAAAAAGAAAGTGTTCACAAGCACTACAAAAAAAAGAGTACCAAAAAAATACAAGTGGTACCAAAAAAAAAAGAGAAGAAAGAAGGATGGTTTCTGTATACAGGAGCTCAATCAAAAACGGTCTCCAGCCAAGAGTTCAGCTCCTTAAGCAAGCTTTTGGCTTCATCCGTCAAGGATTCCAAGGCACGCTTCTTCAGGAACCTGCCATGAGATGCTGGGGTGGGCTGTAACCCTTCTTCTGCACTGGGAAGCTTCCTTCGAGCGGTTTTCCATTGTTTGTCCTCATCAGACTTCCTTTTGAGAACTCGAATGGCATCCTCAACTCGGTGAATCAGAGCAGTCTCCCTTTCACGAGCCTCTGTTATTTCAGTCCACTTGGCAGCGACTTGTGCCTGCAGATGCTCAAGACGTTTCCTGGCCTCATCGACCTCCCTATCAAGGATGTTAAGGTCATGTGTCAGCCTAATGATGGTTATTTCTTCTAAGTTCCTCTCTCGGACTGCCTGCTTCTTGCTTTCTGTAGCCTCATCCAGGTCAGATTGAGCCTTATCCGCAGGGTCCGAGAACATCTCCTTGAAGAACTGATCGTCAGGAAAACCCATGGTCTCAAACCACTTGTCACCCAGCTCAATGATCCTATTAACGATCGCCCTGGCATATGTGACATCCAAACCAGCTTCTTCAGCATCACCGAGAATCTCACGCACATGCTGGATCATGCTAAATCCGGCTTCCAAGTGCCCAGAAAAGAGAGTCTCAATCCAAGAGCTCAGAACTCGCACCACCACCTTCTTCGCAAAAAGAAGAGATGGCCCAGCTGAAGATTCGCCCAACTTCGTTGGTCGGCTGCTCATGTCATCATCTGTTGAAAGAGTAAAAAAAGAACTCTTTCCAGTTGAAGCTGCTCCTGCTCGGGAAGGAATCTCAGCGCGAGGAATCTCCTCAACATTGTCAGAACTGGTCCCAGGAGTCTCTACCTCTGGATTAACCTCTGGCATCCCTTGCTCTGGAAGCGACGGACCCTCCTCTGCCACTTCAAAACCTGCAAAGGAAACACAAAAAGGTATGAATATGACCCTGTTTGAAAATCATTATCAGAGTTATAACTACAAAATACCTTCTTCGACGACTGGCGGAACACTCTCTTCCTCCATGAACTCATCGAAAGCATCATCAACATTTGCGTCCATCGATGGTTCAAAGTCATCAGAACCCTGTGGCAAGTCAGCTGACAAAAAAAAATGTTAGCAAACCAAGTCACAAACTCAAAAAAAAAAGAGCAAAAGAAGTCATACCAATTGGAGATTCTGGATTACTCCAGAATCCCTCGGTTCTTCTTCAGGTGCCTCAACAGGATCCATCACCACGTCATCGGTTGGGACCTCAGGCATCACCAAGTCTTCCTCTGCTAAAAAAAAAAAAAAAAAAAAAGAAGAAGAAAAGCAGAAACAAGAAGCAAATCATAACATGGAAAAAATCCCATGAAAAGAAATGGAAAGAGAAAAAGGAAGAATCATACCTTCACCGACGGTCTCTTCTTCTCGGCTTCTCTTCTCTGGAGGCTCGTCAGCATCCACTGGCACATCCTCATTGATAGTAAGAGGAACTTCCAAGTTAGGAGAGTCCTCATGCTGCCCCTTGCTGTGATGATGACTCCTCCCCCTCTTACTCCGGCGGGTTCGCTTCTTAGAAGAACCTACCCCGCTGTCAGAGTCAGGTTTCCCACTTGACTCCTCACTGGATGGTCTGCTCTTGCCAGTAGACTCCACGGAAGCTTGCCTCTGCATCCAAGCGCCAAGTTCGGCTTCCTCCAGTTCTAGCTGCTCCAAAGCCTCATCAGGTATCTCTCGAACAGCTTCAGAACCAATGACGCCCTGGTCACCGAGAAAGCCTATCTTGTGCTTCTCTCCAGAAAGGAAGGCCCAAACTTCCTCTCGCCGGATGCCATCCGACTTTCCATGGCCCTTTCCAGATGCCAGCTTCACATCAAGCTCCTTCTTGGAAAGCCCCCGATATGCCGAAAAGCTCTCCGCGAACCACTTCGCAAAGCCGGCAGTCCGGGAAGTCAGCAACACAGGATAAGAAATCATGGCTGTAGTGTCTTCAGCACTATAGAAAGCCCATGCATTTCTCCCGTCCTGTAAGCCTCCAAAGCGCTTCACCATGCTTGAAGGCGCTCCAACAACGCCTTGAGAAAAGCCCAGCTGCAAAGCAAAGCGAGAGGGTACATACGGCTGGATGTCGACGAAAAGATGTCTGCGGTACACCATCGTGCCGACACGTATGCTGAAAAGCCACTCTCTCTCTGCATTTGTCAAGGAATAATGCCTTCCCGACCCCGCCCTGGTAGAGTCTCGGGAGGCACCAAAATCAAAAGCCTTCTTCCGCAACTCCGGAGAAAGCTTCACTGAAGACTGCCCCATCTCGACGTCCCTGAACCGTCGGATCCTCATGCGGGCAAACAAAAGTGATTCGGACACGGCTTTGCCCTTAGCCAGTCGAATCATCAGAGGATCATCATCCTGTGCAGCACCCAGCCGATGGAAGCCAGGACAGTGGTATACATACCACGAATAAAAGATATGGGTTGAAAACACCCTATTCATGGGAAGCCCAAGCCGAACCAAAAAAGCAGCAGCCTGCAGTTCGATACACAAGTAGGAGTAAAGAGCTGGCACCAAAGCAAGCTGCTCTCCAAACGCCATCTGACAAGCCGGAAAAAATACAATGCGGCCTGATGTGCGTTCCATCTCCTCCAGCAAAAACAGCCTCACCAAGCCAATAAGTGAGGTAAACAGCGAGATCTCTCCGCAGTGCAATGTCAGGACATATGGCATTTGTACATGCATAAAAATCTCTCAACTCTTCTTGCATGGCCAAGATCTTCTTTGAACTTGGATCTTGAGCTCCGGCTTCTTGGGTCACGCTATCAGAAGGCTCCCTGCTATCAAAAAAGTTGGGGAATGAAGAGCTAAAACTCTTTTAACTGCTGGATCTAACTTTCAAACCCCCCTTCTCCTTCAAAAAATCATAGAAGGCAACAAGCTGAAAGTATAGAAGCCTGAACTCCTCAGACTGCCCCTCGAGGACGCTGTCAATCGGCATAAACTCCTCATAGAGTTTGCCGAGGATGGGCAATCCAGTAATGGCGCTCAGCTCCTTCAAAGAAAAACCAATCTCACCATTCGTCACAACGAAGGTATTGGTTTGAGGGAGGAATGACTCCAGCATAGCCATGAAGGCCTCGTCGGAAAAGATCACGGTCTCCCTAAAGGCGCGGACCGCATCAAAAATCCCGGCTTCCTTCAAAACGGCGCCACCAATCAGCAGGACGCGATCAGTCCATGACTTCCACTCGGAGTCAGCATTGAAACGGCCTCGAAGTCGAAAAGGCTTGATCCAATTGCTGCCGTCACCACTGAAAATACCAAGGCCCACCGGTCTCAAATCGACCGACGGATAATCAGAGCCCTGGTAGCCGCTGGATGGCATCAACAGGTCCATGTCAACAGGCGACCTCTCCGTATATCCAGGAGAACCGCCAACAAAAACCCCGGTCTTGATTACATTTGTCCTTCTCACCCAGCTTGGAGGATCTTCCCTCTTAGGGCACGTGGGGGCAAGGCTCAGAATCGAGACGGTGCGATCAAACGTCGACCGGGGTAGCAACAGTCTTCTTCTCACCATCTGCTGTGAAGGAAAACTGAAAACATCTCCTCTGGTATGTCATGTCATCAGGGACTGCATCACCAAAGAAGAAGGTAGGCTTGGGCAAAACGCTCTGATCTTCCATCACCCATGGACGACTGCTTACCATGATCTTATAGAATTCCTCTCCCTTGAGAGCAATCAGTCGATGCCTCATCTCATCTCTGTTGAGGGAGTCGCACTCTTCCAGATTTCTCTCAACATACTGGACCTTCTCAAAAGCCTGCTGAACGGCCGGATTAGAAGATCTAGAAGATCGACGAGGTACGCTTGTAGCAGGCTCTTTACCCTTGTTCGCTCTGGAGGAACCACCTGAAAAGGATGGAAAAGAAAAAGATCAAACATCAAAATGACAGAATCTCGCTAAAAAAAAATCTGGCAAAATTTTGACATGATGACGGGGCAATTCCGAAGAAAAGGAACTATCTCGAAAGAAATAAGAAAGCTTGAAGATGGGCTCAACATCGCTGCGAGCTCCGAAACTCCAAACTTTCGAAACCTCAAAGTCTCCGCAAAATCAGGAAGGGCTCAACATCACTGCGAGCTCCAAATTCCCAAATTTGCGAAAACTTTCAGGTATGCTATCACATCATGCTACAAATTTAATTTACAATTGAATGCATGCATGAACATCTAGGTTTGCCAAAAAAAAAAAGAGGGGCATTATCATGATGAGCAAAAAAAAAAAAAGAAAAGAAACTTTCTCAAAAAAAAGGGAAAGAAAACAAAAAAAAAGAAAAGAAACTTTCTCAAAAAAAAAGGAGGGAAAGAAAACAAAAAAAAAGGGAGATGGCCCACAGGCCGTGGCCCACAGGCCACGTGGCCGTACGGCCAGATCCGTACGGATCTGTCCGTACGGCCCACAAACAACAAAAAAAAAAACAAAAAAAAAAAAAAAAAAAAAAAAAGAAAAGAAAGCAAAAAAAAAAAAAAAAAAACGTGTGAAAAAAAAAAGAAGCAAACACGTGAAAGAAAAAAAAAAGAAGAAAAGAAAAAGAAACAAAAAAAAAAGAAAAAAAGAACTTTATTTTTCCTACAATGGAGTTTTCTTGAAAAAAAAAAAGGAGAACTTACTTGAAGCCATTGATGGAGAAGAAGAAGAAAAGTCTTGTAGATCTTGAAGAAGAAAAACTCTTGGTCTTGAAGCCCTCTTGAGATTATTGCAAAAGAAAGTAATAAGAGCAAGAGATCCAACCTTCTCCTTGCTTTTATAGAGGAGAGCAAACCAAAGAAAGAAAGAAGAAAGAGGTAAGTGTTACTAATTAGTAACCTTACCAAAAGAAAGAGATTAGAAAGATTCTTTCTCAAAAGAAAGATATCTTGAAGGATTTTCTCCCAAAAAGAGATCTATGACGGATTCTTTCCCAAAAGAAAGATATCTTGAGATATTCTATCCCAAAAATAAAGGGATCATGAGAGATTCTCTCCAAGTAAAGATATTCTTGGATATTCTCTATCCAAATGAGATATTTTTGGATATTCTTTACAAAAATGACACCATATGAGATCTAAGCCATTTCAAAAGCTTAAGGTCCCATGGGTTAGCCCATATGAGCCAGGTTTGACCACCTAGGCACAAAAAAAAAAGAAAATTTTTTGGGCTTTTAGTCAAAGAGAAATCCCTCTTACCAAGAGCATACAAAAATGGTTCCATGCCTCTTTTGAGTTGATTGGACCATACAAAAGAAAATTCCAAGCCCCATGAGCTTCCAAAAATCAAACCATCCAACCTCATCTACCAAATTGAGCCAAAATCTTGAAATTGACATTCCACAAAAATCAAACCAAATCCTGGTCCCCTAACTTGCCACATACAGCCTGTTAGGTCACAAGACCAAAACCAAAAACCAAAACCTGATCCCCTAACTTGCCACATACAGCCTGTTAGGTCACAAGATCAAAACCAAAATTGATCCCCCAACATTCCACATACAGCTTGTTGGGTCACACGATCAAAACCAAACCCGACCCCCTAACCTGCCACATATAGCCTGTTAGGTCACAAGGTCAAAACCCAAATCCACATCCCTGATGTCATCTTCAAAACTTTGCCTCGAGATGGTACGTGATCCCTTTCACTACCATAAAATTCCCCTAGAAGCTCAAAAGGCTACAAATACCAAAAAGAAAGACTGCTCAAAGACTCTTGGTCAAGTCACAGGCTCTCCTTCAAAAATCTCTTCGAGGCACATCGACTACAAAAGTTAAGCAACTCGCCGCTGTACCTCGAGGGGGCATTTGTTGACACCAAAAATGTCACTTTGCCTTTTCAAGATCCAAAGAGCTACATGAAGTCGCAACCTGCCATAAATAGGCAATGCTGCTTCCAAAAATCAAATCTTGTCAGAATCAAACAAAAACTACAAGATTCTTCCAGACAGCCAAAAGAGGAGTACACAAGAAGTTTCGGGCCATTTCAAAATCATTTGGCCTAACTTCGCTTCTCCGACAGCTGAAAAGGAGCTCTCGGCGGCAAAGCTCTCCGGGACCATGGTTTCCAAGACAGAGCCTATGGATCATCTTAAAATGACTCCAATAGGTTCCCTGTCAAATTTCAAGTCAATCGGACATCGGTTGACCGCACATCAAACCGCGACATCTTCATCGCGACAAAAAGCAAGTCTACAGGTGATAGGACCCCAAACGGCTTCAAAACTCAAACAAAAGCCTATGGTTGGTCTTATTTATTGCTCAGGAGGCTTCACACCAAATTTCAGGTCATTCCGACATCGTTTGACCCAGTTTCAGCTTCTGACGGAAAATCGGCAGCTCTGCGCGACAAAGTCTTCGGCTTTCTCAGGAAATTGGAAACTTTGCAAAATAAAATGCAAGGATTCTCATCAGGTTTCCTACAAAGAAATTAGGCCAATAAATGGTCAAAATGTCAAGGAAAAGTACAGAAGAAAAAAGAATCGAAAAACAGCAAAAACGGACACAAAACGGGCACGAAAGGGGGAAAACCCCCCCAGGGTCGCAGACCCCTGCGACCCTGGGCCAGGGTCGCCGGCGACCCTGGAGCCCGGGGTCGCCGGAAAGGCCCCAGAAACCCCGATTTTCGCCGTTTTTTCGCGATTCGAAGAGCCCAGCCTCGGGTACTTTCCAAAATTCATGCTTTTGAGACACCAAGTCCTCTGACATCCGTCCAAAACACGGGTTAATCATCAAGAGTATCGAAAACAATATTGATCGCCACCCGGTCAACCAAAAAAAGTGTTTTCTACCCGACCGATCGAGAAATCGACAGGACAGATGGCACCGACCCGCTGTTGGCAACAAACACCTGAAATTACATGATCATCTGATGTCGATCTACATGCAGATCCATCGATGATCATCAACAGAAGAATCCCAAAAGACGTGGCACGGCCCGCGACTCTTCAGCTGCTCGGCGACCACTTAATGCGATTAATTGACTAGCTTTATTACAGTCATTAATCCATTTCTTTGGACGGCCCAATCAGAAGCAAGCATTCGGGAGTTACAAGTCAAGAGATTCATGGCATTTAACCCATGAAACTCCTCCCATCATGGCGATTAAAGGCGATTAAATGCCCTCAATCTCCTCCGGCCAATCAGAAGCCAAGAAAAAGGAGTTACAAAATAAACAATTCAATTTTGTAACTCCTCCCATTATGCGGCTTAATGACAATAAAAGCCCATAAACCCACCTAAAAGGCTACCTAAAAGCCTATTCATAGGAGAGCTCTCCAAGAAGAAAGGACAGCAGACAAAAAATCAGAAACATCAGAGAAAAAAGCACAAGCACACAGACAGAAATCCAGAGAAAGGAAAAAGAGAGAAAACTCTGCGGAAGTTCTACACCGGCCACCGCAACAAGGTGACAAAAGTCCCTTGGGGGGTACCCCCCCCCCCCCCAAGGTCCTTGCCTTCTCCTCCTGCCTCCAATGGCTTAGATGTGGCTTTTCAGCCCGTCTACTCGGCTTTTTATTGGATATAGGACCTCCTTTTGGTCTTTGTCTTCTAAAAACCTGAGGTTATAGCCAAGCCAAGCGAATCAATAGCATCCTCTGTTCTCATCTGCATGGATGACGGCGAAGCCCACATATGGCTTGCGACCGTCAATCTAAACGGGTCCCCCACAATCTCCTGAAAAGTTAGATCCTCCTTTTCTTGCTTTTCATTGTAGTTTGTATTTTTTTCAAAAGAGACAAAAATCACAATTCTTGTCTTTCATTGTTGATAAGGATTGTAAATCGGCTATAAACGCCAAAATCGGCTATAAATGCCAAAAAAATCGCCTTTCACGACAAATCAAGAAAATGTCTCTTTTCTTAAATATATGTGCAATGGAAAACTTGAAAGAAGTTGATTTCCTTTTTACTTGCGAAGGTTGATCTCCGGATCACCACTTGCAATTCCAAGTAAAAATAGAAAATCTGGCACACCCACACAAAAAAGAAATGTTGATGCACGCCCCTTGCCCCCCGGTTACGAAAGGGTCGGAACCAAACGGACTCCCACGTCCGCCGACCTCGGTAGGAACCCGAGCATTCGGGGCGCGGTCCATCAGTCCTAAATAGTCGAAGGGGCTCGTTTGCCTCTAGGGAGTGCGGACGAGGCCTTCGTCTTCTTTTGGAGCTGTTGCTTGAGCTGACGAATCAATTCATCCTTCTCTTGGAGAGCAAGGTTTTGGGCCCTAACATCCACGAGGACCGGGCCGTCATCGTCTTCTTCATTGGCCCGATGGCTAGATTGGCGTGGCTTCTCCACCATTGGGGATTTGTCCTTCTGGGGACGCTTTTGTCGGATATCAGCTCGCCGAGAAGGTGCCGGTACCTCCATTGAGGATGAATCCAACTAAGTCTCGAGTCCTTCGATGGGGAGTTGGACAAAGAAACGTTCGTCTGGACGTTCTTCATCGATGGCAACTCCTCCAGACTTAGTCCCGGACTTCCTCTGGAGAGGAGCATCCAGAGGAGCGTCCGGTGAAGTTGGCATAGCTTTTGAAGTTCCTCCACCTCTATTGGCTTTAGACATGATGCTTGAGGGGTTAGGTTTAATACTTTCCCACAGACGGCGCCAATTGTAAGTGCATAAAAATTACAGACTTTGATCAGAAGTTTAAGGTGATTTTAGTTGCTTCTTGACGAAGATATGGTGCCTGTAGCCTGAAAGGAGAGGAGAGGGAAGCAGTCAAAGACCCTGGTTGTAGTCAGCGCAAGGCTCTCCGATGCCTAAGTTAATTCTGTAACTGAACTAAGGATGGAGATGATGAATGAGCTGCATAAAACGTATATTGTGTTATGCATTATATTAAGCGTAACTTTGGAGGAGACGAGTCCTCTATTTATAAGGGAGATAGGTCGGTTTATGGGCGAGGGATCCCATGTCTCTGGCAAGACGTCCCATGATTTGGACAGGTACTTGAGGAGTACTATCCAATCATGGATTTTCCTTAATTATAGTCTTATAATAGCCCACATGGCTTCAATGTTAGTCCCTTCATAGCCCACTCTGTCCCATCAAAGCTCCTTTTAATTAAATAAGAGTCCAATCGGGCCATGTGCTGGAGACTTTTGGAGCTGTGGATGACGCCACATCAGGGACTCATAGGCGGTGCCTTTTGTCTTGTCCCACGTTCTGGAACTAATAATTTTTCATTTTATTACTGCCCATATAATCTTCGGAAAACTCTTTTGAACAATATGCAATGATTTTTCTCATTATTTTATGCCTTTTTTTTTTTTTTTTTTTTTGGGGGGGGGGGGTGGGGGGGTAGCCCAGCCAAGGGGCTAGGACCCAACAAAGACCCCACATACACACGAGAATGTAGTAGCCCACTCAAGCAGAAAGAAAGCCCGCACAAGCTAGAAGAGGTGACGTGCCCGTAGTTCGAACTTTAGGCAATCAGGTAAGAACGAACGCTCCTTACCACTCGGGTAAGGAGCCATTCTTACAAGAAAATGGCTTGTATAATCGATATGTGTGGCAAAACCTAAACCATTTCACCTTGATATTTGATTCTAACCAAAAGTGTGGTTCTATTGTTCTCTCCCAAAATTTAGGGATAAAGAGTTTGAATAAACATATTAATCCTCCTTAAATCTAATTCTCCCAATCTCATGACTGAAATTCAATAATGTCACCAGAGTCACTCTACTCTGGTCAACATTTTTTAAAAACTTTTTGCATCATATCCCATGATATCTGTAAGACCCCAATCTGCTCGGGTAATCCATTAAGGTAAGACCAGGTCAATGATCCTGTGACATGCCAAGAAAGGGAAATCTGCAGGGGTAAGGGTGGAGTGTTTCGGTTAGCATCGTGAGGCTTTGCCCAAGTTCTACATTGGAAATATCCAAGTCCTAACCCTGTGCTTATAAAGTGTGACCTAACATTAACCCCACATGAGGCCTTTTAAAGTCATGCAACAAGATTGAGTTAAAATCCCATGAGCCAAATCGGACAATATCATGTGGATAGTGGGCCCAGGTCCTCACAGAATGGTATCAAAGCCGAGGATGGCTCTATTTCCGATGGGGGAGAGTGTGATACTCTAATCCGCCTAGGTAATCCATTGAGAAAAGACCAGGTCAAGTAATCCCGTGAGCCAAGAAAGTGGAATCCACATGATAAGAGTGGAGTGCTTCGGCTAGCACCGCGAGGCTTTGTCCAAGTCCCACATTGGAAATATCCAAGTCCTGCCCTGCGCTTATAATGTTTGACTTGACCTTAACCCACCATGAGGCCTTTTGACATTATGCGACAAGATTGAGTTGAAATTCCATGAGCCAAAGCAGACAACATCATGTGGATAGTGGGCCCGGGTCCTCACAATATCATGAGAGAGTCCCATGATTTCATGGAATTAATCAGTTTCTATATCATGTGCTTTTTGCCACATTCAACCGAATTCAATTTTTACAGAATGCAAAAAACAGCCTTTTGTGAAAAGTAAATACACGTTTAACCGCCATTTATCAGGTTCTATTATTTGGAACAAATATTCCCCTAAGATGATGCAAAAAAGACACAAGATCATGTGACGGTCCCATGATATCATGGGATTTATAACATGCAATGTTGTCATGAGATCAGGAGCAAAAAAAGAAAAAATTAAATGTTGACATTCGAATTTCGATCATGGAACTTGGAAAACCGGGTTTAAAGATGACTAATATGTCAAAACCCCTTTAGTAAATATAAAAGATGAGTTTTTTAAGTTCGCTTAACCGGTTTTAAAGAGAACTATTATGTCAAAAACCCTTTAGTAAATATAAAAGATGAAATTTTTTAGTTCTCTTCTTTAATTTATAATGAATCATTCAATATATTATCATAATCTAATTGAGGAGATAGCTAGCTTCCATAATACTAACTTTCAAACATGTATAAGGAATCTTATTTTCAAGCTACACCGTGCTAATGCAGAGTTTTATCTATGCATCCTTCACTTCATTATCTTAAGCCCCGTTTGTCTGTATTAAAATATATAGGAATTGAATACGTAACGTGGCTAAAAGTTAAAACCAAAGGTGAAATTTCAAAAAAGCACATCAAATAGAATCTTGCTTTGATTCTATTTTAGTCAAAGAAAATGTTGTTTAATATTCATTTTTTCAAAATCACCTTAACTATTCATTTTTAACCACTCTATGTAATCAATGCATATGTATTCTATTGCAGAATGGTAGGCCCTTAATGTTCCCATCCCTCGATTACAAACTTGCATTTGAGGTTTTCTACAAGTTAGGCTTATATCATAGCTCCATATAATAAAATGCAATTATGTAATTTGTGTTGGTAAGATATGATAATTAACTTTTAAATCTTTAATAACTATGGAACAATAGTCATACCTGCCATTTCTCCATGAAATGTCCCGCCAAAATTTCTTTTTTAAACAGAAATCTCAATAATATAGTCAATTTTAATGAAGTTCTAAGAACCAATTTGATACCAGATTTTTAATTTTATTTATATAATATATATTATGTCCATTTTCAATGCATTCATCTAATTTACATTGATTACACACACACTGAAATTGTCTCCACATTAAGCTCAAAATTCGAGTATAGATGATTTTGAGTTTTCAAAAATCAGAATAGTGTTTAATGAGTTTTGATATTAATGAGCCTATTTGTTCCATAGTTGAAAACTCTCTGAATTGACTCTTGACTCTCCCGAGTCATCACGTTTTGAGAAAGGACAAAGTCAATAATAGGGTAGACTCGGCCAGGTCATCTCATTTTAATAAATTATTTTTATTGTGAACCATTTGATAGGTAGATATAATTTTAAATAATTAAAATTAATTTTTAAGTAATTATACATGGAGTTTGGAGTCTGCAATTTAAAAAAGATGACCAAAATATAATTTGAAACTAATATTTGATCTTTTACATTCGATGTCGGGACTAACAAATTAGATAATATGTAATATTTTTACTTTTATTTTTCCTATTGAATACTTTTCTTGCATGTATAAATTTATTAATTTGAATTGTCTATCATGAATATATGTAAATAAATGTACACATATTTTATAAGTAATGGATGATTTTAAAAAAAAATTATGGATTTTACCGAAAAAAATACTTAATCCGGACGTGTTACGCAATCAAACACTTTAGCAAGTGGGCCCCAATTAGAATAATTGGGCCCAATTTTTTTTTTTTACCTATTTGGTACATCGTTGGCGCTGGCCTTATTTACACTGAATAAGGTCAGCGATGACCCTATCCGCGACCCATATTAGGGCTAATTGTTTTTTTATCATTCTTCTGTTCTCTGGTCCATCAGAATATAAGATGATGGGAACCATTTCATGGTAGAGAAGTGTGTGGTTAATCATCGTCCCTTTTGCCCTAATGTGAGACACTTGGAAAGGATGGAACATGAAAACTTTTAGGACAAGATGAAGCTAGTCAATATGATAGAACTGGTTAAATGGTGCACTTCTCAGATGAATCTCCATCATCAAATGGTATCAAAGCAATGGGTTGTGATTTATGCATTCAACATTCTTTAAAATTGGATAATTTTTGGACAAGAACATTGATTTTATTTTGCAATGAGATGAGGATGATTAAATCTGTTTTCTCATATGAATATTACTGTTGCATTGTTTCGAACAGCACTTTTGTTTGAGTTTCAAAATCCTTTTCTCCACATCTAAGATTTGTAATTGGGTATTTCGTAGATAGGTTGGCTGGTTGGAGTTGGATACAACTCACTTCCATCGGAAACCGTGCATAACCAAGCCTAAATAGAGTTCCATAACAGATCGACGATCTGTTACAACAGGTTTGGATTGTGGGGCCCAGGTGGACCCCACTGATGTTTGATCAGGACCGAAGATCCGGTAGTAGACCCATTGCGGACTCCAGAGATGCAGGTCCCACACAGAGCAAACCCCATTATGGCTTCCAAGCCTACCATCGTGTGTTTACAATCTGGGAGGCGCTTTTTGGGTTAGGAAGGAAATAACAGTTTGGGCATCAGGCAATGGTGGGACCCACTGGATGATCCGATCTCAAATCTGGTCCGTTCATCGGGCCAGACATGGCGGGTGACCTTAGATATGTGGACCCATGAGAGCTGAGCCCCGTTTGGTCCACCATCCCGCAGTCCAAAGGGAGACTAACAGTAGTAAGGAAGTTGGGTTTTATTCCGTTTTTTTTGGACCGTGGGGCCCATGTGGGCCATTGATTTCAGATCGGGACCATAGAACTTGAAGAGGGGGCCTGGGTGATTTTGTTGGTGGGGTCTGATCTGGGTCTTGATTAGTGGAGCCCATGATTTTAGCAATTTTTATATCCCAGGCGAGAAACTTTATTTTTCGGGTATCGTTCTGTACAGAACGTGTAATGTGGGGGGAAGAAGCTAGATGGAGGGTTCCGGTGGTCTGTGAGAGCAGGGGAAAGTGTAGCCATCACCCATAAGTTCTGTTAACCTTACCCTTTTTGTTTTCATGTTCCATCATTTTTTCAAGTGTCCCATATTAGGGCAAAAGGGAGGATGATGAACCACACACTTCTCTATCATGAAATGGTTCCCATCATCTTATATTCTGAGGGGCCAGAGAAGAGAAGAATGAGCAAAAACAGGGACATGAGCCCTAATATGGGTCGCAGACAGGGTCATCGCCAAACAGTTTAAATAAGGTTGGCGCCGACGATGTTCCAAATAGGTTAAGAAATTAAAAATCTGGCTCAATTGCTCTAATTGGTGCCCCACTTGCTAAAGTGTTTGATTGCGTAACACGCCCGGATTATGTGTTTTTTCCGGTAAAATCCTCATTATTAAAAAAACATGACTCTCCCGAGTCCCCGTGTTGACTCCATCCAAGTCAAATTTTTTGCCTTGTATGAGTCGAGTCCGAGTCACGAGTTTTCCAACCTTGATTTGTTCATGTACTTAAGTACATAGGAATTGTAAGACTTCCCTTTCTACAAATGGTTAGAATCATAGAAACAAATATGAATTTCAGAAAAATGGCTATCAAATTACCACCCCTCTTGTGTAAGATGAATCAAGGGGAGGTGGAAAATGAAAACCCTTGTCCCCATCCCAATGATACAAGTTTTAAGAAAGTGAGGATTGAATTTACATCGCTAACTTATATCCTTAAACCTTAACCTTTTTCATAATTCTTTGGTGGAGCTCAATTGCCCATGAGTTTCTGTGTTCTATATATGCAAAACAACTGGCCATAAAGATGCAGAAATGCAATCTGGAATATTCAAGTCCAATTTCTCACTTGGCATACTAAAAAATATGAGAAACATTTTTATTCTCTAACTTGTTGATGGTAGTCATCAATGAGTTATGGATACTACCCATAGTTTTTTTTTTTTTTTTTTTTTCAAGACTACGATCTAGAAATAGAGAAAATTTTCTATTTTTGCAACTATGCATATCGAATCTTCTCACACTCTACTAAGTTCACAGCACTTTTATTCCCAAGTTGCAATCTACGTATCTCAAGATTTTATACTCTATTTTTGTTGTTGTTTTTAGCACACCTTTCCAAATTAAGATCCTAGAAGAGAAGAAGAAAATCACAATCTTTGTATGAAAGTTTATTTAAACAGGAGAGTGGAGGATGAGAGCACCAAAAAGCTTCTGTTCATATACTAGGGTTAAAGGCAACCTCACTTGGTAAGCATCGCATACAGACCATCAACTCCGCATCATCAATAAGTTACTGAACATCAGTTTTGTTATAATTCATCATATGCATTATAGGAGGTGATGTTATTGAGAATGAGCATCTTTTTTACTCCACTATAACACATATTAGTCTACCATTCCAATTACCTTAGCAATAATCATTAAACGAACTAGTAGATCTCTTTAACCTTCCAATCAATACAACAAAAAAAAAAAAGCACAAATAGCGGCTGACGAAGTGGGCTTTGACAGCAGTTCTTCTGCATCTAAAGCCCACATTTTGCGGCGGAATTTCATTGACACCGTCTAAGACACATGCGCGCAGGGTCCAACGACACAAACACAACAGTTTTTGCAGCGGAAATAATTTTCCGCCGTTAAAGTTCACTTCATCTGCCACTATTTGTCAATTCTTTTGCAATGAATTCCAATTTTGCGTCTTATTTTTGTAATGCAACATAGTATTTTTCGTTTTTCTATCCACGTATTTCCCTCTCTATGGCTACTCCAATTCTCTCTATCTCTCATATGTAAATGGATATAAAGGGAATGCTTGTGTGATGTTGGATTCCGTGTTTTATAGATTTCTAATTTCCTAGTTCTACAGAAAAGAGGTTTCCAAAAATAGTTTGTTGTTCCCTTATTCAAGGAATAATATTTTAATTTTTTTTCTCTTCCCACGTGAAAAATGCCGCATATTATACTTCAAAACATTTATTTTGCACTGAAAAGGGGATTCCTTTCGTGGAACTGGCATTACACAAATGTTCCCTAAGGTCACATTTTGCAATCTTATCCTTGAACATTTCCCTTCAGCTTTCAAAAAAAATTGCAAAAAATCTACGTTTGGATATTATAAATCCCCGAGGATTTAGGCTGGTGAAAATCCTCATTATAAAGGATTTTTAATTCTAAGCCTCTTCTAAGGGATATGAGAATCCTCATTTCTTTGGATTTATATACTGATAACAATTATTTTCAGCTATACACATTCACACGCGTCAATGTTTGTGTAAAATCTTCATCTATACAAATCCTTAATGAGAAGTCCATGTTCCAAGGGCAGTTAGGAATCCTCAAATCTACTGATTCCTCACTTGCTATCACCAAACATACTGTAAATGCTTTACATGAGAAACAATATATGCATTGGCTAGTCTAGTTGTATCTCTATGGAGCAGAGTCTTCAAAACCTGTGGGAAAAGGACTCCAAAATGAACATTAAGGTATATTCACTATATGATCCTTAAAACCTTGACATATAACGTGAGACCTTGAGCATACAATTTTTACCTTCAACAAGTGTACCTCATGATTCATTGAAATATGTGACCCATTTGATTGGCCCTGCCATGGATGAGAAGTAACCAATACTAAAAGATGAGAAGAACCACTCCACAAAAGGCCTCTCAACAGTCACGTACTGATAGAGAATTATTGTTGGATATATTTCTTAACTATCCATTTGAAGGCCATCAATCGAAGGTCCAGGAGTTGTTACATTGACCACTGTTGTATGGTTTATCCATAGTGGGACCCATCAAATCAACTATCGATCACAGGACCATGAGTAGAATAGGTGATATTAACTTCATTAATTATCTTGAAACAAAACAACGTTTTGGATATCCATGCAGAGGGATGGCGCCGTTTGGTGTGGGCTTGTCTAGTGCCTCTAGGAGACTAAACGGTGTTGTTGTTGATGATAATGGGCCCCCTCGTGGGCCATCATCATCGACGATTGGCCAGAACCAGGGGCTGGTGCTCAAAAACAAGCTGAGGGCTCTCGTTGTAGATGACAACAGGATAACTCGTAGTGCCCACACCACCCTCCTACGCAACCTTGGAGTGGAAACTCTTGAAGTGGAGAATGGGAGGAGGGCCATAGATATCTGTCTGGATGGGGAAAACTTCGATATTATTATCATGGAAATGAAAGTCCCCGTTTTGGATGGCCATCTGGTAAGTATGTGTGAGAATCATTTACACATGAGACATGGAAAATAATAAATATGCATGCAGGTCAGGACTCTGATTTCCAATGTGATTTTCACCTATCCAGCCTGTGGGGCCCCCAATCTTTTCTTTGTTTCTTCAATTTCAGCCATTTCAATGGAAGTGCTTTACCAAAAATTCCTAGCGCTTCATTTGAAATGCAAACGGGTCCCACGGGTTTTTTTTTTTACCTACCAATTCTTCAATCACATCGCACCCCAAGACGAAGAGATTTAAGGGTGTGGCAAAAAATTGACTTGTATACATTTTCACCAAAAGAAACAATTTATTAGAATACTGCATAAACTAAAGTAGGAAACTGAATCTAATTCTCACTCTAATTAAACGTATTCAAATTTTATTTCAATTCTGAATAACAGGCGACCAGACTGATAAGGGCAATGGCGATTCCCACCAAGATATTGGGTGTCCATGCAAACTCACGGCGGAGGGAAATGTTCATGGCGGCTGGGATCGACGCCTTCTATGTGAAACCCATCTCTCATATTGACCTGATCCCTATCATTCGCGAAATCGACAACGACAAAATCTGAAAGCTAGCATTGATGAATGGGCAGTGTTAATAAATAAGAGCTGGATTTGAGTTAACTTCTTTGTTTTCTTTGTGTGTTTGTGTGTTTTTCTATATTGTGTTTAATATTAATAATAATGTTTGCTTCTAATTTTCTTTAACTATTGATTTCATCATTGTAATTTCTAATATTATAATATTTGACACCTCAAAAGGAAAAATAGGGAAAAGAAAAGGTAAAGGAAATAATGATGCAAGACGCTCGATGAACCTTGAATCGGATAGATTGAATTTACAGTTGATCATGTTTAAAAAGAACAAGTCAAAAAATTTAAACCTTTAAGTGGTAAACATTATATAGTTCAGATTGAGAAGAAGACTACCATCCTCGATACCTTGTTCTCAAGGATATGGATTTACAATACTCTTCATCTAGTTTAGATTAAGCACACAAAAGGTGTTAGATATTTGAAGATCAAATTATCGCACGTCATTATAAATCCATCAACAGGGCTTACATGTTAAGATCCAAACCACTAAGCCAATATTGCCACATCTTGAACTATCACTTCCTAAAATTCTATTTTGACTAGAATAATGATGACCATGAGATTGTTCCATAAGTACTGACTTTTATGGCCTGTTTCTTTCCTGGGATTCCAGGAATTCCTATTTGCGGAATTCCTAAATTCCCAAACATAGTAGAATTCCTAGATGCTCCTTTGGGCTTGACCATCCAAGAATTCCATCAAAATACAAAGGGAGTGGGATTTCTGGATTTATAAAGGTCAAAAAAGACCTTTCATGTATCTGAAATCCAGAGATGCTAGAATAAACATGGAATTCAGAAATTCCAGGACACAATATGTCACATCATGTCTAGGAATTCATGGCAGAAATTCCATTAAAGAAATAGGGCCTAGTGTTTTGGATTTCAACATATGAGCCAAACTGATGGATTTATAGCGACGTTCATAGAGACTCTCCAGTCCGTGGCCTCAGAGAACTTGGACTTAGAAAATTGCTAAGATAATTAAACCTTTAGTGGTATATGCAGCTTAGGGTGCGTTTGGCATCATGCCATTCGGATGTTCCCATTTTCCCACGAGATAAGACTGTGGAAAACATATTTGATATGTGTAAAATATTGTTCCGAAGTTTTATCTCACCTAAAGGAATCTCAAAATGTTAACCCGCTAGCATAAGAAAGTTGAAATTAAAAAAAAAAAACTTTCTTATTTTTAAGAAACAATTTGTTGGCACAAATAGTTTTAGTCTACTCTTGCCTTTTACAAAAGACCCTTTAAAGACTCCAAATCATCTCACCTATCCTAAAAGTAGGCCCATGTTAATAATCTCAAAGAAGGTGGCCCAGTTTGTAAATCCTAAAGGTTAGTCACAAGGTCACAATCACAAAAGGTGGGGCCATATTATAATTCTTGTAATGGTGAGACCACATTATAAATTCTATGAATGTGGGCCCAATGTTCTATCTAAAGGTGGACATCACGTTGTAATTACAAAAGGTGGGTCCTATGTCTACAATCACAAAAAGATGGCCCCACTCTATAATTATTAAAGGTTATCAAATGGTAACAATCAGAAATGGTTGAGCCACATTGTAAATCCTATGAATGTAGGCCCATATTGTGAATCCTATGAATGTGACCCAATATTCTAATTTCTAAAGGTGTGCACCACACTGTAATTTTCAAAGGTGGGTCCTATGTTCACAATCAACAAAAAAGATGGCCTGCGTTATAATTCCTATAAAGGTGGGCCCTCATTGTTAATCCTATAAATGTACCCCCATATTCGAATTTTTCAAGGTGAGTACCACATTGTAATTTCTACAGGCAGGTCCCATATACGACCATAATAGAGTGCCACAAATAATAAAAGATAGGTCTTGTTGGAAGTAGGTGAGTCTCGTGGATAAGTATTCAAAAAACTTTTGACCCACTTGATGCAGGGATCAAATATCCATAAAGCGAATAACCAAAGCCCAAGATCTAAAACCATAATCTCATGCATTAAGATCCAACATCCATCAAGAAGATAGATCAAGAAATAAACAACGCAAGCATAGTGTTTGGATTTTTATATATTGCTAATTTGATGGACGCACTTTCACTTTCACTGTCAACTAATCACACACTCATGCATCATAGTTTGGACCTTGAAATCTGGATCTTAGAAGCTTGCATATGCATTTGATTTTCAAAGTTTTCATCCTGCATGTTTTAGAACTTAAAATGCATCTTCAAGAATCTAGTTCTCCATGCATAGTTTTGAAAAATTAAGTTAGTCTTCAAGATTCATATTTTGCATAAATATCTCATTTTTAGAATCATTTTAGTATGCTTGAAAATACTGGCTTAGAGTTCCTAGTTTCATAAAACAGTTTTTCAAAATCTGACTGGAACTCCTCCCAGGCCAGTGTGCTCGGTCGACCGAGCCCCGTACCCGATCGACCGAGCCATCTAGCCATTGGAAATTATAGTCGTTGGACCCGGTCACCTGAGGGTGCGTGGGGTTGACCGGGACTTCTAGCCATTGGGCTATTTTTTCTATAAAAGTCCATTTCATTCCTCGCTTTTGAGAGGCTTGTTGGTTCAATCTTTGGAACTATTTTGAAGCCTAAGAAAAAGGAATGAGTTGAGAAAGCTAGAGGGTCTATCGAAATCCAAAACCTTGAGATTTAAAGGTATTTCATTCTAAGTTAAATTTGATTTTCATCCTTTTGAGATCCATGCATGTTCAAACCTTTGTAACTTCATTTTAGCATGATTTCTAGCTTTGACTGAGTTGTTTTGTAAACATCAAATCACTTAGCATATTGGATTGTTTTACAAACACTCATGTCCAAATCACATGTGTCTTAGTCTTTAAACTTCCATACAACTTGTGTAGTTTGATAGGAATGTCTTTCCAAGTTGTTTTGATTAATACATGTGATTAGTTCATCTCTTCAATCATCATTTTCTGTACATAAATTCTCAAATGCATCAAGCATTCATTTAAGAGCTTCAGTTTAGAAATTGATTGAACTAAACACTCAAACACATTAAGCACTCACCTTAGCAAATTAAGTGTATGTTTGTAACTTTGTTTTAACTTTCATATCAGCCTAATTAAGAGGCAAATGTATTGAGCTTTAATTGTATCTCTTAGAGTGTTTTGTGAATACACTTCCTTGAGAGAAAATTACATCTTTGTAAAGGTTATTACTTAGCCTAAGAAAAGCATTGTGTAAAGGTTATTGCTTTGCCTAGAAAAGTACATTAATAAGTTGTTGTTAAGCCTTGAAAAACATCGTTGTAGAGGTTATTGCTTAGCCTATTAAAAAGTATAAATAGTGGAAATCCGGTGGAGTGTTGGATCACAAGCCGGTAGTGGATGTAGGCATTGAGGCCGAACCACTATAATCTCTTGTGTTGTGGTGATTCTTATGGTGTATGATTTATTTAGCTTCTGCATTTAGTTTTATAATCATCACAAGTGACTAGTTAATTTTAAGAAGTTTAAAATTAGTCATAATTGATCTCAAAGTTGCAACTCACCCTATTCACCCCCCTTCTAGGGTAAGGATCTCAAACTTTCACATAGAACATCTACTAAAACCAACTAGAAGTTTCTATACCCGAGGAGCTTGATTGTGTCCTAATCGAGAACTTGATTTCTACGAAAAACTCTTGTCGCAAACTTTGATCTCCCTTGCCTTTGTGTTCTTCCATGCTATGACCCTCTTAGAGAACCTCTAAAGGAGAATGGTGGGATGTCCAAGTAGAAGAAAATCCTAGCATTCTAGTAGGAAACCAAAGGAGAGAGAGGAACTTGAGAGATTATTGTGTGTAGAGATCTCTAACCCTCACCTCTTATTTATAGTTTATGGAACACCTCCTTTTAGACCAAGATTAAAAATCTTACTTCTATTCTTAGTAAGAGTCCTAATGTTCCTTTCCTTTAAGAGTTTCAACTAGATTAGTAACATTCTCTTATTGGGGCTAGCATGGGGACCACTAGGTATTCCTTAGAATCTTGTTCCAACTGAGAATCTGGACCCCACATCTCATGTGAACTCCGGACCCATAATTAATTGCAAAGAAGTCTATTAAATAAATGCAATTGCACTCCAGTCTTAGGAATAGTTACAAGAAGACCCTAAACTTTTCAATCACTACAGGTAGGCCCCTCTATCAATTATATCCATGAATTTATTGGGTTAAAATGTCCAACCAAAATGGATCCATCTCTTATTATCCTTTTGACCTAATTAATCACAGTAATCATCAGTACCATCTAATTAACTCTTAATTGAGATGGGTGCGCACTTGCCAATGATAAAATCCATTAATTGGCACAAGGGGATATTTAAGGGGATAGATTCCATCTTGAGAATTATATGTTCCCACAGCCCCACTACCACGTACCCAAGACATCGAGGTGTTGACCTACAATTGGCCTCACTCATTGATGACTCAAAGTAAATGTATAATAGAAACTTGAGTCCATTAATCTCTCAGGATTAAGAGCCTATTGCTTGGGAATTATGAAAGCAGACGTTAAATCAAAGACATATTTGCATAAGGTACTACTTATGGTCCTTCAGTACATCCAATGTACCAGCACAATGATCCAGAGTCTTACACTCTGATGATCAAGACATATCACACTATCTCATAGTGATCACAGTGCTGCAACCTTGTCAGATGAGATGTCCATTCTCATCACTGGTTGTGAATCAATTCGAGTATAAGATTTGTGATATATGTCTCCTGTATGTAGATCCCATCCACACACATGGATTCCATCTAATATACTTTTGGGCTCCAGTTCATCTCAGTAACTATCAGGTCATTATGTATTGGTCATGTGCAATCATAGAATAAAATATCATTCATCACGTTAATTGTAAGGTCCCTGACCTTAATAGAGTCAATAATTTCTTAATACAGGCAATTAGCCTAAGTAATTGTGATTCTAGCTAATTAGGTGGGTTTAGTGGCTAAACGAGTTTCTTTTATCAATAGAAAGTGATTTGCGAAGTTTCGTTTGGTTCCGAGTGCGATTAGTTTTAATAGGGGGTTAGGTTCTGATTACTAGGAAAATTGGGTACTTTTTCGAAAAATTTCATTTTCGCCAAATTTGAGCTCGTTGGAAAGATCTCGTCGTGCTTGTCATTTTTCATTCTTGACCCGTCATGATTCAACGCCTCTAAGTCCCTCAATTAATCACTTTTCTCTTAATTCACTAAAAGGGGACATTTTGGTCATTCTCTCCTCCATCCCCCATTCCAGCAACTCCATTTCATACGTTTCTTCCTCCTTCATTTCAGAGTGCAACTGCTGTAGCTTCTTCTTCCTCCTCCTTCACTCTCACTCTTCTTGCATGTGGAGCTTAGGAGCCCTTCCAAATGAAACAAACTACACCATTGTTTTCCTCTCTTCGTCCTCTACATCTTGATCCAAAAATTGTGATTTTCTCTCAACTTTTTTCCTCTCTAACTCTCTCCTTCTTGACTGTACAAGCCTTGCATGTTAATGGACTTCTCTCCCTCCTCTTCCTTGGTGATCTTTGGGTGTATGAGAAGAGTTTTTGGAAGTGTTTTGGCTAGAGTGTGTGTGGGAGCTTTCTTCCTCCTCAATCTTCTCAATTTCTCTCTAATTTCACTCTCTTTGGTAAAGTCAAGTAGAATAGCACTATGTATTGTACATGCATGTATATTTACTTTCATTCTTGCTAATGTAATTGTCTAGCCAACCTCTAATTCCAAGCTTGTTTAGTTAATTTGGACTTTCACATGCTAGATTAGGGAATTAATGGAATTGGACCCTAATTGAATGGTTGCGTTTGTTGTTGGGAGGAATGGAATGGATGTGGAGAGAGCGGAGGCTCTTGCAGGAAATGATCATGGAGAATAATATAAGGGATTGAATCCCCCAAGGTTTGGACTCAAATGAGTCAGTTTCTGCAATTCTGAGCACTTGGCTCGAGCCAAGGAGCTTCTGGGAAGCTGGGCTCAAACGGACCTCCGTTTGCTCGAGCCAAGGAGGTTTTGTGGGCAATTCGCTTGAGCGAACTACTCCAGGATCAATGATGTGATCAATATCAATCATATAATACCGTAAGTGCACAGGTGCCAAGATGAGACAGTGGCAAGAACAGGTCGAACCCACGGGGAGCTAATTAAAGAAACTTTTAGATTAAGAAAACTAATTAACTAACAATTAAGGAAAGTTTTGAGTATTTAGAAATAAAAGAAAGCAACCAATATAGAAATTCAGAATATATCAAATAATGAAAGTGATTAGAGCATAGGAATCCAATAAGCATCCACCAATTATTTATCAAGTAACCCTAACTTGTTCCAATTTTTACTTCAAACCAAAGACAAATCAATGCTTTTTACTTGAAAAATCTAACTTTTAAAATCCCTTTTTAATCATAAAAATCTAAAATGCAAGACTTCCTTCATCTCATAAAAGAATAAAAATAATTTAAGAACTACCCATCAAAAGTAAGTATAATCCATCAAAAGATCTAAATCCTAAGCATGGCCTATCAAACCTAAGCATGAGTAGTCGAAAATTAAATTTTATTTTAGAAATAAAAATAGAGATATGCCTAGGGCACGAAGACAAGCATATTCATCATTCGGCACATAATCATGCAACAGAAGTTAGAACTACTAAATAAATATTACTTACCTTCATCCATAGCTCTAATCAAGAAAAACTAGCCCGCCATTGCAAAGAATACTTCTTGATTTGTCATTAAAAATTGCATCTTTACAACTTATCCTTCACAAAAATTCTCCTTCAAAACAAGTCCTTGGACATGGCCCAAGGTTACAAAAATAAAAAAATAAAAACTAATGGAAAGGAAGAAAGAAAGAAGAGAATTGGGAGAGAGCGCTGGACGTGAGATGCCTTCTCCATCCCCCTTTTGGGTTGATTTTATAATTGTTGATGTCTCCTTTATAGTAAAGAATCTCCTCTCTTTTAGGACTTGTTTCCTTATTTGTAGAGATTCTTGCTTAGGACTAAAGCTAGGCTTCACACTTAGAAATAATTTGAATTGGAGAGGATTAGTTACTAAGTGTGGTCTCTTGAGCTCCAAGTCTTGCAAAATGAACTCCTCAAAGATCTCTCATGTTGCCAATTTTGAAAACTTTGCAATTCCCGCATAGAATTATAACATCCAACTTCCCGAGGTTATATTTCCCTCAATATGGCTCCAATTTATGTAATCTTAGGCTCCACAGATATATCTACTCGAAAATACCTTTCTAACGGTATGTAGATTGTGCCAATCCAATACTCGGTTTGAGAGTTATGACAATTTCAATTTGTTGCCCCTGGAAATTCCGAGAATAATGGCAATTAGGGGAACTTCTATGTTTGGCATGCAATAGGGTGTGTGGGACCCATGTTGGACGTCCAAGGCATGTTTGGACTCTTTCTTTGCTTGCTTATTTGATTCTCTTCCTTGGCATGCTTCCTCACTTGCGACTTTGACTAGTCAACTCCCCTTGCAAATTTTCTAATTTTTTCTCTCTCTTTCTTGATTTTGGTTTCTAAATTTAGCAAGTCAACACCATCATTCCAAATCTGAGTTTCTTCTTTCTTCTTTGAGAGTTTTCAAGCTTTCCAACACCACCAAGATGCCAAGATATGTGGCCCACCATGAAGGGTGTCCCGCCTTTGATCTCTCTCAAGTTTCACCGATGCAGGTTCTTACTCTTGATTTCTCCTACATAAATAAAATTAAATAATGTCAATAATAATCAAGTGTAAGGAGTCTAGATGGACTATGCATGGGACCCTACATGCCTACTTAATGCATCAAAAATATCCAACTTTCCAAAAATAACACATCATGTCAAAATTAGCAGGTATGCATTAGTGAAGCTAAAAAAAAAAAAAACTTAGTTTTGGGTAATGAATGAGATGAAAATCCCTAATTTCATAAAATTTGACTAAGACTCCAACTTTGATGCTCAAATGCATGAAATCATGAAATTAAGTGTAATTCTATGCAATCAACCTAATTAAGTCCGCAAATGCATATAAAATGATGAATGAAAGCTACAATTTTGTGGACTTATCACTCAGGATGACCATCTTTCGGAGGCCATAACTTTTGACCCGTTCGTCGGAATTTGGATTTCCACATATCGTCGGAAAGCCCTTGAGATGTCAAATCCAATGTTATACTATATTTATCATCAGAGATTAGGAAAGGAAGTAGGTATTGGATCAATGGACCAAGCCCTTATCTCTTTTGGAAAGGGATTCTAAACCTAGACTGGAACCATTGACCCTACCTTTGCATGACCAATTGGGGAAAATGAAAACGGAGCACGTTTGGCTTGGTGTGCTTTATTGGTTGTCCGAGATTTTCCATATGTGAACATAACTTGGCCAAATGCGTGTGGAATTGAGTTAATTGGTGCCCAACAACTTCAGTATACCATGGGCCCGCCAAATTAGGACACCATTGACTCATTCTCCATACGTACTCTGTTGGGGATACATTTGATACATGGTGGATAATTCTTGACCTAGGATTGGCTTGTTCTTCACTCTTGACTCTTGAATCATGTATCTATAGCTTATCGTACCTTGTACACTCTAATCTTGTATACTTGTATAACTTGTAGCTTAACTTGTAGAATTAGGATTTGACCAGACTTAGAGTGTATCCTTCGGTACCTTTGTCTTGTATTAATGAACACGTGTGGATAGACTTGAAAGAGGACCACTCATGGAACTTAGAACTTGACTTGTATCTTGGCTTGACCTGGAGTAGCCCTCCACTTGTTATCTTGTATGTGGGAACATATCCACGTGTATTTGTCTCGGAACTTGCGTCGTATACAAACCATCAACATGATCTTGCATTCATGACTAGCTGCAGACTGATGATTATTAAGTGGGCCGGATACCGGACGCTAGGGTGGACAGTTGGCTTTGGATGGCGTCCATGGTGCAAATAGCTAGGAGCGGGCTCGGACTGTACAGCTATTCGTAGGATTGAGAGCTAGGATCCCCCAAGAGCCAAACTTTAGTTATTCGTAGTCGGCTAGGACGTCACGTATACCCCCGTGAGATGGCTAGGACATCGACGGAGTCTCCTCTTGCTTGACATTGCATTTCATGGATGGTTATTCTTATTTATCTTGCTAGGATTTACATTATTACTTGATTCTCGTATTTCTCGTGCTTTTATGCCTAGCTTGTACCTTGTTATCTTATAATCATGTACTTGTCTTATTCTCGTTTGAAACATGTTATGAATAATGTATATTCTTATCTCCATGCCAACATATTGTTGACCCTTTATTCCATTGTGTGCAGAGGACACCTACTACTATTACGCCGACCCTGATGCCGAGGCAATCCCAGAGGATCCTCAACCGGGGGAGGAGGACGAGGTACAAGAGTGGGGTGCCGATGACGTAGCTTAGCATCATCACTCCCGGCACCAATGCGCGTTACACGGGGATATCTTTCATTGTGCCACCTCATTTCATCTTTTGGGTTTTAGATCTTTTGGACTTGTCTATTCTAGCACTGTATATCTTTTGTACCAGGACCTAGGTTTTTGGGATGGTCCTGATGTTTATAAAGTTTATATGTGATGGACCACGCTTCGTTCGTTCTCGGCGCTACCGAGGTCGGCGGACGTGGGAGTCCGTTTGATCCAACCCTTTCGCACCCGGAGGGCGAAAAGCGGGTATCAACATTTTTTTTTGGATGGGTGTGCCAGATTTTCTATTTTACTTGGAATTATAAGTGGTGATCCGGAGATCGACCTTCGCAAGTAAAAAGGAAATCAACTTCTTTCAAGTTTCCATTGCACATATATTTAAGAAAAGAAACAGTTTTTTGAAATGTCGTAAAAGACGATTTCATTTGTTTTGCAGTGAAAGGCGACATTTGCCGTGAAAGGCGATTTTTGGCGTTTATAGCCGATTTTGGCGTTTATAGCCGATTTACAATTCTTGTCAATAATGAAAGACAAGAGTTGTGATTTTTGTCTCTTTTAAAAAAATACAAACTATAATGAAAAGCAAGAAAAGAAGGATCTAACTTCTCAAGAGATTGTGGGGGACTCGTTCAGATTGACGATCGCAAGCCATGTGTTGACTTCGTCATCATCCATGCAGATGAGAACAGAGGATGCTCTTAATTCGTCTGGCTTGGCTATAACCTCAGATTTTTAGAGGAAAAAACCAAGATGAGGTCTTATGTCCAATAAAAAGCTAAGTAGACGGGCTGAAAAGCCACGTCTAAGCCATTGGAGGCAGAAGTAAAAGGCAAGGACCTTGGGGGTACCCCACAAAGGACTTTTGTCACCTTGTAGCGGTGGTCGGTGCAGAACTTTAGTCGGATTTTCTCTCTTAGATTCCTGATGCCTTTCTTTGTCTGGATTCTCGGATTTTCCGAAGTGTCTGGAATGCTTAGGATGCTCTCCTATTTATAGGCCTTTGGTAGCCATTTAGGAGAGTTTATGGTCTTTAATTGTCATTAAGCTACATAATGGGAGGAGTTACAAGATTTATTTCTTTATTTTGTAACTCCTTTTAATTGGGCCGTCCAAAGTAATTGGGCCGTCCGAAGTAATGAATTAATGACTGTAATAAAGCTAGTTATTTAACTGCATTAAGTGATTGCTGAACAGTTGAAGAGTCGCTGGCCGTGCCGCGTCTTTTAGAATTCTTCTGGCGATGATCATCGATGGATCTTCATGTTGATTGACATCGGATGACCATGTAACTTCATACATTGATTACTAACAGCGGGCCAGTGACATCTGTCTTGTCGATTTCTCGATCGATCAGGTAAAAAGTGCACATTTTTTGTTGACCAGTTGGTGATCAATGATGACTTCGATACTCTTGAAGACAGGCTCGTGATTTTGACGGATGTCAACGGATTTGGTGCCTTAAAAGTCTAAATTTTGGAAAATCATAGGAGCCGGAAGCTTCGAAACACAAAAAGGGATGGAAAATGGCCCTTCCGGGGCAAATCCGGTGATCCGGAGCTCCATGGTCGCAGGCTGCGACCCTGGAGGATTTTTCCCCTTCGGTCACCATTTTTCGGCCATTTCGCGGTCTTTTTTTCTTCTGTATTTTTCTTGACATTTTTGCACATTTGTTCTCTTGATTTCCCTGTAGAAAACTTGAGGAGAATCCTTACATTTTGGAGTGCAAAGTTTCCAATTTTCCGGGAAAGCTGAAGACTTCGTCGCGTAAAGCTGCCGATTTTCCGTCAGAAGCCGAAACTGGGACAAACGATGTTAGAATGAGCTAAAATTTGAGGTAAAACCTCTTGAGCAATAAATAAGACCAACCATAGGCTTTTGTTTGAGTTTTGAAGTCGCGTGGGGTCCTGTCGCCAGTAGACTTGATTCTGTCGCCAGGATGATGTCGCGCTTTGGTGTGCGGTCAACCGATGTCTGATTGACCTTAAATTTGATAGGGAACCTATTGGAGTCATTTTGAGATGGTCTACATGCTCTATTTTGGAAACCATGGTCTCGGGGAGCTTCATCGCCGAGAGGCCTGTTTTGGCTTCCGAAAGTCAAAGTTTTGTCAAATGTTGTCAAAATGACCTGAAACTTGACGTGTAGCCCTTTGTAAGCATCTTGAAACCGCCCATGTGCTCTGTTTGATGAGTGATGACCTCGGTGGTTCTCGCCGCCGAGAGGCTTGATTTAGCTGTTTGAGGGTTGATGTAGGGTCAAACGTTGTCGGTTTGACTTGGAACTTGACGTGGAGCCTTTTGAATGTATTTTGGGACCATCCACAGCTACTGATCGAAGATTTGGTGTCTTCTATGCTATCGCTGCCGGGAGCTCCTGTTCAACTGCCGGAGGAGCGAAGTTAGGCCAAATGATTTTGAAATTGCCCAAAACTTCTTGTGTACTCCTCCCTTGGCTTTCTTGAAAGATCTTGCAGTTTTTGTTTGATTCTGACAATATTTGATTTTTTGAGAAGTAGCATCGCCCATTTGTGGTAGGCTGTTTCATGTATCTTTCTCGATGTTGAAGAGGCAAAGTGACATTTTTGGTATCAACAAATGCCCCCTCGAGGTAAAGCGACGAGTTGCTTAACTTTTGTAGTCGTTGTGCCTCGAAGAGATTTTTTAAGGAGAGCTTGTGACTTGACCAAGTGTCTTTGAGCAGTCTTTCTTTTGGTAGAGTGGCCTTTTGAGTTTCGAGGGGAATTGTATGGTAGTGAAAGGAATCACGTACCATCTTGAGGCAAAGTTTTGAAAATGACATCAGGGATGCGGATTTGATTTTTGTTTTTGACCTTGTGACCTAACAGGCTGTATGTGGCAGGTTAGGGGCGTCGGGTTTGGTTTTGACCGTGTGACCCAACAAGCTGTATGTGGCAAGTTGGGGGGTCGATTTTGGTTTTGATCTTTTGACCTAACAAGCTGTATGTGGCAAGTTAGGGGATTAGGATTTGGTTTTTGGTTTTGGTCTTGTGACCTAACAAGCTGTATGTGGCAAGTAGGGGACTAGGATGTGGTTTTTGGTCACTCTCTGGGACTATTTGGGTCCATTGGAGAGGTTTGGATTTTTGTGAAATGTTAATTTCAAGATTTTGGCTTAATTTGGTATATGAGGCTGGATGGTTTGAATTTTGGAAGCTCATGGGGCTTGGAATTCTTTTTTTTGTATGGTCCAATCAACTCAAAAGAGGCATGAAACCATTTTTGTATGCTCTTGGTAAGAGAGATTTCTCTTTGACTAAAAACCCTTTTTTTTAGTGCCTAGGTGGTCAAACCTGGCTCATATGGGCTAACCCATAGGACCTTAAGCTTTTGAAGATGGCTTTAATCTCATATGGTTTCATTTTTGTAAAGAATATCTGAAAATATCTCCTTTGGATAGAGAGTATCTAAGAATATCCTTGCTTGGAGAGAATTTCTCATGTTGCCTTTATTTTGGGAGAGAATATCTCAAAGTGTCTTTCTTTGGGAGAGATTACCTCAAAGTCTCTCTCTTTGGAAGAGATTATCTCAAATCTCCTCTTTTTTGGGAGAAAATCTCTCATTGCTTTCTTTTTTGGGAGAGAATCCCTCAAGATATCTTTCTTTTGGGAAAGAATCTTTCTAATTTCTTTCTTTTGGTAAGGTTACTAATTAGTAGCACTTACCTCTTTTCTTGTTTCCTTCTTTGGTTTGCTTTCCTCTATAAAAGCAAAGGGAGGTTGAATCTCTTGCTCTAATTGCTTTCTTTTGCAAAAATCTCAAGAGGGCTTCAAGACCAATAACTTTTCTTTTTCAAAGATTTTCAAGCTTTTCTTCTTCTTCTCCATCAATGGCTTCAAGTAAGTTCTCTTTTTTAAGAAAACTCCTTTCTAGAAAATAGGATGGTAAAAAAAAAATTTGTTTCTTTTTTTTTCTTTTCCTCGTGCTTTCTTTTTTTTTCTCGTGCTCTTTTTTTTTGCACGTTTTTTTTTTGTGGTTCGTACAGACAAATCTGTACTGATCTTGCCATATGGCCACGTGGCCTGTGGGCCAGCCCTTTTCTCCCCTTTTTTTTGTTGTTTCCTTTTTTTTATCTTCCCCCCTTTTTTTTTTAGAAAGTTTCCTTTTCTTTTTTTTTTCAGTTTTTTTTTTGTTGCTCATCATGATAATGCCTTTTTTTTTTTGCAAACCAAGATGTTCATGCATTTTTTTGTAGATTGAACTGAGAGCATGATGTGATAGCATACCTGAAAATCTTTGCAAATTTGGGAATCTGGAGCTAGCAGCGATGTTGAGCCCTTCCTGATTTTGCGAAGATTTTGGAGGTTTTGAAACTTTGGAGTTTTGGAGCTCACAGCGATGTTGAGACCATCTTCAAGCTTTTTATTTCTTTTGGGATATTTCTTTTTTCTTTAGAATTACCGCGGAATCATGCCAAAATTTCGCCAGATTTTTTTTTTAGCAAAATCATATCATTTTGATGATTGATCTTTTTCTTTTCCCACCTTTGCAGGTGGTTCCTCTAGAATGAGCGGCCTTCTCCCATACAGATCGGATTTTGAGCTTCATAGCCCATTTTCTTCATAATAGCTTGTGCCACAGGACTATATAGAAATAGTTGAGGCATACCTTCGTTTTGGAAAGGTTCAAGCATGGAGTTTGATGAAGAAACATCTGATCTATGGAAAAATATTGGCTTTTCCTTTGCTGAAGTTGCTGGAACAACGAAGGAAGCCGACGTAGGATCTTCTACGTCAGCAGGAGTCTTGATTGGAGTAAGAGTAGGCCGAACTTGCTGAGTGTCAGCTTGGCTTGATGACGTGTCGTCTTCTATTTCTGAGTCCGAATCCGTGTCTTGCATGATAGACACGAAAGAGATAACAAATTTGCCCCCAGACTTTTGCTTTGCCTTCTTCACTTTAGTTGTGATAACCAAAGGCTTTGAAGTTTGAGGGAGATGACGAAGGGAGATTGACTGCTCTCTTTGGATTTGCCAGAGGGTTTGTTTTCTTCCGGTGATTGTTGAGGAGCCTTGCCTTTATCTTTTTGGAGATTTTCTGTAAAGGATGTGAATCCTTGCATTTTGGAGTGCAAAGTTTCCAATTTTCCGGGAAAGTCGATGACTTCGTCGCGTAGACACTACACCAAAATCGGATATTGGTAACGCTCAAGGTTTTTGGTAAGTAACGATTTTTAAGTGTAACTAGTTTCCTAACGTTTTATGGGCGTTAACATTGGTTTTAAAGTGTTACATTAATTTTACTTAATTTAATAATTATTTTGTTATGGTTTCTTCATTTTTTGCTCCACCAGTAAGCGTTAATAAACCGTTACACTATTAGATTTTATGAATTGGCGCAAGAAAAGCAAGTAGCGGTTGTCGCTAACCCCCATTTTTTCTTATTCGTTCCCTCCTTTTTTTTGCTCTCCCGCGCTCTGCACTCCTCCTCATTTCCCTCTTATCGATCCCTCACTCATTTATTTCTTTCCCTCCTCTCCTCTCCTCTCCTCTCATCTCCATCGTAGTCCTCTCATCTCCAGAACCCATCTCCTCTCATCCCTTTCTATCTCTCCAGACCTCTCCCAGGCACATGACCCTCTCATTGCCAGCACTGCCAAGCGCGCGAAGGAGCCCCTGGATGCCAGCAGGGCCTTCATCTTCCTCCTCGCGCCGCCGGATGCCTCCCCTGCACTAGGTACACTCCTCTCTTTCTTCTATGTTCTCTCTCTCTCTCCCTCATTCCCCATCTTTCTATTTCCTCTTTGTCTGCTTTCCTTCCTCCCCTGTCCCTCTCCTCTCCTCTGCCCTGCGCAGCCGCCTTTTCCTCCTCCCCCTCTTCTTTTTTTTTCCTTATCCTTCTCCCTTATCTCCCTTTCCCCTTTCTCATTCCACGCTCTCAGCAGCCCCCTCTCTCATTTCCCTCTCCCTTCTCCACTGATTCATTTCTCTCTTTCTTCCTTTCTTTATTTCCTCCTTATTCACTCTTCCTAGCAACTTGCCTGAGCACCCACCCATTTCACTCTCTCTCTCTCTCCTCTCTCTCTCTCTCTCTCTCTCTCTCTCTCTCTCTCTCTCTCTCTCTCTCTCATTCTTTCTGATTTCTTTCCTCCGCTCTTTGCCCAGTGGACCACCGAGCACCATCACCACCACTATTCCAGTGGACCATCGGTCAAGTGGGCCCCACGATCTTCATCATCCCTAATTTCAAGCTTGATTAGGTTTTGTTAATTGGGGGTTTTCCATTAATTAGTGTTAGATGAGTTTGTTAGCATGTTAAATTGTGCTCTGTATAGTTATTTATGCGGGTTTGTTTCTAATTCATAGGTTTTGGGCATTTTGAGCTAAGCTGTGGATTTGATCATTTTGGATTTCTTCACCCAAAGGCGAGTGAATATGTATTTATGGATATGCATGTGTTTTTATGGAACTGTAGCTTTGAAATGATTTCATTATTGTTTTAGATTTAATTGTCAAATGGTTCTGATTTATGGAAAATGAATGGGATGAATTGTGATGATGGAGATGATGAATGAAGGGGAGATTTGATATAAATTATTATACTTTGGTTTCTTCATTTAAGTTTTACTTTCAATCATAGTTATAGTGACCTGAGCTCATGAATTTAATGTAGAGGGTGAGAGATTTATGGTCAGTGATTTGATATAGAAGGCAAGGCCAAACTGAGCTGACTCATGTGATACAGCTTTTCTGCCTACTGAATTACAGGGTTTCTTTTTTTGTTTTTGGCTGAAATCTTATTTTGCATGGTTGGTAGGCTTCTTGTATGGAAGGATCATGGTGGATAGCTTTAGTACAGCTATTAGCATCTTTTTAATGAGCAGTGAGATCTGTAGACAACCCAAATGTGGTGATCAACTGAATCAAACCCAAATGTTGGAGGGTTTAGTGTGTTCTTGTTGCACCAAATTTGGTAATTAAAGAATTATAAGCATAGCCTATATTTTTCAAGTTAACAAGCCAACTAGAGGAGCATAAATCATAATGATGATATTTTAAAAAACTTAGGTTTTATGATCCACTAACCTAATCTAATTGGATCTGGGTATGAATCTTAGATTTGGGACCCTGATTGGACTTATATCCAGTCCTTGATCCAATTTAATAAGATTGGGTGTTGAGGTTGAGGTGCAAGCTATGCCCTCCACTGCTCCACCTTGGGATCCATCTCTTATTTCAATATTGCCCCATAATTTCATCATCGTTGGGTTGGTCCTATGGTTCCGACCGTTGATCTGATGTAATGGGCCATGAAATTAAAATTCTCCATATTTCAAGTTCAGGGAACTAGTTATTGTACATCATTAGCTCAGAATAAATGACAGTGATGGGGAAAATGCTAGATGGATGGCTAGGAACTGCCATATGGTGAGGGGGTGGTCAAAATGTATCATCATGTGCTTCCATCCATGATGCGGAGAGTCCAAATAGGGCTATATATATATGGTGTGTGGATCATAAAGCAGTGGACTTTTTATGAAATGATGGTGTTGGTGTATGCAGTTGTTTCTTGATTTATGGAAAATAAATGGGATGAATTGTGATGATGGAGATGATGAATGAAGGGGAGATTTGATATAAATGATTATACTTTGGTTTCTTCATTTAAGTTTTACTTTCAGTTATACTTTGGTTGCATCTTTCGGATTTTAAAAAAGAAAAACTGAAGGCATCTCTTAAGGAGAGTGTACAAGCCTTGAATCATGAAGTTGATGAGGTAGATTTGGATCTCTCTCTCTCTACCCAGTCCATTTCTTCATGATGGACAAGACTGATGGACCGCGCTCCTGCGCCTGGTCCTACCGAGGTCGGCGGACGTGGGAGTCCGTTGGGTCCGACCCTTTCGTAACCGGGGGGCAGGGGCGTGCATCAACATTTCTTTGTGTGGGTGTGCCAGATTTTCTATTTTTACTTGGAATTGCAAGTGTTGATCCGGAGATCAACTTTCGCAAGTAAAAAGGAAGTCAACTTCTTTTAAGTTTTCCATTGCACATTTATTTAAGAAAAGAGACATTTTCTTGATTTGCCGTGAAAGGCGATTTTTTTTGGCATTTATAGCCGATTTGGCATTTTATAGCCGATTTTTGGCGTTTATAGCCGATTTTGGCGTTTATAGCCGATTTACAATCCTTATCAATAATGAAAGACAAGAGTTGTAATTCTTGTCTCTTTTTAAAAAAATACAAACTACAATGAAAAGCAAGAAAGGAGGATCTAACTTCTCAGGAGATTGTGGGGGACCCGTTCAGATTGACGGTCGCAAGCCGTGTGTGGACTTCGCCATCATCCATGCAGATGAGAACAGAGGATGCTATTGATTCGCTTGGCTTGGCTATAACCTCAGGTTTTTTAGAGAACAAAGACCAAAAGGAGGTCCTATGTCCAATAAAAAGCCGAGTAGACGGACGTCTAAGCCATTTGGAGGCAGAAGGAGAAGGCAAGGACCTTGGGGGGGGTACCCCCCAAGGGACTTTCGTCACCTTGTAGCGGTGGTCGGTGTAGAACTTCTGCAGAGTTTTCTCTCTTTTCCTTCTCTGAATTTCTGTACTTTTTTCGGATCTGGGATCTGTCTCGTTTTTCCGATCTCTGTGTTTTTTCCGATCTGGATTTCTTTGGAATGCTCTCCTATTTATAAGCTTTTAGGTAGCCATTTAGGAGGGTTTATGAGCCTTAATTGTCATAAAGCTACATAAAAGGAGGAGTTACAAGATTGAATTCTTTATTTTGTAACTCCTTTTTCTTGGCTTCTGATTGGCCGAAGGAGATTGAGGGAATTTAATCGCCTTTAATCGCCATGATGGGAGGAGTTTCATGGGTTAAATGCCATGAATCTCTTGACTTGTAGCTCCCGGATGCATGTTTCTGATTGGTCCATCCAAAGAAATGGATTAATGACTGTAATAAAGCTAGTCAATTAATCGCATTAAGTGGTCGCCGAGTAGTTGAAGAGTCGCGGGCCGTGCCGCGTCTTTTGGGATTCTTCTGGCGATGATCATCGATGGATCTTCATGTAGATCGACATCGGATGACCATGTAACTTCAGGTGTTGGTTGCCAACAGCGGGTCGGTACCATCTGTCCTGTCGATTTCTTGATCGGTCGAGTAGAAAGCACACTTTGTTTTGTTGACGGGGTGACGATCAATGTTGTTTTCGATACTCTTGATGATTAACCCATGTTTTTAACGGATGTCAGAGGATTTGGTGTCTCAAAAGTATGAATTTTAGAAAATACCAGAGGCCGGACGCTTCGAATCGCGAAAAAAACGGTGAAAAACGGGGTTTCCAGGGCCCACCGGGCGATCCCGGGCCCCAGGGTCGCCGGCGACCCTGGGGGGTTTTCCCCCTTTTGTCCCGTTTTGTGTCCGTTTTTACTGTTTTTTTATTCTTTTTTCTTCTGTATTTTTCCTTGACATTTTTGATCATTTATTGGCCTGATTTCCCTGTAGAAAACCTGATGAGAATCCTTGCATTTTATTTTGCAAAGTTTCCAATTTTCTGAGAAAGCCGAAGACTTTGTCGCGCAGAGCTGCCGATTTTCCGTCAGAAGCTGAAACCGGGTCAAACGATGTCAGAATGACCTGAAATTTGGGGTGAAGCCTACTGAGCAATAAATAAGACCAACCATAGGCTTTTGTTTGATTTTTGAAGCCGTTTGGGGTCCTATCACTAGTAGACTTGCTTTTGTCGCGATGAAGATGTCGCGGTTTGATGTGCGGTCAACCGATGTCCGATTGACTTGAGATTTGACAGGGAACCTATTAGAGTCATTTTAAGATGATCCATAGGTTCTGTCTTGGAAACCATGGTCCCGGAGAGCTTCGCCGCCGAGAGGCCTGATTTGGCTTCCGAACGTCAAACTATGGTCAAATGTTGTCGAAATGACCTGAAATTTGACGTGTAGCCCTTTGTAAGCATTTTGAAGCCGTCCATGTGCTCTATCTGATGAGTGATGGCCTCGGTGGTTCTCGCCGCCGATAGGCTTGATTTAGCTGTTCGAGGGTTGATGTAGGGTCAAACATTGTCGGTTTGACTCGGAACTTGACGTGAAGCCTTTTGGAAGTATTTTGAGACCATCCATCGGCTCCGATCGAAGATTTGGTGTCTCCAATGCTTTCACCGCCGGGAGCTCCTTTTCAGTTGCCAGAGAAGCGAAGTTAGGCCAAATGATTTTGAAATGGCCCGAAACTTCTTGTGTACTCCTCTTTTGGCTGTCTTGAAGGATCTTGCAGTTTTTGTTTGATTCTGACAAGATTTGATTTTTTGGAAGTAGCATTGCCTATTTATGGCAGGTTGCAACTTCATGTAGCTCTTTGGATCTTAAAGAGGCAAAGTGACATTTTTGGTGTCAACAAATGCCCCCTCGAGGTACAGCGACGAGTTGCTTATCATTTGTAGTCGATGTGCCTCGAAGAGATTTGTGAAGGAGAGCCTGTGACTTGACCAAGAGTCTTTGAGCAGTCTTTCTTTTTGGTATTTGTAGCCTTTTGAGCTTCCAGGGAAATTTTATGGTAGTGAAAGGGATCACATACCATCTCGAGGCAAAGTTTTGAAGATGACATCAGGGATGTGGATTTGGGTTTTGACCTTGTGACCTAACAGGCTGTATGTGGCAGGTTAGGTGGTCGGGTATGGTTTTGATCGTGTGACCCAACAAACTGTATGTGGAATGTTGGGGGATCAATTTTGGTTTTGATCTTGTGACCTAACAGGCTGTATGTGGCAAGTTAGGGGATCAGGTTTTGGTTTTTGGTTTTGGTCTTGTGACCTAACAAGCTGTATGTGGCAAGTTAGGAAACCAGGTTTTGGTTTGATTTTTGTGGAATATCAATTTCAAAATTTTGGCTCAATTTGGTAGATGAGGCTGGATGGTTTGATTTTTGGAAGCTCATGGGGCTTAGAATTCTTTTTTGTATGGTCGAATCAACTCAAAAGAGGCATGGAACCATTTTTGTATACTCTTGGTAAGAGGGATTTCTCTTTCACTAAAAGCCCAAATTTTTTTTTTTGTGTGCCTGGGTGGTCAAACCTGGCTCATATGGGCTAACCGATGGCACCTTAAGCTTTTGAAATGGCTTAGCTCCTATGGTGTCATTTTTGTAAAGAATATCCAAAAATATCTCATTTGGATAGAGAATATCTAAGAATATCTTTACTTGGAGAGAATCTCTCATGTTCCCTTTATTTTGGGAGAGAATATCTCAAGATATCTTTCTTTTGGGAAAGAATCCTTCATTGATCCTATCTTTTGGGAGAAAATCTCTCATTGATTTCTTTTTGGGAGAGAATCCCTCAAGATATCTTTCTTTTGGGAAAGAATCCTTCTAATCTCTTTCTTTTGGTAAGGTTACTAATTAGTAACACTTACCTCTTTCTTCTTTCCTTCTTTGGTTTGCTCTCTTCTATAAAAACAAGGAGGAGGTTGGATCTCTTGCTCTTATTGCTTTCTTTTGCAACAATCCCAAGAGGGCTTCAAGATCAAGAGTTCTTCTTCTTCAAGATCTTCAAGACTTTTCTTCTTCTTCTCCATCAATTGCTTCCAGTAAGTTCCCTTTTTCAAGAAAACCCCATTGTACGAAAAAAAGTCCTTCCTTTCTTTTTGTTTCTTTCTTTTCTTTTCATGGGATTTTTCCATGTTCTGATTTGCCTTTTGTTTCTGCTTTTCTTTTTTTTTTTTTTTAGCAGAGGAAGACTTGGTGATGCCTGAGGTTCCAGTCGATGAGGTGGTGACGGATCCTGTCGGCGCACCTGAAGAAGAACCGAGGGGCTCTGGAGTGAATCCAGAGTCTCCAATTGGTATGACTTCTTTTGCTTTCTTTTTTTTTGTGTCTGTGACTTAGTTTGCTAACATTTTTCTTGTTAGCTGACTTGCCACAGGATTCCGATGACTTTGAACCATCGATGGATGCAAATGTTGATGATGCTTCCGATGAGTTCATGAAGGAAGAGAGTCTTCCGCCAGTCGTCGAAGAAGGTATTTTGTAGTGATAACCCTGATAATGATTTTCAAACAGGATTATATTCATACCTTTTTGTGTTTCTTTGGCAGGTTTTGAAGTGACAGAGGAGGATCCGTCGCTTCCAGAGCAAGGGATGCCAGAGGTTGATCCAGAGGTAGAGACTCCTGGGACCAGTTCTGACAATGTTGAGGAGATACCTAGTGCTAAGGTTCCTTCCCGAGCAGGAGCAGCTTCAACTGGAAAGAGTTCTTTTGTTACTCTTCCAACAGGTGATGACATGAGTAGCCGACCAACGGAGTTGGGCGAATCTTCAGCTGGACCATCTCTTCTTTTTGCGAAGAAGGTGGTGGTGCTAGTTCTGAGCTCTTGGATTGAGACTCTGTTTTCTGGGCACTTAGATGCCGGATTTGGGATGATCCAGCATGTGCGTGAGATTCTTGGGGATGCCGAAGAGGCTGGTCTGGATGTCACAAGTGCCAGGGCGATCGTTGATAGGATCATTGAGCTGGGTGACAGGTGGTTTGAGACCATGGGTTTTCCTGACGACCAGTTCTTCAAGGAGATGTTCCTGGACCCTACGGATAAGGCTCAGTCTAACCTGGATGAGGCTACAGAAAGCAGGAGCAGGTAGTCCGAGAGAAGAACTTAGAAGAGCTAACCATCATTGGGCTGACACATGACCTTAACATCCTTGATAGGGAGGTCGATGAGGCCAGGAAACGTCTTGAGCATCTGCAGGCACAAGTTGCTGCCAAGTGGGCCGCAATAATAGAGGCTCGTGACAGGGAGAGTGCTCTGATTCGCTGGGTTGCAGATGCCCATCGAGTTCTTAAAAGGAAGTCTGAAGAGAACAAACAATGGCAAACTGCTCGGGGGTAGCTTCCTGGTGCGAAAGAAGGGTTTCAACCCACCCCAGCATCTCATGGCAAGTTCCTGAAGAAGCGTGCCTTGGAATCCCTGACGGCTGAGGCCAAAAGTTTGCTTGAGGAGCTGAACTCTTGGCCGGAGACCATTTTTTATTGAGCTCCTGTTTTTTTTAACAGAAACCATCCTTCTTTTTTTTTTAGTACCACTTGTATTTTTTTTTGTACTTTTCTTTTTTTGTAGTGCTTGTGAACACTTTCTTTTTTTTTTGGTACCACATGTATTTTTTTTGTACTCTTTTTTTTTGTTTTTTTGTTATCCCTACGCTCACTTGAATCTTTTTGTGATAAAAGTAATTGCTAAATGGGATGCCTCCTTTTTTTTTGTTTTCCCTACGCTTACTTAAATTTTTTTGTGATAAAAGTATTTGCTAAATGGGATTTGATCAAAAGCTTGTCATTTTGTGAAAATCTTTTGTCAAATGATTGTTTTGGCATGGAAGCCAGATTTTGTTTGTGGCATGGAAGCCGATTTTGGCATGAAAGCCAGCTCTTTTGTGGCATTGATAGCCGAGTTTTTTATTTGTGGCATCTATAGCCGATTTTTGGTGGCATTGATAGCCGGTTTGTTTTGTGGCATCTATAGCCGGTTTTTGGTGGCATTGATAGCCGAGTTTGTGGCATTGATAGCCGGGTTTTTTTTTTAAAGCCAATTCTTGTTGTTTGTGGCATTGATAGCCGGTTTTGTTTTGTGGCATTGATAGCTGGTTTGTGGCATTTATAGCCTGTTTTGGTGGCATCTATAGCCGGTTTGTGGCATTTATAGCCTGTTTGGTTTTCAAAAAATGCAAGTATCAACTAAAAGTCGCCTCCCTGCTGAATGTTCTTGCAAGTATCGATGGAATGTCTCATCCTTGCTCATTCGGTTGCGAGTTCGGTTGCGAGTATCGATGGAATGTCGCATCCTCGCGGATTTGGGTGCAAGTATCGATGGAATGTCGCATCCTTGCTTTTCAAAAATTTTGGTTTTACGGGTACTGACTTGAGGTCGTTTCCCCACGATTCTTGAAATTTGTGGTTTTCTCGAACCTTTGGGTTATGGATATCAACTGAAATGTTGCGTCTCCAAGGCTTTTTTTTTTTTTAGGTTTTTTCGAACCTTTGAAATTTGGGTTGTGGATATCAACTGAAATGTTGCATCTCCACGGTTTTGGATTTTGCAAGTATCGACGAAATGTCGCTTCCCTGCAATTTTGGAAGTGTCGAACGTGGTTCGTATGCTTCCGATTTGTGCAAGTATCAACTAAGCGTCGCTTCCCCGCGGTTTTTTTTTTTTTTGAAAAACCTTTTTTTTTTTGTTTAAAGACACGAGGGTCATAAGTTTTGACCTAAAACCCTTTTGGCGGTAAAAGGCAGGGTGGACTAAGGTGGAAATCCCTGAATCCGGATTTTGTTTCAAACCATGAATTTTGGGTTCAAGGGTTGAAAATTTTGGTCAAGTTAGGGAAAGGTTCCTAAACTTGGATTTTTTTTTTGAACAATGAAACGATGAAAGTAAGCATTGTTTAAATTTCTAGAAATTTCAACATTTGATATGAAAATTCTAAAAAGAGGTGGGTTTAGCGAGCGTGTACCTGGAAACCGGTTTTTGCCGTACAGGCATTGCTCTTACCCAGTTGGGTAAGTCTTCAAGGGTAGTACCGCTTTAAGAACTTGCCGTTGATGGGCAGCATACATCTGTCACCTTCCATGTTTAGGAGTGCGTATGCGCCGTTGGAGAAAACCTTGTCGATGACGTAGGGTCCCTCCCATTTTGGCTCAAATTTGCCTTTGGACTTGTGAGCGAAGACCATTGGTCTTTTTACCGCAAGGACCAAGTCACCCTTTTTGTAGGCGCGTTGCCTGACCTTTTTGTCGAAAGATCCTGCCATGCGTGCTTGGTAAAGTTCAATGCTTTGTTGAGCTTCGAGCCGTCTCTCATCGAGATTGTCCAGCTCATGGAGTCGCAATTTGACATTGCTTTCTTGAGTCATGTCATTTGTAAGGATATCCTCAAGGAAGGAATTTGTACTTCCAAGGGCACGACAGCTTCGCATCCATAGACCAAGGAGAATGGTGTGTTATGGGTTGGTCCTCGAACGGTGGTTCGATAGGCCCACAAAGCTTCAGACATTTTGTCGCTCCAGTCCCTTTTGTGACTAGAGACCATTTTTTTGAGGATTTTGCAGAGTGTCTTGTTGAAAGCTTCTGCTAACCCGTTTGCTGCCGGATTGTATGGAGTCGAAGGACAGCTTTGGATTTTGTATTTGTCGCAGAACCTGTAGAATCGATGATCCCGGAATTGTGGTCCGTTATCATGGACGAATCTTTTAGGTATGCCGAAACGACAAATGATGTTGGTGCGCAGGAACTGAAGGACTGATGAGGTCTTCATTTCGTTGAACGCAAATGCTTCTGACCACTTGGAGAAATAATCCGTAGCGGCGAAGATGAAGCGATGACCTTTGCTCGAAGGGGGAGAAATAGGACCTGTGATGTCCATACCCCAGGCTTCGAAAGGCCATGAGATCGCTGTAGGATGCAGCCATTCTGGAGGCATGTGAATGTAATCTCCATGAACTTGGCATTGTTGGCAGCGCTTAGCAAATTGCATTGCGTCAGCTAGCATGGTAGGCCAGTAATATCCTAACCTTTTTATCTGATCATAGAGCTTGGGACCATCCTGATGAGCTCCGCAAAGACCAGCATGAACTTCTTTGAGTGTTTCTTCAGCCTCTTGTTGTGACAAGCAGTGTAGAAGTACTCCGTTGAAGGATTTCCTGTAAAGGATTTTTGAAGGAATATCCAAATGAAAGCTTGGGGTTCACCTTTGGATGCTTACCGTTCTTTTGGATCTTCAGGTTGGATTCCGAACATAATGTAATCAATGAACGGATCCCTCCAGTCGCCGATTGAAGTTTGAAGGATTGAAATCCGACTTCCAACCACTTGGTGGTATTCAGCAACAGCTTGGTGTGTGTTAAGAGAAGGAAGGATTCTTCTTTCGCACACTGTGATTTGCATGTTTTCCCCTTCCTGGGTTGCCATGGATGCGGCAAGTCCAACTAGGGCATCTGCACGTATGTTTTCACCTCTACGAATGTGGGTGATGTGACAGATGTCAAACTTTTGCAGAAGTGATTGTGCCTCGTTGTAGTAAGGCAGCAAATCTGGCTTCCTGACTTCAAATTTCTGATTCATCTGGTTGACGATCAGTTGAGAGTCTCCAAAGACTTCCAGTATGGTGATACCGGATTCGATGGTGAGTTCCAATCTTAGGATCAGAGCTTGATATTCAGCTGCATTGTTGTGCATGGTTCCAGTAGCAAGAAAGCGTGTGGAATCATATATTTGTCGGGGCTAACAAAGAGGATGCCAACTCCCGAGATCAGCTGTCTTTTTTCATTTGTCCTGGTTGCACCGTCAAAGTACATGTCCCAGGAGGCACTTAGCGAGAAAGTCTCCACATTGTAGACTGGTTCGTCTGGGAGGTCATCTCTGAGCGGAGAATCTTTAGGCAATGGATGCTCTGCGAGGAAGTCCGCTAGAGCTTATTGTTTGATTGCCTTTTGTGGTACATACCTAATATCAAATTATGACAGAAGGATGGACTATTTTGCCAGTCGAGCATTGAGAGAACCTGCCTTTGTGACAAGGACCTTCAAGAGGTTGACTCTCGAGACCAGGTATACTGTGTTGGAAAGCAAGTAGTGACGCAGCTTTTGTACGGCGAACATCACTGCAAGACATTCTTTTTCGACTGGAGAGTAGCGATGCTTTGCACCTACTAGCATGCGGCTGAGGTAATATAGAGCAGTTTCTTTTCTTTGATCATTTTCTTGCGCAAGCAGAGCTCCCAAAGAGTGATCAAGGGCTCTTATGTACAAGATGAATGGTTTTCCAGTGGTATGAGCAGTTAATGTTGGATACCGCGATCACTGAGAGGGGGGGGGTGAATCAGTGATTTCTAAAAATAGGTCCAATTCAACAACAAAACAAGTCAAATCACACAATGACACCAGATTTAACGTGATTCACCGAAAGGCTACGTCCACGGTTCAAAGTCTGTCCGAACACCAATCCGGGACAGATCTGAGTCTTATTTAGTCGCACCAACGACAAAGAGCACCAACCCTTAGTTTCAGATAGCACCAACTATCTAGGAAGCACCGACTCCCTTTACAATTTATCTGCACCCACAGATAGGATCACCAAACCCCAGACACCAAGCACCAACTTGATGTAAAAACTGAATAGAAGATTAAATTCTGTCTACAGCCCTTCCCCTCTACAATTCTCTCTCTCTCAATCCCTTACAAATTGAAAATAAAGCATAAACAGAGAGACACTTAACTCATGGACGAATCACCATCTTCTAGAGCATAATCTCGTCCACAATTGCTGTAGAAAACGTCACCACATCAGCACACAGCAACACACACCAGCAGCTTCTTCTTTCTCTCAAGAACTCTCTAAAACTCTTCTCTATTCTTTCTCTCTTCTGGTGTCTTTAGAACGACCCATACATGCCTTTTTATAGGTTTTAATAACCCTTAATTGTATTCAAAACAGGCTACAATTCGTTTAGAAAGAGTCCCAAATGAAATAGATAAGAGTGCTGAATTTTCGTGCAAAACTTCTAATTCTGCGCAACTCTGGTTCCCGTGCTCGGTCGACATCCTGGCTTGCTCGGTCGACCGAAGACACTGACTGGAATAGACAACTTTTGAGCTCGGTCGACATCCTGGGGTCCTGGTCGACCGAAGACACACTGTGTCACGAAAATAACTGAGAGGTGCCTGAAACTGTTTTCTGCAGGTTTCTTCTTGCTCGGTCGACCGCATGGGGTGCCCGGTCGACCGCGTGCTCTGCTTCAGGAATTCTGAATTCCTGACTGTTTCAATTCTATTTCTTCTTTTCAGCTCTGTCAACACTAGCCTACTATCATCATGCTTGTGACAATGTGTTGACAATAATTCCAACTCAAATCAATACTTGAGATACTAATTCTTCAATTCATCAAAAGACTTCTCAAGTCATCTCAAATTCCAACAATCTCCCCCTTTGGAATTGTTGGCAACACTATTGGAACTTCAACACTCACTTGGAATCAATTCTGAAATTCTGAAATAACAACCATGCACTGTCAACAATCTCCCCCTAGCTTTCATAGCATAACATCTCTCCTTGCTATCATAGCATAACATCTCTCCCCCTTTGACAACAAGTCCAAAGGGACCAAACCGAGGAGCGAATAGGATATTCAATTAATGCATTGCTCCCCCTTTCAAGCACAACTCCTATGGTTTAGGAGAGTGAGTAACTCCTAACTTTTTCCGGAGATACTCAAAGACCTCCTTTGGCAGAGGTTTCGTGAAAATATCAGCCACTTGCTCAGTTGTTGGAACATATTCCAACTTGACCTCTCCATCAGCAACTTTATCTTTAAGGAAATGATAACGAATTGCTACATGCTTTGTTCGAGAGTGCTGAACAGGATTCTTAGATATATGAATTGCACTCGTGTTGTCACATAGGATCGGCGTAGGATCCGTTATAGGAACTCCTAGATCAGAGAGCATTTGCCGCATCCATAACACTTGCGTACAACAAGTTGCCGCTGCAATATATTCCGCTTCCGCTGTCGAAAGGGATACTGAGTCTTGCTTCTTACTATGCCAAGCAACTAATCTTTCTCCAAGATAAAATGCGCCGCCGCTAGTACTCTTGCGATCATCTACGCATCCAGCCCAATCGGCATCAGAATATGCAACAAGAGTGAAGGATTTTCCTTTGGGATACCAGATACCAAGCTCCATAGTACCTTTCAGATATCGAAAGATTCTTTTCACTGCTGTAAGGTGCGTTTCAGTTGGTGCTGCTTGAAAACGTGCAACCATACATACTGCTTGTAGAAGATCTGGTCTTGTAGCAGTCAAGTAGAGCAAGCTTCCTATCATAGAGCGATAGGTGGTATGATCAACGGACGAGGCCTTATCATCTTTGCTAAGCTTCGTGTTCGTTGACATTGGTGTGCTCACTGGCTTGCTGTCTTCCATATTGAACCGTTTCAGCATTTCCTTAATGTACTTCATTTGTGATATGAAGATACCATGTTTCAGCTGCTGAACTTGTAAACCAAGAAAGAACTTTAGTTCTCCAAGCATCGACATTTCAAATTCTTTCTTCATTTCTTCAGCAAAATTCCTGCACATCTCCTCATCATTGCCACCAAAGATTATGTCATCAACATAAACAATGACAACCAGCTGTTTGCTTAACTCAGTTTTGACATACAGATTGCTATCAACCATTCCTTTTCCAAAACCGATCTTGCGGAGATAGAGATCCAGCCTTGCATACCAAGCCCTTGGCGCTTGTTTCAGTCCATAAAGAGCCTTTTTCAACTTGCACACTAGATCTGAATTTTTGCTGATGAGAAAACCATCAGGTTGCTCAATGTAGACCTCTTCTTCAAGTAAACCATTCAAGAAGGCCGACTTTACATCCATCTGAAATACCTTGAAGGTTTTGTATGCTGCCAATGCAAGAAACATACGAATAGCTTCCAGACGAGCCACAGGTGCAAAGGTCTCTTCAAAATCTATGCCTTCTACTTGAGCATAGCCTTTACAAACCAACCTTGCTTTGTTTCTAATGACTTGACCATCTTCATTCAGCTTATTCCGAAAGACCCATTTAGTACCAATAACATTCTTATCAGTAGGTCTAGGAACAAGTTCCCATGTTGAGTTCTTCTCAATTTGCTCCAACTCCTCATGCATAGCTTTCAACCAACTATCATCGAGACTGGCTTCAGCCACAGTCTTGGGTTCAATGGTGGACACAAGTGAGTAATTGCTAACTACACTTTGTCTAGTTTGAACGCCTGCCTTAGGATCTCCAATGATTTGATCCTTAGGGTGTTGCTCTACCCAAGTGCTGTGCTTCTTAGGTGAAGTATCTTCTGAGTCATCCTTTGATTTCTCAGAATCATTAGATTCAGCCATCTCATCATCAATCTCACTCGAGTCCTCATAAACTGGACTGTCATTATGAGTTGCATTCTTTGGTTCAATATTCTCATCTATTCTCACATCAGCACTTTCTATGATTTTTCTGGTTCTTTTGTTAAGACACCTATATGCCTTGCTAGTAGAGGAGTAACCCAGAAATATACCTTCGTCAGCTCTTTCTTCAAATTTGCCCGGATTTTGTTCGAGCCGCTTGATGTAACACTTGCTGCCGAAGACTTTGAAGTGCTTGACTGTTGCTTTTCTTCCAAACCATAGCTCATAGGGAGTTTTGACTTCATGTGGCCTGATCAAGCATCGGTTTTGAATGTATACAGCCGTATGAATTGCCTCTTTCCAATACTTGTCAGCCATCTTGCTTTCACTTAGCATCGTACGAGCCATCTCTTGTACGGTGCGATTCTTCCGTTCCACAACTCCATTTTGCTGTGGAGTTCTAGGGGCTGAGTACTGTCTTTGAATGCCATGATGTTCACAATATTTAGTGAAACTCTTCAGATGTGAACTCGCCTCCACGATCAGACCTTAAAATCTTGATACGTTTTTCCAATTGATTTTCAACCTGTGCTTTAAACACTTTAAAAACAATCAAGTGCTTGATGCTTATGCTTAAGAAACAATACCCATGTCATACGAGTATAATCATCAATGCATAACATGAAATACTTATCTCCATTGGTGCTTTGAGTTCGCATCGGTCCACAGAGATCAGTGTGCACTAGCTCAAGAGGTTTCTTGGAATGATGCTCCTTTGACTTGAACATAACCCTCGTTTGCTTTCCCTTTTGGCAAGAGTCGCAAATGGGATTGGAAGGCTTTTCAACTTTAGACATGCCTCTTACAGCCTTTGAATTGCAAATCTTTGACATGTTGTCAAAGCTTAGATGCCCAAGGCGTTTGTGCCACAACCAACTTTCCTCTGTCCGACTCATCAAGCAGGTCTTTTCAGCTCCATCTGACAATGTATAGAGATTTCCAGCAATTCTTGATCCAGTTGCCACTGTTTTGCCGTTGCTACTCTTCTTGATGGCAAACCCATTCTTTGTGAAGATAACTTCGTGACCCTTGTCACAGATCTGGCTCACACTAAGCAGATTGTGTCTCAATCCAGACACATATAAGACTTCTTCCGATCTGATCTTGTTTGCCATAAGCTGAATAACACCTTTTCCGCAGATTTTGGCACCATCATTGTTGCCAAACTTCACTGAACCGCCTTCATAGTGCTGTAATTTGATGAATTTCTCTTTATCACCAGTCATATGGCTTGAACAACCACTATCAAGGACCCATGGTGCTGCCTTCTTTTGTGCATTGAATGCCATTTGCACAATGAGAGATTCTTTGGGACTTTCTGCACTTTGCTTTGCTCTCCAAGCCTTGACTAACTTGGGTTTCTTTTCAACCTGAAATTTGTTAGCAATAGGCAACCTACAATCCCTAGCCAAGTGTCCATAATTATGACACATATAGCACTCAATTTTGTGGCTACTTAGGATTGAAAAAGGATTCCTAGTCACAAATGGGCTGTTTCTTACATAGAATTTGCAATCAGCTCTTTTATGTCCAAACATATTACAATGAAAGCAATAACCATAGAATTTATATCTTCTTTGTGGCTGGTTAGTCTTCATTACCTTTCTAACAGGAATGGACTCCTTTCTAGGTTGAGTGGGCTTCATAGAGTTAGAAGATGCAGTGACTTGCTTCACAAACTCTTTCTTTTCAGGAGGTGCAATCTTAGAGGATTCTCCTTTCTCAAATCCTAGACCAAATCTGAAGTGGGCAGGTCTTTGAACTTTCAGTAGTTCATTGAGTTTCATAGTCCCTTCAATCGCTTGGAGCGCTTTGAGTTTTTTGCTATTTTCCAAATTTTCAGCCTTTGCTCTAGCGATCTCAGTTTCAAGTTTCATAGCCTCGTCCTTTTTGATACTTATTTGGTTTTCAAGGACTTCTACCATTCTTTTATATTCTTCTACTTGAGTTTTCAAAGCAATAATAGAACTTTCAGATTCATGGAGAAGTTTCAGATTTTTTCTTACTTGATTTGCGTTCCATGCTTAGCTCCTCAAGTGCGGCTATGAGTTCCTCTTCAAGATTGACTTCAGCCTCCTCTTCTTCTTCCGGATCTAGCTCTTCTTCTTCTTCAACAGTGACCATGAAGAGAGCTTCGGTTGATTCATCATCGTCTGAAGTTTCAGACGTGCTGTCATCTTGTTGACATAGAAAGTTTTTAGCTTTGCCCCTTTTTCTGAAATTTCTCTTTCCTTTACTCTTTTCAGCATAAGAGTCATTATCATTGTCTTCTTTTAGCGGACACTTCGCAGCAAAGTGACCAATACCTCCACAATTGAAGCATTTAAAGGGTAGCTTCCCTTTGTACTTGCCATTGCTTCCTTTCTTCAATTTTCTAACAAATTGAGCCTCAAGCTCATCATCATCAGAATCAACATCATGACCAGCAGTCTCTTTTGCCTTTTTCTGAACTTTGAAGGCCGCTTCTTTATCAGATGAAGACGTCTTTCCTATGCGCATCTCATAGGCAGTTAGAGAACCATGTAATTCATCCATGGAAAATGCATTCAGATCTTTGGCTTCTTCAATGGCTGAGACTTTTGAATCAAACCGGGGAAGAAGAGATCTTAGAACCTTTTTGACGATGACCGGCTCTTTAATCTCCTCCCCTAGTCCACGGATGTCATTCGTGACTTCATTCACTCGTTGCATATACGAGTCAACATTCTCGCTTTCCTCCATGCGAAGAGACTCGAATTGAGAGCGATGAGTTTGCAATTTGGCTTCTTTAATCTTCTCATCACCTTCATGTATGCTTTACAACTTGTCCCAAATTTCCTTGGCTGTTTTGCATGCAATTACTTTGACAAGCTCGCTGTCCACAAGGCCACTAAAGAGTGCATTCTGCGCCTTGGAGTCGTTGTCTGCCAACTTCTTCGATGCTGTATCATTGGGTACGGTGGCAGCATTGTAACCGGCTCTGACAGCCTCCCAAACATCATAGCCAAGTGATTTGATGAAGGCTTGCATCCTAATCTTCCAAAAAGAGTAATTAGAACCATCAAACAGAGGTGCTTTCATATTCCCTGTATTGACTGCCATGTGATTTGACAAGAGATCACCCTTAGCGTATTAAACTGATCAAGGGAACCTCGCTCTGATACCAATTGTTGGATACCGCGATCACTGAGAGGGGGGGGTGAATCAGTGATTTCTAAAAACAGGTCCAATTCAACAACAAAACAAGTCAAATCACACAATGACACCAGATTTAACGTGGTTCACCGAAAGGCTACGTCCACGGTTCAAAGTCTGTCCGAACACCAATCCGGGACAGATCTGAATCTTATTTAGTCGCACCAACGACAAAGAGCACCAACCCTTAGTTTCAGATAGCACCAACTATCTAGGAAGCACCGACTCCCTTTACAATTTATCTGCACCCACAGATAGGATCACCAAACCCCAGACACCAAGCACCAACTTGATGTAAAAACTGAATAGAAGATTAAATTCTGTCTACAGCCCTTCCCCTCTACAATTCTCTCTCTCTCAATCCCTTACAAATTGAAAATAAAGCATAAACAGAGAGACACTTAACTCATGGACGAATCACCATCTTCTAGAGCATAATCTCGTCCACAATTGCTGTAGAAAACGTCACCACATCAGCACACAGCAACACACACCAGCAGCTTCTTCTTTCTCTCAAGAACTCTCTAAAACTCTTCTCTATGCTTTCTCTCTTCTGGTGTCTTTAGAACGACCCATACATGCCTTTTTATAGGTTTTAATAACCCTTAATTGTATTCAAAACGGGCTACAATTCGTTTAGAAAGAGTCCCAAACGAAATAGATAACAGTGCTGAATTTTCGTGCAAAACTTCTAATTCTGCGCAACTCTGGTTCCCGTGCTCGATCGACATCCTGGCTTGCTCGGTCGACCGAAGACACTGACTGGAAACAAACAACTTTTGAGCTCGGTCGACATCCTGGGGTCCCGGTCGACCGAAGACACACTGTGTCACGAAAATAACTGAGAGGTGCCTGAAACTATTTTCTGCAGGTTTCTTCTTGCTCGGTCGACCGCATGAGGTGCCCGGTCGACCGCGTGCTCTGCTTCAGGAATTCTGAATTCCTGACTGTTTCAATTCTGTTTCTTCTTTTCAGCTCTATCAACACTAGCCTACTATCATCATGCTTGTGACAATGTGTTGACAATAATTCCAACTCAAATCAATACTTGAGATACTAATTCTTCAATTCATCAAAAGACTTCTCAAGTCATCTCAAATTCCAACAGTTAACACTGGAGGTTTTGTCAGATATGACTTGATGTCTTGGAAAGCAGCTTCACAGTCAGCATCCCAGACAAAGTTTACACCTTTTTTCATCAACCGGGAGAATGGACGGCATTTCCCCGAAAGATTGGAGATGAACCGTCTGATGTAGGCCAATCTCCCTTGAAGCCCTTTGAGTTCTCTCAAGGTTCTTGGAGAGGGCATTTCTAGAATGGCTTTGACTTTTATAGGGTCAAGCTCTATTCCAGCTTTTTGAACTAAGAGTCCAAGGAACTTACCCGACGAGACGCCGAAGAAGCATTTCAAAGGATTCATTCGCAGTTTGTGTTTGCGAAGCCGGAGGAAGACTCCTCGAAGGTCTTTGAGATGATCTTCTTTTCTTTTGCTTTTGACGGCGAGGTCATCAACGTAACATTCAACCGTCTTGTGTTGCATATCTTGGAATATTTTCATCATAGCCCTCTGATATGTGGCACCAGCATTTTTCAGACCAAATGGCATGACAGTGTAGCAATACACGCCAAATGGGGTCCGAAAAGATGTATGTTTTTCATCTTCAGGATGCATCTTTATCTGATTGTAGCCAGAGAAACCATCCATAAATGTCATTCGCTCGAATCCACAGGTATTATCAATCATTACTGAAAGTCCTTGCGGGAGTCCAAGATCCTAACCCTAGAGGGGGGGTGAATAGGGTGAGCTACTAATAGTGACTAACTATGACCAATTTTAATTTTCTATAAACTTACTAGTCACTAGTGATGATAACAAGCACAATGCGGAAGCTAAATACATACAATCATCACAAGAGCATGCACCACAACACAATATTTATAGTGGTTCGGCCAACGTGCCTACATCCACTACCGGCTTGTGCTCTCACACCCCACCGGATTTCCACTAATATGCTTTTCCAAAAGGCTAAGCAATAACCTCTACAACTATGCTTTTCTAGGCTAAGCAATAACCTTACAATGTGCTTTTATAGGCTAAGCAATAACCTTTACACAATGCTTTTATATGGCTAAGCAATAACCTTACAATCAAATGACTTCTCTCAAAGAAAGTGTTTTCACAAAACACTCTAAGAGATTACAATCAAGCTCAAAGTTACAATGCCTCTTTAATAGGCTAATTTGAAAGTGAAAACTAAACTCACACAACACACTAATGAGTGCAAAGATGTATGCTAATGAGGTGTGTGTGTGACAACTTCAATCAAGTTTAAAAAGTAAAGTCCAATGAATATATGCTCAAAGCAATTCAAAGATTAAAGCACATAGAAAGAATTGATTGAAGTTTAAATGCAAATCACATGAACAAATACTAACTTGTTGATGATTTAAAAAATAAAGGCTCACAAGTTGTATGAAATTAATTTGGCTTAAACATGTGATGCATTTGTAGTGTTGTTTTCAAAAACAAGATTTAACAAAGGTTTTAAAAAGATTGAAAACAACAATGATGATTCAAACAAGTTAAATTAACATGTTATAAATAAATCAAAGTTTTAAACATAACATGTTTAACAAAGTTTAAAACTAAACTAAGTTTGAATCAAAGAAAAGAATTCATTACAACTTAATATCAAAGATTGAATGGAAGTAATGAATTCATTTCATCATAGTTATCATGCTAAAAACATTTACCAAAGATTTAAAACCAAGCATGAAACATATGATTAAATTAAGCAAAGCTTACTTGGAGATTTAACTTCATGATCCAAGCTTTAGCTTCCTTAATGACCTTCTTAATCCCCTTGGTTCATCCCCTTTATCTTCTCTTCAAACACCTCCAAGAAGGCTCCAAGTTTCCTCAAAAGTTCCAACCTTTTTCAATGGGAATGAACCCCTTTTTATACTCAAAAGTTGAGTTCCTGCGTGTCCTCGGTCGACCCCCAGCTTGGCTCGGTCGACCGACTCTTAACGGTCAAAAATCGGACCGTTTGAAAAATGCTCAACGGACACTTTCTCGGTCGACCCACAGTGTCTTCGGTCGACCGAAGGCATGGGTTCGGTCGACCGACCACACTGCGGGTCGACCCGAGCCCAAGGACCAAAAATCCCATTTTTTGCATATTTAAAGAGATTTCTTTGTGGGATCTTTGGGCCACTAAATCAAGCTTGGAAACATGATTTTAAATCATTCTAAATATTTTAAAATCATGAAACATAAAAAGCCACAAATCATTTGAAACTTTAAAACTTAGGCTAAGCTTGAATTTTGAAATTCCTTTTACAAAATCAATTGCATCCAAAATTAAAACCAATTCATGCATAAAACATGAGTTTTACCATATTTTAAAAACAATGCATGGATAAAGTAAGATTTCAATGTTTTCTAAATAATGCAAGTGTGAGAAATCAAATGATGATTAAAATGATATGCATCCATCAAATTGCAATACACAAAATTCCTAACAATTACCTCTGGTATGGGGAGCGGAAATTCATCTTTTGGGCATGCGCCATTCAGGTCTCTATAGTCAATACAGACCCTGATCTGCCCATTTTTCTTTGTCACGGGGACAATGTTGGCCAACCATTCAGGATGTTGTTCCTCACGGATGAAGCCGACGCTTTTGAGTTTTTGAACTTCTTGTTCAATTTTATCCATCACATCTGGACGGAATCTTCTTTGGCCTTGCTTGACAGGCTTGATGTCTTCTTGAAGATTGAGTTTATGGACCGCTATTTTGGGGTCTAAGCCAGGCATTTCAGCGTAAGACCATGCAAAGCAATCAACGAACTCACGAAGAAAGGCGATATACTCAGGTAACTCATCATCCTTTATATTCTTGCTTATGAATACAGGACGTGGGTTATCTGGTGTTCCCAAGTCTATCTTTTGAACAGGATCTTCTGTTGGAAGGTTCGAAGGTGGTTCCTCCACAATATTTTCGGAGGCTTCCAGCTCAGCGAAACCTTCTGGGGTTTCAAAGGCATTTCCAGACCAAGGTTTTGTTCCTTTCCACGGGTCTTCTTGATCGGTAATTTTCCCAAGGCTTGCTATGAGATGATCCCAATCGCCTGTTGAAACCGGGTCGAAGTAGACTACTTCTTTTGGAGATGAGGGTTCTTCTGGGTCAGAAGACCACACGTCTGTGCCATCGGACAACTCCTCTTCATTTTCGGAGAAATCGTGCCAATTGGATGAGCTTCCTGGATCTTTGTCAGGTGACTCATCAAAGAGATATCCAGGGAGATCGATGTCTTCATGGACTTGAGATGTTGAGGCTTGGTCAGTATATTGACTTTTAAGCCTTTGTGTCAACTGTCTCAGGGGAGTGTCGGGATCATACCTTAACCCGTGTGAAGACTTTTCTACATAGTCGTAGAGTCTCCAATCTTCCAGCTGGCTTTTGGTCAAGACGGGCCCCAATGGCGTGAGAATACCGTGTCCTTCTCCCAAACCGACTGGGTTTTGAGCGTCATAGCCCATTTTCTTCATAATAGCTTGTGCCACAGAACTATATAAGGATAGTTGAGGCATACCTTTATTTTGGAAAGGTTCAAGCATAGAGTTTGATGAAGAAGCATCCGATCTATGGAAGAAGATCGGTTTTTCCTTTGCTGAAGTTGCTGGAACAACGAAGGAAGCTGACGTAGGATCTTCTATGTCAGAAGTTGTCTCCATTGGAGTGAGAGCAGGCTGAACTTGCTGAGTGTCAGCTTGGCTTGACAATGTGTCGTCTTCTGGCTCTGAATCCGAATCCGTGTCTTGCATGATAGACACGAAAGAGACAACAAATTTTCCCCCAGGCTTTTGCTTTGCCTTCTTCACTTTAGTTGTGATGACCAAAGGCTTTGAAGGTTTGAGGGAGATGATGAAGGGAGTCTGAATGCTCTCTTCGGATTTACCGGATGATTTATTTTCTTCCGGCAATTGTTGAGTAACCTTGCCTTTATCTTTCTGGGGATTTTCGGCAAAGGGTGCTGTGTGCTTATCCTCTTCTTCTTTTCACCTTCATGCATCTGTGAGTCTGCGAAGTGGACTTCTTTACCTTTGAAGGGTTTTCTGTCCGCAAAGACTTGATGTATCATGCCGTCGTCGCCAACAAACTTGATGCATTAATGTAGAGTTGAAGAGACAACACCATTCTCGTGGATCCAAGGGCGTCCGAGAAGGATGTTGTAGCATGAAGGGGTTTTTATTGCATACACAGTGACCTCAGAAATAAGATCACCGATCTGCAACTTGAACCTGATTTTGCAGATAGGCCTTTGAGTACTCCCATCGTATCTAAAGATAGATACAGATGTGTGGCTCAGCTTGTTGGGTGGGATGCCCAACTCTTCGAAAGCCGATGTGGAGATGAGGTTGAGTGCAGAACCTGGGCCGATCTGAACCTGTGCATAAGCATTTCCTTGATGTACCCTGTGAAGTACAGGGGTCGGTTGTGCCTGGTTTCGCCAAGTAGGAGGTCATCCTTTGTGAAGGCGATGGTTGCACTGGCTGCTTTTTAACCGAGAGGCATTCATTGCATGATCCCTCAGTTTTTTTCTTTTCTCCCTTTGAGGAAGCTTCTGAGTTTTTGACCCGGTAATCCATTTCAATTTGGAGGACTTGCGGGGCATGTTTGTCGACATCCTCATTCAGCTTTTGTAATTCTGAGATGAGATTATCACGAGTGTGCGGAGACATTTGCAACAAATCTAGGATGTGCAGACGTGCAGGTATGTGCTTGAAGTGTTCAATCAAGTCATACTTGAAAGCCTCCTTAGGGCCTGCATGTTCATCATTGTTGCCACTAGGGGCGCTTACAACATCTTTTCCCGAAGGATTTGCATATGTAAAGGAAGATTGGTTGTAATTTTTGTGGTAGTCCCGGCCAGAGCGGGTGCCTCTACCAACTTCGAGAGCTTCTTGAAAAGGGTCTTCGTTTGGAAGATTGTCTTCAGGATCAAGAGGCTGTCGTTTTTCATTTGCTGAGGATGTATCAGCAGCAGAGTTGCCATCCTCAGTGATTGTGTTGCACAGAGCATTTTCCGGGAACAAGTCCTGAACAGCATCCAGCAACCTTTCTTCTTTGTTGACTATTTCATCGCCCCAAGCATCAATAGCTGGGAATTCTTCGGTTAGGAAGGGTGTGAACTTTGAAGTCACAGTCTCAGGAGAAGAAACCTGAGGGTGTCATCTCAGTGAAAGTCACGTGAGACGAGGTGGCTCCAGAAGATACATTGCTAGGCGTCGCCGGAGTGTAAATGCTCTCATCAGACGATGCTTCGGAAGAGCTATAATCCCGAATTATCACATTACAGGAAGCTCTGACGGGAGACGTTGCCTGATCGGAGTCAGACTCATCCTCGGATGTAAGAGGATCGTCTATCCAGCAATTTTCTCCATTTTCAGGAGTTAAGGGAGGATGTACCTGATGGTCTTCAGGGACTTCAGGCTCTGGATTGCGAGGAGGCTCGTTGACGCGGTCTTGCTCTTGTTCTAGAGCGAGACGCTGCAAGCTCCTTGCATATTCTTCAAGATCAGGAATGGGAGCCAAATCTTCTTCTTCATCAACTCTTTGTGGCTCAACATGGTTGATTTCCACTGGAGTAATGAGAGGTGCTGGGTCAGCAGCATTTTCTTGTACAGCCTCTTAGTCTTCTTCATCATCAGACCAGGATCCTTGTGGCTGTAGAGGGTTATACCAGATTACTGGCATAAGATGAGACTCAGGAACCCATTCTTCATCGGAGAGATATTCTCCTGTTTCAAGGGACTCCTCCCACTCGTCTGTGTAGTTGGATTTGAATCCATCATCGGTGTCGCTGGACTCGTATCCATCAATGGAGAATCCAACTACCGAATTGCAAGAGTATGATACCTCCTGCGTGGCTTCTTTGAATTGAGGTGGCATGAAATCACTAAGAGTGAATTTTCTTACCCCCTTTGAAGTCTCTGGAAGGGATGTTTTTGTTGCCTCCAGTGAAGTGGTAGAGGAAGCCTCTGCCTTTTCTTTGACTTCTTGCTTTGGCTGGGTCTTCTCTTGCCGTTTGAGCTTGAGGAGATATTTCCTAGCCTGCCTTCGCTGTTGAGTTGTAGGCTTTATTTTCACGACCTCCCAATTTTCATCTTCCAGGAGATCGGGATGTACCCATATGGGTTGTCCGTCTGGTGTCGGGTAAGGAACCAGTTCCTCGAACGCTTGGATTGAGTTTATCACCTTGAATGAATTAGTGATCTTCTGCTTCGATGATTTTGATGTTTGTCCACATGTCACCATGTTGACGGAGGCAGACCCATAGTTTTTGTCAAAGGTGATGACTACGTTTTTCCACATCTCGTTTATTTTCTCCCTCACAACGAAGTATTGATTGAGAGGATGCGAGATCATCTGGTGGTATGGACAGTACCGAGGATCGTTGGTTTTGCCAACATCACCCGGTCTTTTTGGTTCAGGCAAGGTAAGCTTGCCGTTTGCCACAAGAGCCCCGAAGATTTCATCAACATCTTCATCAAACGGGTATTTCTTCTCTACTCGTTCTTTGAAGGCATCAGAGAGTTCAGGTCTCTTACCAGCAGCTTTGTTTTCAGCTTTCTTTGGTGGCTGAGGAGCTGACTGGGTCTGCACATTGAGGACCTCTTTCTTCTTTGGTTTAGAGGTTCCAATGGCGGTTGGCTCTTTTCTTGATGATTTCTGACTGTTGAGGTCTTTAATCACCGTTTCAACTTCCATGGAAGCTTCTAGGAGTTCTCCCAGGTTCTTTGATTTGTTGCCGATGATCATGGAGCGGATTTTGGCTTTCGTGTTGTTTCGGCAGATGTCGACTAGCGACGCTTGTGGCAATACATCAGAGCATTTGTACGCCATTGCTTTCCACTTGTGAATGAAGTCATATGTTGACTCATTCTCCCCCTGTTTTAGGCTGCACAGCTGAGCCATAGTAGCGGGATGATCCTCACCTTTGAAGTGAGTCAGGAAGCGTGTCTCTAGGATGGCCCAGTTTTGGATCGAGTCCTCCGGCAGAGTGGAGTACCAATCGAAGGCCCGTCAGGATCCGCGATAGCTCCCGTCAGGATCTTGAAGTGGATGACGTGCTGTCTGGCTGATCCTTTCCCCGTATATGTTTGGAGAGTAGGATGCTTGAATTTGGTGGGGAATGGGACCGAGTCCATCCATAAGGGATATGGTGGCTTGATCCCATGCTCCTTGAGTATATCCTCTTCTTTTGCTTTGGCGAGGATACTGTCTACGTCCTTTTTGGTAAGGGCGCGTGACTCATTTTCTTCTCCATTTACCTCATCGTCTTGATGATTCGGAGGAGGTTCATTGTTCGCCTGATTTTGGAAGGCGAGGAGAAGGTTTTCCATCAGAGGTTCAATCCTCTGTTGGCCTTGTTCCAACTGCTGGATGCGGGTGATCGCATCATCTTGAGGTGGATTGCGGGGTGGTGGTTCAGAATTTGTAGCCAAGACGTTCATCCTTCGTGATTCGAACGAAGAAACTATCCTAGTGACTGAGCTGGGGCTCATTCTTTTTGAAGAAGAGCTTGAGGAAGGATCACTCTGCCGTCCTTTGCTTGAAGGAGCAGGGGATTCTTCTGAATGTCTTCTTGTCCTGGAGACGCTGCGGGTCATCGGACGTCGGACATGGATTTTTGTTGCTGACTTTTGGCGCCTTCTGGTTTTTCCAACCATATGGACGGCAGCAACATGGTTGGGTTTATCTTTTTCGACCCATTTGGGAGAGACTTGAAGTGTAGGAGGCTGGGTCCTTTGCTTCTCTAGTCTCTTTTGTCTATACGACGCGCGGCGGCGTATGCGATGAGCAATTTGAGCTTCGGTCAGCTCTGGCTGGGCTTTGACGATGAAGGATGTGCTCCCTCGGGCGCAGCAGCCGAGCCTGTCTTCTTTGCAGCTGGGCAAGGACAGGATGCGAACCCTGTCCTTCGCCTGTTGCAACGAAGCTTTGAATTTTTGGAGTTCGGCCCCTGTAGAGATGAAGGGTCGAACTACGGGATTGTAGGCCTTAGCAGGTGCTTGCAGAGGCCTTGTGATGCATGATCTGATTTTAGGCTTGTAGGAAAATGCCGGCTCATGCTGGTTTGACTTGGGAGTCAGGTTGGAGATGGGTCTCTCCTTTTTCATGTAAGCAAGAGGGTAGAACTGGTTCTCCTTGAGTGGGGCCAGGAATGCTGGCTTGATAGATGTTTGGGACCTTCTCTGTTTTGGTGAAGGTCTTGGGGACCAAGTCTTGGGATAGACCTGGTCGTTTGCTGGTCGAGGCTTCGTGGGGCTGCCACGGGCTTTGGGCCTTCTGGTGCTCGCCTTTGGTGTCACGGTAGTGACACATTAAGAGGCGAGTTTCTGCTTCTTGGAGGGAGCAGTTTGTTCCTCGGGAAGTGGGAATGGTCCTAGCGTCCCAAAGACGATAGTCCGGGGAGTCGAGGTCGACCCGGAGTTCAGAGAGTTGCCGAGGGAGTTGACACTTCGGCAGCTGATGGGGCGCTTGTAGGTGCGCGTAGTTTGCTTCTGTTGAAGCATGACTTGGTGCTTGCTTTCATCGAAAGTAATGGTTAGTGAAGTTGCCATTGTTAGTTTTCGAAAAGTTTCTAAAACAAGACCACATCCATTAATAATCACAAGAACAATGATCATAAATGGGAAGTTCTATGGTTTCGTCTTTTCAAATTGCTCGAGGGAGATGACCCAAGCAATATGAGGAAGGCAAAATGCCATAGAGGGTACAATTGTTCTGATCGCAGGTATGGTAAGCCCAGAATGAGCGTCCCAGTGACTGCTAGAAGCAATTGTGAACTTAAATTCGACTTATCGAAAAGTAGAGCTTGCTCGAGGTAAGAAGAATATAAAGTTTGAGTTACAAATGTGCCGGTCGCAATACAGTAGACCCTGAAAGGGCGTACTAGTACCGCTAGACACAAATGTTTTGAGACCGCATCCATGAGATGAGATTCTCTGTTTTGAAAGGTCAAGATTGGATTCATCAAAGAGAGCAGATGGTATTCCGATCTGAACACGGGCTCAGCGATTTCCGCGAGCGCCAGTGCTCAGAAAGAAATGAACCATAATTTCTCGGATCTAAATCCAAAAATGACGAGTTTTTTTTTTGAAAGGCCAATATCGGGTTCATCAAAGAGAGCAAAAGGCACTCCAATCTGAACACGGGCTCAGCGATTTCCGCGAGCGCCAGTGCTCAGAAAAGAGAAGACCAAGATTTCTCCAATCTAAACCCAAAATGACAGAAGTTTTTTTTTTTTGAAGATTTTTTTTAAAAAAAAAATCTTTTTTTATTTTATTTTATTTTTTTTAAGATTTTTTTTTTGAAAAAAAAATTATTTTTGTTAATTTTTATTTTTGAAAAAAAATTTATTTAAAAGACGAGAGAGTACACATAGGCCTCCTAACCCGGTCTTATGAAATCTTGATTGATAGAATTGCCCCCAGGTAAGGGTAGGATTACTTAATGAACCCGTTTGGAGGACCCTTGCCTAGAACAGTCTAGCTGTCTCCACACTCTGGACAAGGCTTTTCTTGAATCAACCATGATCAAAGAACACAGTTGGTTTAACCTTAGTGGTCTATGTCTTTTTTTTTATTTTTTTTTATATATTTATTTTTTTTTATCTTTAATGAACTCATCGAAGAGAAACGATGGCCCAAAACCTTAGTCGAACAGGCTCAACATTTCTGCAAGTGCGATGAACGATAGGAACGGATCAAGGTTTCTCAATTTTGAATCCAAAATGAGAAATCTGATTTTTTGTTTTTTTTTTTATATATATATATATTTTTTAGATCTTTAATGAATTCATCGAAGAGAAACGATGGCCCAAAACCTTAGTCGAACAGGCTCAACATTTCTGCAAGCGCGATGAACGATAGGAACGGATCAAGGTTTCTCAATTTTGAATCCAAAATGAGAAATCTGATTTTTTTGTTTTTTTTTTCTTTAGATCTTTAATGAACTCATCGAAGAGAAACGATGGCCCAAAACCTTAGTCGAACAGGCTCAACATTTCTGCAAGTGCGATGAACGATAGGAACGGATCAAGGTTTCTCAATTTTGAATCCAAAATGAAAAATCTAATTTTTTTTTTTTTGAAAAGAGAAAAAGTGGAAATAAATTAAAAGAATTAGAAATTTCCAAAAAATATCATCTCATTTTTTTAGATGCGGAATCCAACATGGCCACGAATCAAAAAGTAGCCAAAAAATCAAGAAAAGAAGTATAAGCATAGAGCAATAGATATGATATGCAAATATTTCATTTTTAGCATCGTGTTCTCAAATGAACGTGTCCCACCGGGTGTGCCAGCTTGATGGACCACGCTCGTGCGCCTGGTCCTACCGAGGTCGGCGTACGTGGGAGTCCGTTGGGTCCGACCCTTTCGTAACCAGGGGGCAAGGGCGTGCATCAACATTTCTTTTGTGTGGGTGTGCCAGATTTTCTATTTTTACTTGGAATTGCAAGTGCTGATCCGGAGATCAACTTTCGCAAGTAAAAAGGAAGTCAACTTCTTTTAAGTTTTTCATTGCACATTTATTTAAGAAAAGAGACATTTTCTTGATTTGCCGTGAAAGGCGATTCTTTTGGCATTTATAGCCGATTTTGGCGTTTATAGCCGATTTTTGGCGTTTATAGCCGATTTTGGCGTTTATAGCCGATTTACAATCCTTATCAATAATGAAAGACAAGAGTTGTGATTTTTGTCTCTTTTTAAAAAAATACAAACTACAATGAAAAGCAAGAAAATGAGGATCTAACTTCTCAGGAGATTGTGGGGGACCCGTTCAGATTGACGGTCGCAAGCCGTGGGTGGACTTCGCCATCATCCATGCAGATAAGAACAGAGGATGCTATTGATTCGCTTGGCTTGGCTATAACCTCAGGTTTTTTAGAGAACAAAGACCAAAAGGAGGTCCTATGTCCAATAAAAAGCCGAGTAGACGGGCTGAAAAGCCACGTCTAAGCCATTTGGAGGCAGAAGGAGAAGGCAAGGACCTTGGAGGGGGGTACCCCCCAAGGGACTTTTGTCACCTTGTAGCGGTGGTCGGTGTAGAACTTCCGCAGAGTTTTCTCTCTTTTCCTTCTCTGAATTTCTGTGCTTTTTTCTGATCTGGGATCTGTCTCGTTTTTTCCGATCTCTGTGTTTTTTTGATCTGGATTTCTTTGGAATGCTCTCCTATTTATAGGCTTTTAGGTAGCCATTTAGGAGGGTTTATAAGCCTTAATTGTCATAAAGCTACATAAAGGGAGGAGTTACAAGATTGAATTCTTTATTTTGTAATTCCTTTTTCTTGGCTTCTGATTGGCCGGAGGAGATTGAGGACATTTAATCGCCTTTAATCGCCATGATGGGAGGCGTTTCATGGGTTAAATGCCATGAATCTCTTGACTTGTAACTCCCGGATGCTTGCTTCTGATTGGTCCGTCCAAAGAAATGGATTAATGACTGTAATAAAGCTAGTCAATTCGTCGCATTAAGTGGTCGCCGTGCAGTTTAAGAGTCGCGGGCCGTGCCGCGTCTTTTGTGATTCTTCTGGCAATGATCATCGATGGATCTTCATGTAGATCGACATCGGATGACCATGTAACTTCAGGTGTTGGTTGCCAACAGCGGGTCGGTACCATCTGTCCTGTCGATTTCTCGATCGGTCGGGTAGAAAGCACACTTTTTTTGGTTGACCGGGTGGCGATCAATGTTGTTTTCGATACTCTTGATGATTAACCCATGTTTTTTACGAATGTCAGAGGATTTGGTGTTTCAAAAGTATGAATTTTGAAAAATACCAGAGGCCGGACGCTTCGAATCGCGAAAAAAACAGCGAAAAATGAGGTTTCCGGGGCCCACCGGGCGATCCTGGGCCCCATGGACGCCGGCGACCCTGGGGGGTTTTCCCCCTTTTGTCCCATTTTGTGTCCGTTTTTGCTGTTTTTTTATTCTTTTTTCTTCTGTATTTTTCCTTGACATTTTTGATCATTTATTGGCCTGATTTCCCTGTAGAAAACCTGATGAGAATCCTTGCATTTTATTTTGCAAAGTTTCCAATTTTCTGAGAAAGCCGAAGACTTTGTCGCGCAGAGCTGCCGATTTTCCGTCAGAAGCTGAAACTGGGTCAAACGATGTCGGAATGACCTGAAATTTGGGGTGAAGCCTGCTGAGCAATAAATAAGACCAACCATAGGCTTTTGTTTGAGTTTTGAAGCCGTTTGGGGTCCTATCACCAGTAGACTTGCTTTTATCGCGATGAAGATGTCGCGGTTTGATGTGCGGTCAACCGATGTCCGATTGACTTGAAATTTGACAGGAAACCTATTGGAGTCATTTTAAGATGATCCATAGGCTCTGTCTTGGAAACCATGGTCCCGGAGAGCTTCGCCGCCGAGAGGCTTGATTTGGCTTCCGAACGTCAAACTATGGTCAAATGTTGTCGAAATGACCTGGAATTTGACGTGTAGCCCTTTGTAAGCATTTTGAAGTCGTCCATGTGCTCTATCTGATGAGTGATGGCCTCGGTAGTTCTCGCCGCCGAGAGGCTTGATTTAGCTGTTCGAGGGTTGATGTAAGGTCAAACGTTGTCGGTTTGACTCGAAACTTGACGTGGAGCCTTTTGGATGTATTTTGAGACCATCCATCGGCTCCGATCGAAGATTTGGTGTCTCTGATGCTTTCGCCGCCAGGAGCTCCTTTTCAGTTGCCAGAGAAGTGAAGTTAGGCTAAATGATTTTGAAATGGCCCGAAACTTCTTGTGTACTCCTCTTTTGGCTGTCTTGAAGGATCTTGCAGTTTTTGTTTGATTCTGACAAGATTTGATTTTTTGGAAGTAGCATTGCCTATTTATGGCAGGTTGCGACTTCATGTAGCTCTTTGGATCTTGAAGAGGCAAAGTGACATTTTTGGTGTCAACAAAGACCTTACTTAAGGTCATTGGATGTGGTCTCCAATCTTCTAGAGGGGTGTGCATATCTCATGAATTTTTTACTTTTAACTCTAGATTCATTTTTGCTTCACCTAAAGTGGTACTTTGCTAAAGTTCCTTTGGAAACTCCTGCTTTGGACCAATAGAACTCTACCCTATCAACTGAAGTTGGAATGAGAATAATCGCCAACAGGAACAATCCTCTGTTTGTGTAAATTTACATTTGACATTAGGTCTAGGTAGAACCATTGTAGACTCTAAATATTTCATAGGTGGTGTTGGTGATAATCGCTACTATAATGATGTTTGGGTTCTTGATTTGCATACTTGCTCATGGACTCAGCTTGATTGTTTGTTGTGATAACTTGGGAATGTACACTTTCATTATCTTGATTGGCATTTGAATGTTGGTACATGGTAGAATGTTAGCATGGATTTTTATTTTGCAATGGTAATGGTAAAGTGATTTTAATGTTGTAAGGATATTTGAATATTTAAATTTTCATTGGCATTTGAATTTTGGTATATAGTAGAATGTTAGCAGAGAAGTTCCCACATTTTTTGGAGAGGCAGAATTCATATGTTTCAAAGTCTATCCTTGGATCAATCTATGATATGTTTACAAAGCATTTTTTTTTCAACCCAACAGATGGAAAAGTTCTGGCCTTTTACATTCAAAGAACCTTCAATCGCCTCCTTCTTCTTCTTGTTGTTGTTGTTCTTCTTCTTCTTCTAGGGTTGCTATTTTCTTCATCTGATTTCTCTTTTTTCATTTATTCACACTATCACTAGGTGATTATTTCACAACTGAAATCAACTTGGGTGTTAGTTGCTCTAGTTATAACGAAAGGTACGGTTTTTTTATATTGTGTTCTTCAATGAAAATTCGATCTTTGTTGTCTGATTGAGTTATTTATGTGAAATTAATGCTACTGTTAAAATCCATGTTTTAGTTATGTTCTTAATTCTATTTTATTGGGTTTATCTATTTTTTCGTGGCTTTCAAATGAATGGATTGAAGTTTCTCGAGTCCAATTTTTGTGTGCAAGACCTAAGAATTTTTTTTTGTTTTGTTTTTTTGTTGGTAGAATATATACATCTGGGTTTTATTTACATTATGACCCGGGAATGTTATATCAGTAGATTTATTTTTTCCGGTGTCAGTGCTGAGGTTCAGAGGTTGTATTGTAAATTCCATCGAGTATTTAAGATGTCAGGGACTTGGGGTTAGTATGTAACCTCATTTGCAAAAGACAGAAATTAGTGAGTTTAATTGTTTCACAGTTCACACAGTGAAAATAATTTCATTGAACTATTTTCAGTAGAGGTGATAATCTCGGTATTTAAAAGATTTACTTGTTTGTGTTTACTTGATGTGTAACCTACAGAATGTCTCAGCCGATTCTAAAAGAATGGATGAATGAAACAGATAGACTTGGGGAGTGTGTACAGGCAGGGGGTTTCGGATTTTATTCTATTTGCTAGTGGCAAAAACCAAACATCGACCACGCGTCCTTGACCTTGTAAAAAATGCCAAAATGGAAAAAGATTTGCGTATGATATAGTTAGAAAACATTTGATTCTTTACGGTATAGAATCAACATATCGTGTATGGGCTTTACATGGCGAGAACCCATATAAGGATCGAATGGTAAACCAAGTTGAAAAAGAAAATAGTGAGGCAGAAGGACTAGGGATGGAGAATTTTGTTGATGTTGCTTATGGCGTGCATGAAGAGTTAGCGGATGATTTGAATGAAGGTGATGGAAGTCAGGTCGAAGATGTTGAACACCCTATTGTTCTAGAGCCTGATTTGGGTAAAAGGTACCATGAATATAAGAAAAAAGCAGAAGAAAAATTATATCCTTCATGCAAGGCTCCTGTAACAACTCTTTCTGCAATTGTAGACCTCCATAACTTGAAGAAGCAGTATAAATGGTCGGGAAATAGTGTGACTGCACTTTTGTCTCTGTTAAAAACATGGTTGCCAGACGGAAATACTTTGCCTTCTAAGTATCCTGTAATGAAGGCAATGTTAAAAGATCTGGGAATGAAAGCTGAGTGTATAGATTGTTGGAAATAGGGTGGGCCTCTAGGATAGGTTTCAAAACTTTTGACCCACTTGATGCAGGGATCAACTATCCAGAAGGATATAAAACCCAATCCAAGATCTATGTCCTCATTCTCGACTATCATGATCAGTAAATACAAACTATCTATAAAATACAACCAGCAACATATAAGCTACAAATAAATCTACAACATGCAAGGAAGTAGATTATACCTTTGGAGCTTGGTTGTACTCTAATGGAGAAGTTGCGTCTTTCTTTGATGATGAAACGCTTTCACTAATCAAATAGGAATCTCCAAGACCTCTTGATCTTCCACGCTATGACCCGTATCAGATTCTCCTTTTTCTCAAGAAGATGGTGGGATCTCCAAGAGAAAACTACTAGGAACTCTAGGGAGGAACTAGAAAGAGAACTAGAAGAGGGAGAGGAGAAAGAACTCGTGCAATACTTGCACTAGGGAGGCTTGGGTGTGAATCCCAATGTATATAGATTGCATGGACGTCCAAGGCCTCTTCTCCTCTTATTTATAGCTTTTGCAAGCCTCCTCTTCTTTACTAATTACAATAGAAGTCTTACTTCCATTAATTAGTAACTTACCATATCATAATTAGAAGTCTCACTTCAAATATGATTAGTATCTTTCTAATTCCTTTCTAATTAAAATAGAAGTCTCACTTCTACTAAAATTAGTAAGTCTACTATTACCACTATTAGAAGTCTCACTTTAAATAGAAATAGTAAATTTCCTTTTTAGAGTTCAACTAGAATTAGATACTTTCTAATAATTGGGCTAGCGTGGGGACCACTAGGGATTCCTTAGAAAGCTGGCTCCAACTGGGACACGCGACCCCACATCTCATGTGCAATCCAGGCCCACAGTTAATTGCAAATAACTCCACTATATAAATGCAATTGAACTCCAGTCTTAGGAATATTACATAGAAGACCCTAAACTTCCACATTACCATAAGTAGACCCCTCTATCAATATCCATGGATCAATTGGACCTGTCTTCCAAACTAGATCCATATCTTATTATCCTTGAGCCCCAATTAATTATAATGATCATAGGTACATTTCCAATTAACTCTTAATCGAAATGGGTGCGCACTTACCAATGATAAATCCATTTATTGGCACAAGGGGATATTAAAGATAGATTCCATCTTGACCATTGAATGTTCTCACAGCTCTAATACTATGTACCCAAACCACCGAGGTGTTGACCTACAGTTGGCCTCACTCATTGGTGACTCAAAGCAAATGAATAGATAGAAACTTAAGTTCATTAATGTCTCAGGATTGAGAGCCTATTGCTAGGGAATTATGAGAGCAGACCTTAAAGTAAAGACAGTGTTTATAAGGTGCTTCTCATGGTCCTTCAATACATCCAATGTACCAGCACTATGATCCAGAATCTTACATTCTGATGATCGAGACAAATCACATTATCTCATAGTGATCAAAATGCTGCAACCTTGTCAGTATGAGATGTCCAATCTCATCACTGGTTGTGAAGATATTTAAGTATAAGATTTGTCACACATGTCTCCCGTATGTGGATCTCATCCATACACATGTGTTACATCTAATATACTTGTGGACCCCGGTTCATCTCATGAACCATCATGTCATTCGTATTGGTTATGTGCAAGTATATAATAAATTACCATTCATCAGATGGAAAAGGAAAGCATGAATATATGAATAAATAAAGAATTTAATCAATTTATTATATCATCTACTGGTTTGAGTTCATAAAACTAACATAGATGCCTGCAAAAATAACTGTATGTTATATTGGAAGACCAAAGCTTATTTAACTGTGTGTAGTCAATGTCAAACACCTAGATAAAAAGTGAAGGAGGGGAAAATGGGGAAGAAAGAAACAAAAGAGGCGAGAAAAGTATTGAGACATTTTCCATTGATCCCAAGACTCAAAAGGTTGTACACAATACCATGGATAGCGCGTGAAATGACATGGCATGATAGAGCAACACCTTCTTGGAATTATATGCGGATCCGATTGATTCGCTTCAGTGGAAGACATGTAAAGATGATTGGCCAGATTTTGCTAAGGAAGGGCGTAATGTCTGGCTTGGAATTGTGACTGATGGATTCAATCCACGTGGAGTTCAATCCACTGGTTATAGTTGTTGGCCTGTTTACTTGGTGCCTTATAATCTCTCACCGTCTTTGTGCATGAAATCTGAGTTCCATATGATGTCATTATTAATACCTGGGCCGAAAGCACCGAGTCAAAACATCGATGTATTCCTTCAACCGCTAGTTGAGGAGTTACAACAGTTATGGGAATAAGGGGTTGCAGCTTATGACATGCACAAAAGAGAGCATTTTACTTTAAGGGCAATGTTGGTGTGGGGCATTCATGATTTTCCGGCATATGGCAACTTATCAGGCTGCGTAACACATGGTTACAAAGCTTGTCCTATTTGTGGTGATGAAACTCTGTCTATGCACCTTGGGAATGCAAGGAAGATCGTCTACACAAATTACCGCATGTTTCCTAAATCTGATCACCCGTTTAGGCAAGGCAAATACTTAAGGCTGAAGACAAAGGAGTTAAAACCCCCTCCAACAAGGTTAAAGGGATAAGTAATTGAGAAAAGGCTAAGCCGTGTCCACTATGTACCTGGTAAAGTCTTAAAAGGAACGAAACGGAGTACTGATAATGTGGATGTGGTTGATAATGGAGATGATGAAGATGATGAAGTTACCGAGGCATGGTATAAAAGGTCTATTCTTTTTTATTTGAAATACTGGCCAAAACATACAATTCGACATGTTATTGATGTGATGCACACTGAAAAGAATGTCGCAAAACACCTATTAAATGCGATTTTGGACAAGAAATGAACAAAGGATACAGTACAGGCGAGAGAGGATTTAAGAAAATTGGGGACTCATAGTGGCCAGTGGATGCAAACAGACCCAATTACTGGGAGATCTGTAAAACCAAAGGCCCCATTTGTCTTGAATAAAGATGAGAAGTTAGAGTTTTGCAAAATTTTGAAAGACTTGAAGCTTCCTTCAGGGTTTTCCTCGAACCTAAAAAACATTGTCACTTTGAGTCCTCCTGGTTTGCTTACAATGAAATCACATGACTATCATGTGATTATGTGTTATTTGCTCTCGGTTCTGCTTCCACACACTTATTCAAAACACCATGACTTGCGAAGAGCTATTCACCAGATTAGCTTATTCTTTAATCTCCTTTGTTCGAAAGTCGTCATTAGACATGAAATTCAAGCTGCAAAATACATGGTTGCAGAGGCATTGTGTGTGTTGGAGAAATATTTTCCAACCGCTTTTTTTTATATCAGCATCCACCTCATGGTGCATTTGGCTGATGAAGGGTTAATTTGTGGACCTGTTTTTCCCAGGTGGATGTTTCCGTTTGAACGGTATGTATAATTCCTTTATTTTTATTTGATTTTTAGCTGCAACTATGATGAAACAATGAAGTGCAATTTTGTATTTTTTAAGTGATAGTGATCATTAACTCTTTTGCCACATGCCATTTTGGGTTTTCTAGTATGGTCACTATTTTTAAAGGATAGTAATGCATTTTGTGTGCTTATGCATCTTCATTTTCTCATACACGTCGAGAACTTGGTTTTCCAAGTAACTGGTTTGGCCATAAAATGGCAGTTTCTTTTATGGATGCATAGTTCAAAGTGCATTAGATTCTTTTTTTCTTTATTTTTTTTTTTTTGTTCTTTCCCCTTTACTTGCCATCTTTTCCAATGTGTGTTCCTTAAGAGGATAAACACATCCAATGAATTGTAGACACCATCAACCATGGTGCCATGCATCCAATTTGAATGCGGTGCACCTGAAAAAAAATTCACTACAGGTGAAGTAAACATTTAGCATATTTCTAGTAAGATCCCAAGTAAGAACATTCCTGAAAGAGTGGGATAACATTTGCAAAAGATAGGCATGGTCATTTTCAGGAATATAGCGTATAATAAAAGTTTGCTATGACTTTAAAGTTTATAAATTTTCAACGCAAATGATCACTTTAATGTTTACTTGTGTTTAATTCAGCGCAAATGATCATTTTAATGTTTACTTGTGGCTAGGAGAGGAAGGTGTAAACCACCCTGCTAGGTAATGTTAAAAAAATAAGGCACACAATACTGTACCACTCATCTAATGTTAAAAAAAGAAAAAAACTTATGCTGATAAGCTACTGTCTTTTTGAACTTTTGGTTTGTTTAAAAAAGGAGCCATGTTGCTCTTTCTTTCAGTTTGACAATTATGAAGGAAATGAATACATGAATGGTGAACTTGAGTAATATCTGGGATGTGGCTAGGAAAATCAGACAGGTTGTCACATATAGTATTTCTGTTCTTATAGGAAGATGATGCAAGGTCATCTGGAACATCTTCTCCTGAGTCAACCGGATCAGTTGAGACTTCCATATCCTCCCATTTTGGTGGTATGAGCTACCCATCCTTGTTCAGTTCACGCCCATCAGGCTATGGAATTCCACAACCCTCGGTACATGCTTTTTGTTTTGGCTTTTTAATCAAACTGGATCTTTTATTAAAAATATAAAACAATAGTGTGTGATGATTGGGTTAGTTAATTGTTTCATATTTTAGTTTAGTTGTGTTTTAGTAATCAGCATAGAGTTCTGCTCCATGGCATCGAAGTTAGAAAACTTGTCAAGAGCAGCAACATGGAATATTGTGTTGCACTGTATTTTTGGGAGAAGGGCTTGGCTATTACAAATTAAACATGCAATGAGTTCATGTAATATTGATTTTAAAACTTCACTTTCTCTTATAGGCAATCTTAGAACTTACCTACTACTAATTAAATCTCAAACCCATTGCTGAATTTGAATCCTGTTTGTCCGGGTGAAGTTGAGATGGCAATGATACAGCTCAGCTGCCAAGGGCGGTAATTCGACCTAAGTTTTATCCTGTGGATTAGGCCTGGCCTGTATTTACATACAACTAATACAGGCTGGACTAGGTGTAGGCATGGCAACTTTCTATTGAGTTATATTTATTTGACTTGCTTGAGTCCTAGGCCTCCGGGATTTATGACTGTTACAGGTTTGCTTGAGACTGAAATTCAGACTCAATTGATAAACAGACTGTTGGCAGGTCTGTTGTCACCTTTAGTGAATCATCATAACAGTAGGTTTAGCAAACAGGTTTATTTTCAGTAGATTCTGATCAGAACCAAGTTCTTCCCCCTTCTCTTTTGTTTTTTTTTTAGTTTTTAATTCTTTTTCTTCTTTAGGCTATAACAGGAGAACAGGACACCAGTTGCAAGCAGGTTTAGCAACAATTCTATTAGTGCATCAAATTATCCGAGGCTAGGATCACTGGTTAGCTATTATCTTAAGATGCAACTAAACATCTCTCTGTATCTGATTCAAGTTATTAAGTTGTTTTAGTTTCACCTATTCAGGTCAGAAAAGAACCCCCATCATATACAGCATCTGTTATGCAGAGACTTGAGTCATTTGAGGACCCTCAAAGCTTTCGCTCACATGATGAGGAACCTGCTCCTGAAAACCCACAGTTTGGAAAAGCACTTTTGACTTTACGACTTCACTGCTGGTGGAGATGATGAGGTAAGTCGACTTCCATTGAGCATGGGTTGCTATTCGATAAAGTTTTAAAGAACTTTGAACTACGTTTCTTTAACTGATTCTGACTAAAATACATCAGACATTTTGCTAATTGGCTTCTGCTTTTCACAATTTAACTTAACAGCAGGAGAAGAAGTTGAAATCGATTATGAAGTTGATGGTTGGTTCTATGTAAGTATGAATATAATATATTCAAATTCAGTGCAAATGATCACTTGATTTGGTTGAATAAATATGAAAATTCAAGATTGTGTTTAATTAAACACAATCTTAAGCACGTTTTTTTTAACTTTTTTTTTAATTTTATTGACTTGGTTTTTCGTTATTCAACGCAAATGATCACTTTAATGTTTACTTGGTGGATCCCAGTTGAAGATTTAAGATTGTGTTTGATTATCATGAAAATCGTGCTTATGAAGATTTGGTGGTTGCTAGAGAAATATTGTAATCAGCATGGTTGTTGGTGATTCTAATCAGTAGTACGTAGTGACTATTTTGTCTGTTGTTATTGTTAAAGATGCTACTTGATGTCAATATGTTCTTTTGGTGATGTTATCTTTTAATAAAATTATTTGATTGGATGTAAGTGTGAGATTTCTTGTTCTATGAACTGTGTAAAAGGGCATTTTTATATATGCAGCAGGTTTGGTATTCAGGGGTGGTTTTTGGATAATTTTTTTTTACACATGAAACAGTTTTGTAACGGTTATAAAGCGTTATTAATTTGTGCGAATAGCAACACTTAATAAAACGTTACAAAAGATTTCACAACCATTAGGAATGTTATGAATCAGTAACACAAATTTGGCACGAAAAAATGTTACAGAGTTTACAAAACCATTACAAATATTTAAGTGTAAAATACCGTTACAAAACTTGCAAAACTATTACTGATTTATTAAAAATTATCAACACAAATGAGTATTAAAACCGTTAAGAACTAATTTCAGTAATGGTAATAAAGCGTTACAATTAATATCTTTGTAACGGTTTATAACCATTATGGATGTTTATAACATATTAGAAACGCCCAAACTGTGATCCAAAAAAACCATTACAAATTTTTTTAGTAACGATTTAGGACCGTTAGGTATGTCCTGAAATGGTGTAGTGAGAACTGCCGATTTTCCGTCAGAAGCCGAAACTGGGTCAAACGATGTCGGAATGACCTGAAATTTGAGGTAAAGCCTCTTGAGCAATAAATAAGACCAACCATAGGCTTTTGTTTGAGTTTTGAAGCCGCGTGGGGTCCTGTCGCCAGTAGACTTGATTCTGTCGCCAGGATGATGTCGCGCTTTGATGTGCGGTCAACCGATGTCTGATTGACCTTAAATTTGATAGGGAACCTATTGGAGTCATTTTGAGATGATCTACATGCTCTATTTTGGAAACCATGGTCTCGGGGAGCTTCGTCGCCGAGAGGCTTGTTTTGGCTTCCGAGAGTCAAAGTTTTGTCAAATGTTGTCAAAATGACCTGAAACTTGACGTGTAGCCCTTTGTAATCTTGAAGCCGCCCATGTGCTCTGTTTGATGAGTGATGGCCTCGGTGGTTCTCACCGCCGAAAGGCTTGATTTAGCTGTTCGAGGGTTGATGTAGGGTCAAACTTTGTCGGTTTTACTTGGAACTTGATGTGGAGCCTTTTGGATGTATTTTGGGACCATCCACAGACACTGATTGAAGATTTGGTGTTTTCGATGCTGTTGCCGCCGGGAGCTCCTGTTCAGCTGCTGGATGAGCAAAGTTAGGCCAAATGATTATGAAATGGCCTGAAACTTCTTGTGTACTCCTCTCTTGGCTTTCTTGAAGGATCTTGCATTTTTGTTTGACTCTGACAATATTTGATTTTTTGAGAAGTAGCATTGCCCATTTGTGGTAGGCTGCGACTTCATGTCGCTTTCTCGATGTTGAAGAGGCAAAGTGACATTTTTTATGTCAACAATATGCTTTATCTTTTGGAACTTGAATATTTAATGGAATGGAATCCATATTTACTTTGATATTCCTTCAGGTTAAATGTTGTGTTTACCGGACAAGTCCCATTGATTAATTTTTAACGAGGCTTGCACAATCCTCACAGCGGACTTCGATCCCTAGGCATTAAGGGCAAGTTTTTTTTTAATTAGCCCTAAATTTCACACCCCGATCCGGTTTAATCACTAATTGGGTTCGGGGCCGTTACATTAATAAAGCACAAAAATATAAATTAATTAATGAAACAAATCAATTTATTCCGATCATCCACTGGATTGAGGTCATACAGTTCAACAGTTCCCACATTATAAGTCCTTATATGATTCTCTTGATTCCATTCCTTGTAGTACTTTTATAATGTTACTAAACAATTTCCATTCAGCATATTCTCTGTAGAGTAAATTAAAATAATGTTGTGAAACAAGTTATGCATAGTCTTGGCACAACCTGATCTGAGTATAAATTTGGGGACAACACAAGAATAATGCAAAATGGGCCCTTAGTGTGTGAGAAGCAAGGATTGGGTAAAACTGTTGATCTTAAGAATATAGGGATTTATGTCTCTGTGGACACAAAACTTCACTCTCACCATAGTGTGCTATTAAGGGCAAATAGGTTTAGATAGTCCCCCTTGGCTGCTAGTCCATGTCAAGAATAAAAAGAAAACATTGCACTTCTTTACTAATTACTCATATGCCCAATAACCTACACCCCCAGTGCAAGATTTTTCCTTTTTTTTTTAATAATCAAGGGTATCTCCCACCTAGCTTAGCGCAGGAGTCTTTGGCCTTAACCCTGAGGGACACTCAATTTTGGACAGCTGAACTAATCTCGGGGGGTACATGCACGGAAAGCCTTTTATGTACATGCACAGTAAAACTATGGAAGATGACCGAGGAGAATGAAAATTGTCGCGACCCCGGACCGAAAGGGGAAAGATCCGAGTCCGGGAGTCGGGACGGTGGGGTGATGCCGCGCCACGTGCATCTCTTTGGCTAAACCGCACACGGAATTAAAAGAACATTTATCCGTGCACGTGATTTCCCACAGGGTTCCGCGGTGAGGATTATCTTTACACATCATCTCACATATAACCATATCCAATATATTTTCAAGATTGCGGAAGCGTGTAGCAAACCATACTAATACCATTCAATTCTATAAACAAGACTGATTTATGATTAATCATGACAAGATATCAGAATGAGCAATGATCATAGGCATATTTCCCCAAAAGTAAAGTTAAGTATATTTACAAAATATCAGTTGATTAATGCCCCCAAAATATAACGGTCGACAAAGACCGTACAACCAAAGGAAATCTAAAACAAAGATATCAAGTTCCCAAAGTGTATCGTCCTCAAGGCAAAGCCGAATGTCTACATGACATCATCGGCTTGCCACTCAATCACTCGTTACGGTCCACCGACCGCCTCCTCTGGCTCCTCCTCAATGGCAATAAGCTCGGGACCTGAGTACCAAAATAAATGGATCAGACACGACGGTCTGGCAGGTGGGTGAAAAGATATAACAATAATTCAAAACAATGATGCCTTTAGAAACATAGTAAAATTTTAGATAAACAATGAACTTTTCATAAAAGAAGAATGCAACATTTAAAAGAGTTACATATGCAAATAAAATACGTAAGGTGACAAGGATTCGGGACTAACAAGATGGCATCCACACAAAGCTAAATCCTCTCTCACAAAAGTGATGAGAGCACATCGGGACATTGACCTCAGTCACACGAGGTGAGGAGAATCAACGACGTTAACCTCAGTCACACGAGGTGAGGAGAGTCAACGATTTTTATATAATAAATACATATAATACTCTGCGGGACCACGGTAGCGAATCGGGTATATCGGGGCGAGGCGGGAACCATGCTGCGGCGGGTGTAACTGAAGGGGGATATCCAAACCGGTGGATCAAACCGATAAGGTTATCCAAGCTGAGTGGTGCCGACTCATAGGTAACATGCGAAAATCAAAACAATTAAATACACATAACGGGGCGGGAACTCATAGGTACAAAACGTATAAAAGTTGGGGCGAGTCTAAACCCATTAACAATATGGTAACACAATGTTCTCGGTTCAAGAGTACTCACAAATCACGATTGAAATCTCAAAATAGGGGATTGGTTGGAAATCAAATACAAATAGTTCCCAATACCTTTACAGGCTAACAATGGGTTTCTAGAATTGAATCAGTGCGAATAGGGTCCCGTATGTCGGATATGATGAAATTTTGGTACTCTTTAAGAGTTAGGGACATTCCGGGTCCTTATACACATTGATCAATCTAGACAACCTCATGAAATCACCATGATGAGATTCCTCTTTCCTTCGGACTTCATTCAATGTCTTATCCATCCTTGAATAGCGTTGTGCCTCCAAACAATACTTCCACACTACAGCCCCTCACAATTTGCCCCAATCTTTCATGGGTTTAAATGCATCTTTACATGTTCAATGTCTTCAAATAAGAAGATAAGGGGTAGAACTGAATTGGACTTGAGTATGGGCTTGGAATGAATCTGGAAAATAGTCTCACAATTCTCCTATTTTATAGCTCCTCTCATTTCAGTCCGATCGATCGGGCCCCTTGGCCGATCGATCGGTCCTGAATTTGCTTCCAGTTATTTACAGTCCGATCGATCGGACCTGATGGGCGATCGATCGGTCCTGGAAACCCTCTCAGTTATTTACAGTCCGATCGATCGGACCTGATGGGCGATCGATCGGTCCTGAGAACCCTCTCAGTTATTTACAGTCCGATCGATCGGACCTGTTGGGCGATCGATCGGTCCTGTAGCGAATCTCAACCCATTTGGTTGAATTCTTCTCTTGTCCAACTCCAATCCATTTCCTTTCTTTCCCCTTCTCCCATACATATCTTCACAATTAATTGGGCTATTCCTTGACCTCATTATCTCCTCAATTCATCATTCAAAATCAATAAGACTAAACCATCAAACATGATAAATCAATAAAACTATTAAGGAAAACCAATCAAGATTTTGCATAAAACATGATAAAACACATGAGAATCATTTCATCCACTTGCCTTGGTTCCAATTGCAATTCAAATTGAGCTCTAATCACCTCTTAGGCCCCCAATCAAACACCTATACACAAAACCCCCAAATCCAAACCCTAGATCAACAAAATCCAAGTAAAACAAGACGGAATTTTCCAATAATTGAAATAGAGCTACCCTAGGGCTAAACAAACAAGATTCTAAAACTTTTAGGAAAATCACTTACAAAGAAGTTCTTCAAAAAGCAAGGTGTTGTCCAAAGGAAGTCTTGGAGTGGGCGGTTTTCTTCAAAAATGGTGTCAAGGCGAAGCCCTTGAGATGAGGAAGAAGATTATAGCAACTAATTTTCCATTAGCACTAGTTTAGTGGGGGATTGAAGATGAAGAGGCAAGAAAAGGTAAGGGAAAACCCTTAGGGCTGGGATTTCTCTTCTCCTCTAGGGTTTTTGCCAGAAATGGGAAAAAGAGGAAGAAGCTTTCTATATATAGTAAGTGGGAGTGGGGCCCACAACTTAAAGAACTTCTCGGGCTCAAAATATGATTTTCGGGGCTTCAAATGAATTCGACGAAGAAGACAAAGTTGATCGGAAAAATTTCTAGTTTCCAAAAAGTATATATTTTGCACATTTTGGTGAAATTGAAATCGGTGTCCAGATTTTGGGTAAAAAGACCATTTTGCCCTCAATTAGTGAAAAATCAGGTTTAAGGTCCTTGAATGAAAACGATGTCAACATGAAAGTTGTAGGGATTAATAAGATAAGTCCAATGGGGTTCAAAACACGATTCTTGGAAATCATTGGTAACCCCCAATCTCACACAATTCGTAATAAGAACCCCCAAAGGGTCCCACAAATAAAAAGGCTCTCCAAATTCCCCAAAGCTATTATAAAAGCTATTCTAATCCCCAACTAATCCAAAACCACTAAACACACTAAAACTAAAACACAACTTAATCAACTCTAAACGAGATCTCTCGGGTCGGGGTCTTACATCCTCCATCCCTTAGGACATTTGGTCCTCCAAATGGAAATTAAAACTCACCTCCGGTAGAAGATGTGGGTACTTCTTCTGAACTTGATCCCGTAATTCCCATGTTGCTTCTTCCGGTCCATGATTCTCCCAAAGTACCTTGACCCACTGAATAGTCCGAGTTCTCAATTCTTGTTCCTTGGTGTCAATGATCTGCTTAGGCTTCTCAACATAGGTCGCATCTTCTCAAATTTCCAACGGCTCATAACGGAGTATGTGTAGTCTGTCAGGAACGTACTTCTTCAACATAGACACATGGAAAACATTGTGTACGCCGGAGAGCTCAGGCGGTAAGGCTAACCTGTAAGCCACATCACCAATCCTACTCACAATGTCATACGGTCCAATGTATCTCCTAGATAATTTGCCCTTCTGTCCAAACCTCAAAGTTCCACGAGTAGGTGACACTTTCAAGAAAACCTTATCTCCTTCTTTGAACTGTAAATCCCTTCTGTGAGAGTCTGCATAACTCTTCTGTCTACTCTGAGCCACTTTCAGACGTTCTTGGATCAACTTGACCTTGTCACTTGTCTCACTAACAATGGTCGGTCCATGGAAACTGCGAGTACCAACTTCTTCCCAACAAACAGGTGTTCTACACCTTCTGCCATACAAAGCCTCAAAAGGTGCCATACCGATACTCGAGTGGAAACTGTTGTTGTAAGCGAACTCACATAACGGTAAGGCTTCATCCCACTGAGTCTTGAAATCTAACACACAAGCTCGAAGCATATCCTCAAGTGTCTGAATTGTCCTTTCTGACTGACCATCGGTTTGTGGGTGATAGGCTGTGCTGAACTGTAACTTCGTACCCATAGATTCATGCAACGTCTTCCAAAATCTTGAGACAAATCTACTGTCTCTATCGGATGTGATGGAAACTGGCTGTCCATGACGACTGACAATTTCTGTGACAAACAACTGTGCCAACGGTAACATATGCATTTTCTTCCCAGTCTTCATCGGTAGGAAATGAGCTGACTTGGTGAGACGGTCCACTATGACCCAAATCGCATCATTGCCCTTACTAGTCTTCGGTAAACCCGATATGAAGTCCATGGTAATGTGCTCCCATTTCCATTCCGGAATTTCTAGTGGTCGTAATAACCCTGGAGGCTTCTGGTGTTCTGCCTTGATCAACTGACATATCATGCAACGAGAGACAAAAGCTGCTATCTCTCTCTTCATGTTATTCCACCAAAATCTGCCCTTCAAATTCTGATACATTTTCGTACTGCCGGGATGTATGGAATACTTAGTATTGTGAGCCTCAGACATGATATCATTCCTCAAGTCCTCCAAGTTAGGCACACACAGACGGTCTCGGTAATACAAAACTCCATCTACAACACGAAAATCCGGACGATCTGCTAAGTGCTCAGAAATCTTAGCCAACTCTGGGTCTTGTAACTGATTCTCTTTGATCTTCTGAATGAACGAAGGCTCTGACACTGACATGTTTGCTAACATGACACCCTCTCTTAGTGGCTGAAAATCTACTCTCATCTCCTCTAACTGTTGTACCACATAAGTCCCCCGAAGACTTGCCATGCTCACTGATTTTCTGCTCAAGGCATCTGCAACTACATTCGCTTTCCCCGGGTGATACTTGATTGGAAAATCATAGTCTTTAATATATTCCATCCATCTCCTCTGCCTCATGTTCAACTCCTTCTGAGAAAACAAGTACTGTAGACTACGATGATCGGAGTGAACCTCAAACTTCTCTCCATAGAGGTAGTGTCTCCACATCTTTAAAGCTAAAACAACTGTGGCTAACTCGAGATCATGTGTTGCATAGTTCTTCTCATGATCTTTCAACTGCCGTGACCCATATGCAACTACCTTCCCATCTTGCATTAGCACGCATCCAAGCCCAACACTAGAAGCATCGGTAAAAATGGTAAAACCGCCACTCCCAGATGGCAAAGTAAGGACTGGAGCTGTAGTCAGTCTCTTCTTTAGCTCTTGGAAACTAGCCTCACACTTGTCCGTCCAAACATATGGTGCGTTCTTCCTTGTCAACTTCGTCAAAGGTGACGCAATCGACGAAAATCCTTGTACAAACCTCCGATAATATCCTGCCAATCCAAGAAAACTCCTGATTTCTGATGCATTCTTCGGTCTATCCCAATTCATGACTGCCTCAATCTTGGACGGGTCCACTGATAATCCTTCCTTGGAGATGATATGACCCAAAAATGCGACTTGGTCCAACCAAAATTCACACTTACTAAGTTTTGCAAACAACTGATTCTCCCTCAAAAGCTGGAGTGCTATCCTCAAATGTTCTTTGTGCTCTTCTTTGGTCTTGGAATACACCAAAATATCATCAATAAATACCACTGTAAACTGATCCAAATACTCAGCAAATATTTTGTTCATCAATGCCATGAAAACTGCCGGTGCATTAGTCAAACCAAATGGCATCACTAGAAACTCATAGTGTCCATATCTTGTCCGAAAGGCTGTCTTTGGTACATCTGAATCTCTAACTCTCAACTGATGGTAGCCTGACCTCAAATCAATCTTCGAAAAGTAAGCAGCTCCTTGCAACTGATCGAACAATTCATCTATCCTTGGCAATGGATATTTGTTTTTAATGGTCACTTGGTTCAATCTTCTATAGTCAATACACATTCTCATAGAACCATCCTTCTTCTTCACAAATAAGACTGGTGCTCCCCACGGTGACACACTAGGTCTCACAAAACTTTTGTTCAAAAGTTCTTGCAATTGCATCTTCAACTCTCCCAATTCTGCCGGGGCCATTCTGTAAGGTGCGATAGATATCGGAGCAGTCCCCGGCTAACAACTCAATAGTGAAGTCTATCTCTCTTATGGGTGGCAATCCTGGTATCTCCTCCGGGAAAACATCTGGAAATTCACAAACAATTGGGATCTCCTCCACCCCTTGGGACCGTTTATCCTCCGTGATAAACGCCAAATAACCCTCACAACCACTTTTTAGAAGCCTATCAGCCTTCAATGCTGAAATAAACCCTGCACCAGAACTACTCCTCTCTCCCTGAAACAACACCCCTGCTTGGGTCTCCTCTAACTTAAAAGTTAGGGTTTTATGGAAACAATCCATCGTAGCATGGTATCCTGCTAACCAATCCATCCCTAGGATGACATCAAAATCCTGCATCTCTAATAAAATGAGATCTGCCGGTAATACTACTTCTCCTATCATGACTGGACAACTAGGGTAAAAAGTTCTACAAACAACTTCCTTACCTAGAGGGGTAGTCACAGTCAAAATGAAACTCAACTCTCTAGCATGCATATCAATCAACATAGCAAATTTTGGAGATAGGAATGAGTGAGTAGAACCAGGGTCAAACAAAACCTTAGCATTAAAACTACAAACGAGAAGTGTACCTTCCACTACATTGCCTTCAGCCTCCGCATCAGCTCTATTGACAGCATAGAGTTGTGCCCTTTGTGGTGGCCTGTTCTGTCCTTGCTGTTGCCTGCCTTGTGGTGCATTCCTATTCTGATTCTGAGGACGCTGATTCTGATTTTGATTCTGCCCTTGCTGACGGGCCGGTTGTTGTTGTTGTGGCCTAAACTGTTGTTGAGGTGCCTGTTGTTGTAGTGGTCTTGCTTGATTCTGAACCACTAACGCATTTTGAGGTGGTGCCTGACGCTGTGCTCCTTGCTGCTGCCTGTTATGTCTATCAGGCCTTGGACAGTCCTTCATTTGGTGGTTCATGGAGCCACATCTAAAGCACGCTCCTGTAATAAAGCGGCAATTGGCACTCTCATGGTTTTTCCCACAGTGGATACAAACCACTGGATTCTGCACATTCTGCTCCTGCCTTGGCCTTTTGTTCTGATTGTTTCTTTGTTGATAGTTCTGCTGCTGGCCTTGACCTTTTCCTTGGTTCTTGATGATCTTGTTGTGGAAGTTCTCAAATTTGTATGCTCTCTTGACAGCTTCTTCAAAGGTAACAGGTGGTACAACCCCGGTAGCATCCCTCTCAATAATCGGGTGAAGTCCCTCAAGGAACTTGGTTATCTTCTTCTCAACCGTGTCTATCAACTCCGGTGCATACCTTGACAATCTCTCGAATGTGGTAAGGTATTCGAGGACTGTCATGTTCCCTTGCACAAGTTGTTGAAATTCTGCTGCCTTTTGTCTCTTGACATGTGCAGGTACATATTTCTCTCCAAACTGTCTCTTGAAGTTAACCCAAGCTTCTGCATCAGCTATCGTCCTGTATTCTGCCTTGATGGTCTTCCACCAAATATCTGCTAAACCCACAAACATAGAGGCTGCAAGCTGTACACGTTCTACTCCGGTACATATGAATATCTCAAATATGTTTTCGGTGTGCTCAAGCCAATCATCTGCTGCCATTGGGTCCTCGGTCCCAAAAATTCTTTCGGTCCTCTCTTCCTGAACCGCTCATACAACATATTAGGATCATTCCCTCTAATATTCACCGGACCAGGTGGTGCAACTGGGATTGGTTCCGGTCTCCTCTCCAATATACCCAACAACTGTGCCTGCATTTGAGCTATCTCCCTAGCATGATCCTCGTCTTTCTTAAGCATCTGTTCTTGCAATCTGGTCTGTGTCTCATATGCTTGTGCTTGGAGCCTAGCCTGATTCTCATTGGCCTGGCGTTGTTGGTCTATCATAGCCTGCATCATCTGTTGGAATTGGTTCTGCATGTTGTTGTCTTGTGGTTCCTCTCCAATAGGTTCTGTATTCTCACTGTTACTGGCAACGTGATTACTGTTTGCAGTTCTTTTGCGAGGTGGCATAACGCTGCAAAACAACTTGTTAGCACATATAAATCAAGTACAGGGTGGTCACACATTGCTCACACGATTCTATCTAACGAATCCTCGCCACGTACTTAAGATTTCTAGTTTCTTTTAATTGCCTGAAACATGTCCCGCTCTGATACCAGTCCTGTCGCGACCCCGGACCGAAAGGGGAAAGGATTCTAGTCCGGGAGGTCGGGACGGTGGGGTGATGCCGCACCACGTGCATCTCTTTGGCTAAACCGCACACGGAATTAAAAGAACATTTATCCGTGCACGTGATTTCCCACAGGGTTCCGCGGTGAGGATTATCTTTACACATCATCTCACATATAACCATATCCAATATATTTTCAAGATTGCGGAAGCGTGTAGCAAACCATACTAATACCATTCAATTCTATAAACAAGACTGATTTATGATTAATCATGACAAGATATCAGAATGAGCAATGATCATAGGCATATTTCCCCAAAAGTAAAGTTAAGTATATTTACAAAATATCAGTTGATTAATGCCCCCAAAATATAACGGTCGACAAAGACCGTACAACCAAAGGAAATCTAAAACAAAGATATCAAGTTCCCAAAGTGTATCGTCCTCAAGGCAAGGCCGAATGTCTACATGACATCATCGGCTTGCCACTCAATCACTCGTTGCGGTCCACCGACCGCCTCCTCTGGCTCCTCCTCAATGGCAATAAGCTCGGGACCTGAGTACCAAAATAAATGGATCAGACACGACGGTCTGGCAGGTGGGTGAAAAGATATAACAATAATTCAAAACAATGATGCCTTTAGAAACATAGTAAAATTTTAGATAAACAATGAACTTTTCATAAAAGAAGAATGCAACATTTAAAAGAGTTACATATGCAAATAAAATACGTAAGGTGACAAGGATTCGGGACTAACAAGATGGCATCCACACAAAGCTAAATCCTCTCTCACAAAAGTGATGAGAGCACATCGGGACATTGACCTCAGTCACACGAGGTGAGGAGAATCAACGACGTTAACCTCAGTCACACGAGGTGAGGAGAGTCAACGATTTTTATATAATAAATACATATAATACTCTGCGGGACCACGGTAGCGAACCGGGTATATCGGGGCGAGGCGGGAACCATGCTGCAGCGGGTATAACTGAAGGGGGATATCCAAACCGGTGGATCAAACCGATAAGGTTATCCAAGCTGAGTGGTGCCTGTTAGAGTGTTTATTTTGTTGCAATTTGATTGGATGCATTCATTGTCTCATCTTGATCTCTCTCTCATTCATGTTCTTCTTCTTAGGTTTCTCTTGCATATCTTTCTTTCATAAGCTTTGTTTTTACTTGGAAAAATCTTCAAATCTTTATGTTTTCTGCTTCCACATTCTGTCGGTCCCTCTGTCGGCTCTTATCGGTCAGCCGACACTAGAACCGAGCCCAGCCGATAGACTGTCGGTTCCAGTTCCAGAGAGCTTCAACTTTCAGATCTTCTCTGTCGGTCAGATCCTCGGCTCCTATCGGTCAACCGATAGTGCTTAAAACTCTGGACCGAGAGTTCATCGGTCTCAATATCAGAAAGCTTCATTTTTGGACTTTTTGCTTTATCGGTTCCTAAGTCGGTTCCAAGGTCGGTCGACCGATGATGTCGGTCAAACCGACAAGTGTTTCTTGGTCAGCAAATTTTTCAAAAATATAGCCGTTGCATATGACCGTTATGCTATCGGTTGACCAACACCAAGTTCTCGGCCAGCCGATAGCTATCCGTTGGGAACACTTTTTCTATAAAAAGTGACTTTCTCTTTGGGAAAGTTTGCTGAATTTTTGAGATCATCTGAGCCCAAAGGAGAGGAACTTTACAAGAGCTTTTCAAAAGGGATCATGGAAGCATTTTCAACCTTTCAATCTTTGACCTTTAAAATTGGTTTGCTTTCTAAATCTCTATCTCTTTTTCATGCTTAGACTTTTAATCTTTGTTTTCCTGAGCATGATCAAAGTGTTAGGCCTTTTCTAAAGATGTTGTTTCTTTTCATAACATGCCTAGATCTTTGAAAAGTATTTGCATTATGAAATCAACATAAGTCTTCTCATTCACATGTGTTTTTGAACATTAACTTTCAAAACTAATTGTTTTAAGTTTGAACTTTTGACAAACCATGTGTTGAGTAATGCAACTCTTTCTCTTACATTTGATCATCATCCTTTGCATTAATTGAAGTTACATCTTTTTAAAAAAAAAAGAGAAAGTGAATTTTCTAGTTCATGCATTAGTCATAAACATTATCATTGTCCATTCAGCCTATCTAGAGGCAAACCACTGTGTTTTACTTGTTCTCTTACCCATGCACAAATAGGCATTTCACTTAAGAGAAAAATCAATGTTGTAATGGTTGGTGCTTAGCCTTGAAAAGCACATACAGTGTTGTAAAGGTTCATGCTTAACCTTGAAAAGCATAATGATGTGATTGTAAGGTTTGAGGTGATCCTAAACCTTGAATTGACTAGTTTAATCTGGTAAGGTTACCGGGAGTGGATGTAGGCATCTTGGCCGAACCACTATATTTGATTGTGTTATGGTGATTTGTGGTTACTTTCCTTTTCATGATTGTTGAACTCTTAATTGGGTATAAGCTTGATTAAAAGGTGTGTTTATCTTTTGAATGTGTATGATTGACTCAAATAACTCTCTCTTTTATGAAGCTAGCTTACTATCATCAAAGCATAAGTCACCTAAAAATCAAAATGTTTAAAAGTGGCTTAAATTTTTAATTGCATCCTATTCACCCCCCCCCCCCCCCCCCCCCCTCTAGGATTCGATCCTGGTCTTTCAATTGGTATCAGAGCTAGGTTGCTCTGGTTTTAGGTCTTACAGCCTAGAGTTGAATCCTAGTAAGTGTGTTTCTTTTGTTGCCACTATGCAATCTCATCTGGGTGAGGGCAATGCCACCAATAGACCACCTCTGTTTAATGGAACACATTATAGGTATTGGAAAATTAGGATGCAAGTGTTCCTGGAATCTCGAAGTTTAGATGTGTGGAACATCATTGAAGAAGGTTATCATCTACCCACTGCCACAGAAAAGGATTCTGAAGGCAATATCATATCCTTAACTCTCAAACCTAAAAGTGCTTGGACTCAAGGGGAAAAGGATAGAGCTAATCTTAATGCTAAAGCAAAAAACTCTTTATATTGTGCCTTATCTCAAGAGGAATTCAATAGAGTTGTCAATTGCAATACTGCTAAGGAAGTGTGGGACACCCTAGAGACCACCCATGAAGGTACAGATCAGGTCAAGATAGCCAAAATTCAAATGTTGACCTCTAAGCTAGAAGATATTAAAATGCTAGAAGAGGAAACTTTTGATGAGTTCTACACAAAGATTATGGAATTAATCAACTCTCTCATAGGACTAGGAGAAAAGATGGATGAATCTAAAACTGTTAGAAAAATTTTAAGATCTCTTCCTAAAAGATTCAAACCAAAGATTATTGCCATAACTGAGAGTAAAAATGTGGATCAAATTAAAATTGAAGAGCTAAGAGGAAATCTTCTCACATATGAACTAGATTTTGAAGTTAAAGATAAAAAGAAAGGAGTTGCCTTTACCTCTCAGACTAATGAAAATGAAAGTGAAGATGATAGTGATGATGACAATGCTCTTCTTGTCAAGAACTTTAAGAAATTCTTTAAGAATAACAAAAACATTAGAAAATCTGATGAAAGCAGCAAAAGCTCTAGATTTCCAAGAAGTTCCAAAAGTTCTTTTATCAAAAAGGATGTGCAATGTTACAATTGCAAGGGGTTTGGACATATTGCTCAAAATTGCTCCACTCCTAAAGAATTTGAAAGAGGGGATAAGAAAGCAAAGAAAGCATTGAACATAACTTGGGATGACGAAGATGAAGATAGTGACAAAAATGAATCCCAGAATGATGAAGATGAAAATCCTCCTAATTGGCTTCTTATTGCCTCTGTCGAAGAGATAAATGATCATAACACATTAATAGATGACACAGTAGGGGAAGAGGAAACTCATGAAGAAGATGATGAATTTGAGATCCAACAAGCTTACAATGATCTATATGAAAATTCTGAGATCTTAATTAAGAAAAATAAAATGTTAAAAGAAGAATCCAAAAAACTGGTCAATGAAGTAAATGTTCTAAAAGATGAATTGAAACTAACCATAAATGACAAAGTCAATTTGGAACATAAATTCATCACCCTAACTAAAGAACTAGCTCTTGCTCAAAATCACATTCATAGCTTACAATCCAAGCTTGAGTCTAGTCAACTTGAAACAAACTCCTTACAATTAAAACTCAACAAAGGAAAATTCATTGTTGAAAAATTCACCTTGGGAAATGACAAGTTTTATCAAATGTTAGGCATGCATAAAATCTATGGTGACAAGAGTGGTGTAGGTTTTGAAGGCTCCCCTAGCAACATGAAGGACAGCTCTCAAATACTTACTAAGAGTGTCCGCAAACCTATAGTTGAGAGAAGTTTTACCACTAGATGGACTTGTCATTTTTGCAATCATAGAGGTCATTTGGTTCCCAATTGCCCTTATAAAAATAGGTTATCTCTCAACAATCCCTCTAAAGTATCTTTTAAATTTGTCCCCAAGACCATTCCCTACAAATCTCCTCTGTCTAGATGGATGGTTAAACAAACACACCTTGAGAGTCTCATAGTGCAAACCGCTTTAAAAGCAAAAGAAAATCCTACTTGGTTTTTAGATAGTGGTTGTTCTAAACACATGACAGGAGACCGATCTAGATTCAGCTCTATAGTGGAATATGATGGAGGAAATGTCTCTTTTGGAGACAATAGTAAAGCTCAAATCATTGGCAAGGGAAGTGTGAAGGGAGATCAAATACCAACTCTGAATGATGTATTTCTTGTGGAAGGATTGAAGCATAATCTCCTTAGCATTAGTCAATTGTGTGACAAGGGAAACAAAGTTGTCTTTGACAGGCTTTCATGCAAGGTAGTAAATGATAAAACTAACCAAGTTATCCTTACTGGGTCAAGGACAAAAGGGAATATCTACATTATAGAAGAATGTGATGACAATGAGTCTAGGTGCTTGATAACCAGAAATCAAGAGAATTACTTATGGCACCAAAGGATGGGTCACATAAACTTTAAATTGATGAAGATCCTGTCCAAGAATGAGATTGTGAAAGGAATTCCCAAGTTGTCTGCTGAAAAGTCTGAAATCTGTAAGGCATGCCAACTGGGTAAACAAATAAAGAAGAGTTTCAAAGGTTTAAAGGATATATCGTCGTCTCGTCCTCTAGAATTAATCCATATGGACTTGATTGGACCTGCACCCGTGCAAAGTATTGGAGGAAAGAAATTTATTCTGGTTATGGTAGACGATTATTCTCGTTTTGGTTGGATTGCTTTTCTCCATGCTAAATCAGATGCTGTAGACAATATCATAAGAATTTGCAACAAGATACAAGTTGAAAAAGATTGTAAAATTCAGAAGATCAGAAGTGATCATGGAGGAGAATTTGAGAATGAAAAATTTGCCAAATTTTGTGAAAATCATGGGATCAATCATCAATATTCAGCTCCTAAGACTCCTCAACAAAATGGAGTAGCAGAAAGAAGAAATAGAGTGATTCAAGAAATGGCTAGGACCATGCTCAATGAAAAGAATCTTCCTCGTAATCTATGGGCTGAAGCTGTGAACACTGCCTGCTATATTATAAATAGAGTCTATCTCACCAAGAATACCAACAAGACCCCGTATGAGCTTTATTTTGAAAGAAAACCTAATTTAGGGTATTTGAAAGTGTTCGGAAGCAAATGTTATATTCTAAGAGATAGGGAGCAGTTGGAGAAATTCGAGCCTAAATCCGATGAAGGAATCTTCCTAGGCTATTCTGAAAGGAGCAAAGCTTACAGAGTGTTTAATCATAGAACTATGACCATAATGGAGTCAGCCCATGTTGTCATCGATGATATGAATCAAATTGGAAGAACTCTTCAAGATGATGATGAAGTTGAATATGTTATTGATCAACCAACTCCTAAAGCCAAAAATGATATCATCCCATCCAAAGCTACAGTTCCAACCAAACTCATGAAAGATCATACATTGGAGAATATTATTGGAGATATCAGTAGCGGGGTCATGACCCGGAGACAAGTTCATAACTTATGTGCACATTACTCTTTTGTCTCTCAAATTGAGCCCAAGAATTTTTCAGAAGCTGAATCAAAATCAGAATGGATGGAAGCTATGCAAGAAGAATTGAATCAATTTAAGAAAAATAATGTTTGGGATCTTGTTCCATTACCTATAGAGAAAAATCCAATTGGTACTAAGTGGATTTACAAGAACAAATCAGATGAATCTGGTAATGTTGTGAGAAACAAGGCAAGACTAGTAGCAAAAGGATATGCCCAAATAGAAGGAATTGATTTTGAAGAAACCTTTGCTCCTGTAGCCCGATTGGAGTCTATAAGGATCCTATTGAGTTATGCTAGTTGCATGAGAATTAAACTATTTCAGATGGATGTCAAAAGTGCCTTCCTGAATGGAGAAATTGAAGAGGATGTTTATGTTACCCAACCAGAAGGCTTTGAGGACCCTCATCATCCTGAGTATGTCTACAAACTCAAGAAAGCTCTTTATGGATTAAAACAAGCACCCAGGGCTTGGTATGAAAAGCTCACAACTCATCTGATTGAAAATGATTTTAATTGTGGGAAAGTAGATAAGACCTTGTTTATCAAGAAAATTGATCAAGACATTCTTGTAGCTCAAGTCTATGTTGATGACATAGTGTTTGGATCCACATCAGACAAATTGGCTCAAGGATTCTCAGAGTTAATGAGCTCCACCTTTGAGATGAGTCTAGTCGGTCCCCTGCAGTTCTTCTTAGGTCTCCAGGTCAACCAAACCGAGCGAGGAATTTTTCTTAGCCAATCCAAATTTGCCTTAGAAATTGTTAAGAAGTTTGGTCTAGAAACCTCCAAGCCTAATAGCAACCCCATGGGATCTACTTCAAAACTGTCTAGTGACCTCAAAGGCACCAAGGTAGACCAAAAACTCTATCGTAGTATGATAGGAAGCCTTCTCTATCTTACTGCTAGTAGACCTGATCTCTCCTTCAGTGTTGGAATCTGTGCCAGATATCAATCGGATCCGCGTGAATCCCATCTCAAAGCTGTTAAACGTATCTTTAAATACATCAATGGGACATCACATTATGGCATCTGGTATCCTTGTGACTCATCTTTACAATTGATTGGATATAGTGATGCTGATTGGGCGGGATCAATAGATGATAGGAAAAGCACCAGTGGATGTTGCTACTTCATAGGAAATTGCTTAGTAGCTTGGCATAGCAAAAAGCAAAATTCAGTATCCTTGTCTACTGCAGAAGCTGAATACATAGCTGCAGGTAGCTGTTGTGCTCAATTGTTGTGGATGAAACAAACCTTGTTAGATTATAATGTCCCACAACATTGTATGCCTATCATGTGTGATAACTCAAGTGCCATTAGCATATCTAAAAATCCTGTTCAGCATTCTCGCACTAAACACATTGACATTCGCTATCACTTTTTGCGTGATCATGCTGACCAAGGCTCTATTGAGTTACTTTTTGTTCCAACTGATTCTCAATTGGCTGACCTGTTTACTAAACCCCTTGGAAATGAAAGATTTATTAAACTAAGACATCATTTGGGCATTGGCCCTTGCCCTGAAATCTGAAATCTTGTTGTCTAAATCACCTGTTATTGCATCTTCACTGTATTATAGCTCTTATAAACAGGTGCTACTGACAAGGTTTGTGTCTTCCTATAGATGGGCGAGATCCTTTGCAATTAGATGTCAAAGGGGGAGAGAATGATATGTAAAACGGTCTCAATTTGAGGGGGAGTAGAAGCAAGGTCTATCAAATTGAGGGGGAGAAGCTTTGTCTAGTTGCTCCCAAAAAGAAAATCCAAAGCTCCAGAATATCCAAAATCCCAAAGCATCCAAAGCTCCTTAAATGTCCAAAGAAGTTGGTGGTTGAGTTCGTGGCATATGAGAGAGTGTCAAGCTTAGAGTTGCCATCAAATTGCAAAGGGGGAGATTGTTAGAGTGTTTATTTTGTTGCAATTTGATTGGATGCATTCATTGTCTCATCTTGATCTCTCTCTCATTCATGTTCTTCTTCTTAGGTTTCTCTTGCATATCTTTCTTTCATAAGCTTTGTTTTTACTTGGAAAAATCTTCAAATCTTTATGTTTTCTGCTTCCACATTCTGTCGGTCCCTCTGTCGGCTCTTATCGGTCAGCCGACACTAGAACCGAGCCCAGCCGATAGACTGTCGGTTCCAGTTCCAGAGAGCTTCAACTTTCAGATCTTCTCTGTCGGTCAGATCCTCGGCTCCTATCGGTCAACCGATAGTGCTTAAAACTCTGGACCGAGAGTTCATCGGTCTCAATATCAGAAAGCTTCATTTTTGGACTTTTTGCTTTATCGGTTCCTAAGTCGGTTCCAAGGTCGGTCGACCGATGATGTCGGTCAAACCGACAAGTGTTTCTTGGTCAGCAAATTTTTCAAAAATATAGCCGTTGCATATGACCGTTATGCTATCGGTTGACCGACACCAAGTTCTCGGCCAGCCGATAGCTATCCGTTGGGAACACTTTTTCTATAAAAAGTGACTTTCTCTTTGGGAAAGTTTGCTGAATTTTTGAGATCATCTGAGCCCAAAGGAGAGGAACTTTACAAGAGCTTTTCAAAAGGGATCATGGAAGCATTTTCAACCTTTCAATCTTTGACCTTTAAAATTGGTTTGCTTTCTAAATCTCTATCTCTTTTTCATGCTTAGACTTTCAATCTTTGTTTTCCTGAGCATGATCAAAGTGTTAGGCCTTTTCTAAAGATGTTGTTTCTTTTCATAACATGCCTAGATCTTTGAAAAGTATTTGCATTATGAAATCAACATAAGTCTTCTCATTCACATGTGTTTTTGAACATTAACTTTCAAAACTAATTGTTTTAAGTTTGAACTTTTGACAAACCATGTGTTGAGTAATGCAACTCTTTCTCTTACATTTGATCATCATCCTTTGCATTAATTGAAGTTTCATCCTTTTAAAAAAAAAGAGAAAGTGAATTTTCTAGTTCATGCATTAGTCAGAAACATTATCATTGTCCATTCAGCCTATCTAGAGGTAAACCACTGTGTTTTTACTTGTTCTCTTACCCATGCACAAATAGGCATTTCACTTAAGAGAAAAATCAATGTTGTAATGGTTGGTGCTTAGCCTTGAAAAGCACATACAGTGTTGTAAAGGTTCATGCTTAACCTTGAAAAGCATAATGATGTGATTGTAAGGTTTGAGGTGATCCTAAACCTTGAATTGACTAGTGAAATCCGGTAAGGTTACCGGGAGTGGATGTAGGCATCTTGGCCGAACCACTATATTTGATTGTGTTATGGTGATTTGTGGTTACTTTCCTTTTCATGATTGTTGAACTCTTAATTGGGTATAAGCTTGATTAAAAGGTGTGTTTGTCTTTTGAATGTGTATGATTGACTCAAATAACTCTCTCTTTTATGAAGCTAGCTTACTATCATCAAAGCATAAGTCACCTAAAAATCAAAATGTTTAAAAGTGGCTTAAATTTTTAATTGCATCCTATTCACCCCCCCCCCCCCCTCTAGGATTCGATCCTGGTCTTTCAGTGCCGACTCATAGGTAACATGCGAAAATCAAAACAATTAAATACACATAACGGGGCGGGAACTCATAGGTACAAAACGTATAAAAGTCGGGGCGAGTCTAAACCCATTAACAATATGGTAACACAATGTTCTCGGTTCAAGAGTACTCACAAATCACGATTGAAATCTCAAAATAGGGGATTGGTTGGAAATCAAATACAAATAGTTCCCAATACCTTTACAGGCTAACAATGGGTTTCTAGAATTGAATCAGTGCGAATAGGGTCCCGTATGTCGGATATGATGAAATTTTGGTACTCTTTAAGAGTTAGGGACATTCCGGGTCCTTATACACATTGATCAATCTAGACAACCTCATGAAATCACCATGATGAGATTCCTCTTTCCTTCGGACTTCATTCAATGTCTTATCCATCCTTGAATAGCGTTGTGCCTCCAAACAATACTTCCACACTACAGCCCCTCACAATTTGCCCCAATCTTTCATGGGTTTAAATGCATCTTTACATGTTCAATGTCTTCAAATAAGAAGATAAGGGGTAGAACTGAATTGGACTTGAGTATGGGCTTGGAATGAATCTGGAAAATAGTCTCACAATTCTCCTATTTTATAGCTCCTCTCATTTCAGTCCGATCGATCGGGCCCCTTGGCCGATCGATCGGTCCTGAATTTGCTTCCAGTTATTTACAGTCCGATCGATCGGACCTGATGGGCGATCGATCGGTCCTGGAAACCCTCTCAGTTATTTACAGTCCGATCGATCGGACCTGATGGGCGATCGATCGGTCCTGAGAACCCTCTCAGTTATTTACAGTCCGATCGATCGGACCTGTTGGGCGATCGATCGGTCCTGTAGCGAATCTCAACCCATTTGGTTGAATTCTTCTCTTGTCCAACTCCAATCCATTTCCTTTCTTTCCCCTTCTCCCATACATATCTTCACAATTAATTGGGCTATTCCTTGACCTCATTATCTCCTCAATTCATCATTCAAAATCAATAAGACTAAACCATCAAACATGATAAATCAATAAAACTATTAAGGAAAACCAATCAAGATTTTGCATAAAACATGATAAAACACATGAGAATCATTTCATCCACTTGCCTTGGTTCCAATTGCAATTCAAATTGAGCTCTAATCACCTCTTAGGCCCCCAATCAAACACCTATACACAAAACCCCCAAATCCAAACCCTAGATCAACAAAATCCAAGTAAAACAAGACGAAATTTTCCAATAATTGAAATAGAGCTACCCTAGGGCTAAACAAACAAGATTATAAAACTTTTAGGAAAATCACTTACAAAGAAGTTCTTCAAAAAGCAAGGTGTTGTCCAAAGGAAGTCTTGGAGTGGGCGGTTTTCTTCAAAAATGGTGTCAAGGCGAAGCCCTTGAGATGAGGAAGAAGATTATAGCAACTAATTTTCCATTAGCACTAGTTTAGTGGGGGATTGAAGATGAAGAGGCAAGAAAAGGTAAGGGAAAACCCTTAGGGCTGGGATTTCTCTTCTCCTCTAGGGTTTTTTGCCAGAAATGGGAAAAAGAGGAAGAAGCTTTCTATATATAGTAAGTGGGAGTGGGGCCCACAACTTAAAGAACTTCTCGGGCTCAAAATATGATTTTCGGGGCTTCAAATGAATTCGACGAAGAAGACAAAGTTGATCGGAAAAATTTCTAGTTTCCAAAAAGTATATATTTTGCACATTTTGGTGAAATTGAAATCGGTGTCCAGATTTTGGGTAAAAAGACCATTTTGCCCTCAATTAGTGAAAAATCAGGTTTAAGGTCCTTGAATGAAAACGATGTCAACATGAAAGTTGTAGGGATTAATAAGATAAGTCCAATGGGGTTCAAAACACGATTCTTGGAAATCATTGGTAACCCCCAATCTCACACAATTTGTAATAAGAACCCCCAAAGGGTCCCACAAATAAAAAGGCTCTCCAAATTCCCCAAAGCTATTATAAAAGCTATTCTAATCCCCAACTAATCCAAAACCACTAAACACACTAAAACTAAAACACAACTTAATCAACTCTAAACGAGATCTCTCGGGTCGGGGTCTTACAAAAATAACTCGCCAATCTTTAGTAAAAGGAGGCCCACACTGCATCCACTCTTAAATGCGAGGGGGGGGGGGGGATTATTACATCTAAGGACAAAAGTTGTTTTCATGCAAGAGACTCCAGCTTGGACATCCTCATAAGAAAATCTCTCATTCATGTAATGGAAGAAAAGGGAAGAAGTTTTCTGCGGAGGGACCACAAAATACATACAGCTTAAAGTGCAAGCTTACCCAGTTACGTCACTAGGGCCCCCAGTACTGTGAGAGTAAGCCCTTGTTTGACATTACTAGTTTTGCCTTTATTTCTCAAAATTGACAGCCTCTTTTTTTTTGTAGAGAAGTATAGGCAATGTCTCTATTTCCCACGGCCCACCATTGATAGCATGTAGAAAATAGAAAAAAAAAAAGGCGGGTGAACAATGTTATGCCCATTCACGCCCCATTCCGTTTTTTTTTTTTTTAAGAATCTAAGAGTGTTATTCAAGACCCAAATCATTAGAATGTTCACAAGATCAAACACGGCCATCACACTAAATTTCAACCGTTGGATCATCACCAATCTCGAGATAAGTGCAAAAGACTGAGCCATTGGATGTAATTTTCTGAAATCTGTGGGTGGGCCCCAAATGCAAAATCCACACCGTTATACCTCTTTGGTAAATCTTCAAGGCTTGATATCTTGTGGATCTCGAGATATTTGCAAAATAATATCAGCCATTGATGTACTATGCTCAATATTGGATTTGTCCATGAGCAGTAACATTTTTCTATTTTGCATTTCTAGGAGTGTAAATCAAGATCCAAACCGATGGAAATGTTAAAAAGACCAAACACGGTCATGACACCGAATTCCAGCCGTTGGATCATCACCAATATCGAGATGTGTAAAAAAAGATGAGGCATTGGATGTAATTTTCTGAATTATGTGGGCCCCAATTAGATCTAAACAATTAGATCTCTTTGGAAGGCTGAACACGGACATAGGGTCGATTTTCAAGGCTTGATACCTTGTGGATCTTGAGAAAGTTATGAAAAACTTTCAACCATTGATATAAAAAGTTTATTTAATGTAGATCTTTGCATTACCAAACACTTCTCTTAATTATAGCCTCTTTTTTTTTATAGCGCTTTTTTTAATGGCTCTATTTTGTTGGGTCGATCAAAAAAAGAGGAGAGATACCAAACAAGGCCTAACTCTCACAAGAGCATTTCCTTATTTTAAAAATATTAGGATACATACTTAAATGGTAGTTTTAGTAATATTGAATTTTTAATATGGAAAACTTTCTCCTACGAGCACTCTTTGCAAACCAGCTTGTAGGGCCCACTTATAACATGCCTGTCATTGGAGGGAAGGGTGGATCGAAATGTCAACTTATGGATGAGGGTCAACCAAAAATTAGCCCCATCAAACTATCTTAGGCCTTGATTTAGTAGCCTTAAATTTTAATGATATTTTAATCATAGATTTATTTTTTAGTTTATTATTAGATTCAATCCAATGGTGAGTGATGGTTCTATGAGTGTAAAATTGGGTCTCATGCCACATCATATGATGAGAGTCTGAGCGGGGTTGCACTGATCAAAGGTCCCCCAAAGTTGGATTGCATATGCAGGACACTTGTTGGAGAGCATTTTCCTTTGAGGTATATCACCAATAAAATAAAAATATCACATAAAAATGGAACAAATAAAAAAGTATATAAAATATTGTAATAGGATGCTATTTTCATTTATAATTCATAGCTATTTATAAATTCTAATTATCTAAAGACTGATTTATTTTCTACAATTTTCTTCTTGTAATATCATATAAACCGTAAACATGAAAATAGCTTGATACTCAATTAATATGATAATTTCTGACATTGACATTCACGAAACTCATCACAACTTAATAATTTGTTGTCATTCTTAAACCTTGAAGCTGCATTATTACAGTAGGAAGGCCAAATCTCACTTCTTAATCCAGATCAATAATAAAGGTTATTATTTGCTATCTCAACCTAAATGTCTAGAACCTACTAACAAAATAACCATCATATCTTTACCTTTACCTAAATCGGATCCACCACACTTCTATAAAACACACCGTTCAATATGTTTTACTAATGGGTCTCATTGGTGGATAGATTAGTTAGAGCTAATAGGTATGGTGTTGGTCCACTATCATTTAAGATGGTCCACCATCGTTACCCTTTTTACATGATCATACAATGATTGTGTTAGTTACTTAAGATTTGATTTGATTGCCAATCAAGAGACGTTTTAGTAATTCAAAAGTCATTTTCTCATGTAAGTTGATTTTAGATAGTCTATAAGCGAACATCAATTAATAGACTTAAAAAGTTCAAACTTATATAGGTGTTTAACTAAGGGCCCATTTGAATACATGTAAAATAAAATATTTTCAAATTTAGTATAATATTATAATATTGCAATATTATTGTTGTTAAGCCGTTGTTGAAACTTATAATATATGCTGAAGGTAAAAGTTAACATAGATTCATAGTCAAACAAATGGTGATATGCAAATTCATAGTTTTGTGTCAAGGTTCTTAAAAGAGGTAATCAAGATGATTACTACAATTCATGATAAATGATTACTACAATGCTATAATCATTCCACATAGTTTCATTCCGCATAAATCTTAGGGCCCAAATAAGTCCAAAAACTACATATATATATAAGGGCATATAGATTTTCACAAATATCTCGCGATCCGTGAAGATTAATCAATTGGAAATTGGCGTGCTGGGTTTCTGAAGACACACAATGGTTAAAAAAATTTAAAAAAAATAGAACGACACATGCCTATTGTCTTTGTGTGATGAGTATTAAATATTGCATATTCTACAATTCATTAGTCCAGGTTTTATCAGCATCTCATATGTATATCATTTGTTTTACATAGAGAGTTTATCATTCTATCACATTAAACGGATTATCGGATTATCATGCATAAATTCGATTATTTATAGCGCATTTTTATATAATTTCTCTTGTGTAGGTGGACCCCACGACTACCCCAACCTTCCGGCTAGCTAGTGTCCTGAGGCATTAAGAAGAGATTTCAATAAAGAAGTTATATAAAGAAATCTTGGGGAAGTGTTGAAGAATTCCAAAATAAAAGGATAAAACTTTAAGCATAAAAGAAGTCATTTTTTAATACAAAGGAGTGGTTGATGTATTGGTTAGAGCTTGGGTTCTTATAAAATAGGTTATGGGTTCAAACCCCAATAATGCTTTTGGAAGAAAAGTTTGTTGCAATATTTCTATAAATTGGAAAGTCTTTGTAGAGAAAAATGAGATCTTTTGGCAAGTTAGTCTTTTAGTAATTTTATTTTACATTCTCTATATTTTTAGATTGTAATTAGGAGCTTCTTTGTAACTAATCTAGAGAGTGTGTGTAATCGAAGATCATTAATGAAGATTTGGAGATCTTTCTTAATGTTTAGTGCCTTAAGTTCTTGGGTTAGGCTCTCCTTTTGAAGCTAAGTAATGTGATTAGTTCAATTCCATGCATGTTTTAGTTTAAATTCTCTACTTGTGCCTTAATTGATGAGTAAATTTTAGATCTAGTTGTGCTAATCTCTCTCATTTCTCATGCTCTATCTCTACACTTGATGCTTGAATAATATCAATTGATGCTTTGTAGTTTGATTAAGTTCTCTCACATAGCATGCTCTAGAGCCCTTATCTTTGATCTTTTGTAGCTTGATCTTGATGAATTATTGTTATGGTAGCTAGATGATGATCTAGGATCTTGGCCATTGATTTTCTTTAATTTGATCTTTATTGTTATATCATCCAGTCCAATTAGGCAAGAGACTGCTAATTGGATTGTAGATTTGGAAATTGAAATAAAACATGCATTGTTTGAATTAATTATATACTTAGTGGATTGGATTGCCTAATCTATTATTCTTATTGTTGTTAATTTAAATCTTTATTTGATTTGTTATTTTCAATTCTAGATTGTTAGATCTACACTTCACACCACTTATTTTAAAATCATAAACATTTCACACTACATATTCACCTTAAATCTTCCATTTTCACCACCATTCATCCACTAGTTTAGTGTAGTTTGTTAGATTAGCTTAGATGTTATTAATTTCATATTTTAGATTGTTAATTAGAGTATTCTAATTGCTATTTTAGTTTTATTCTACATTTCATTTAGTTTAATTCCATTTTTCACTCATAGTTTATTAGTTTTAATTATTCACTTCAATTGTCTATATTAGCTATATCTTAGTTCAATTCTACTTAAATTGGATTCATTGCTTGTTTCATCCTCTCTTCATGGGATCGATAATCCAGACTTTTTAATCCTTTACTACTTGACGACACAGTAGTTTTGCGGTTAAAAGTTACACATAGAAGTGTCGAGCATTGTGCTTTAGGCATCTTTGGGTCCCAGAACCCCTTGGTTGGGTTAACAAAAACAAAAGGAAAAAAAAAAAAAAAAAAAAACCTCTTCACCCTTTTTATGGTGTCCAAAATAGAAGTAATACTTTTTTTTGTGTTTTGAAGTAGAGGTGGAAGAAAAAGCGTTCCCAACCTGTTTAAAACCGATTCAAATCATTTTTAGAGATTTAGAAGCAACAAATAGAGATGCTAAATGAATGTATAGCAATTAGATATCATGTTCGCTTTTTCTCTTGATAATCTTGCCACCCTCAAAACTTCTATATATGGACAACTTTGCCTTACATTTACCGTTCGGTAAATGTGTAAGTATTACTTTTTGAGGCATTCGGCGATAGGTCCCTGAACATTTCACTTTATGACCTTAGATAAAAAAAAAAAAAAAAATCATAAAGCCAAAGGTCCTTCCCACACTTTCTCATACCTAAAATGTCTAGTTTACCCTTTGTTTAAATCATAACCCATGATTGGTGGGATATCCCATTAATAATGGCCAACTAACATTTAATTGCCCAAGATTAATGGAATCCCTGGATTTTCAAATAAATTCTAAAAACACACAAATAAATTTCAAAATAATGAAATTAAATTTTAAAAAATGCAATAAGTTAAAAAAAGCAATATATAATCAAATATCAAAAATAAATTTAAAAAGATGCAAATAAGTTTCAAAATATCCAAATAAATTTCAAAAGACTCAAATAAATCTCAAAAGATCCAAAGAAAATTTCAAAAAATACAAATAAATTTAAAATAACGAAAATAAATTTTTAAAAATACAATAATTTCAAAAAACGCAATAAATTTGAAAAGATACAAATAAATTTCAAAAGATGCAAATAAATTTAAAAACGCATATAGATTTCAAAAAACGTAAATAAATTTGCTAAAAAAACTCAGATAAATTTTAAAAAAAATTAAGATAAATTTTCCAAAAACAGAAAGAAATATGACAGAAACAGATAAATTTGAACAACACTCAAATAAATATGACAGAAAATAGATAAATTTGAACAAAACTCAGATAAATTCACCAAAAAACTCATATAAATTTTGAAAAAAACTCAGATAAATTTACAAAAAATACAAAGAAATATGACAGAAACAGATAAATGTGACAGAAAATAGATAAATTTGAATAAAACTCAGATAAATTTGACAAAAGAGACAAACAGAGCCAAAAGCAATAATTAAGGAGATGTCAGTCCTCTACGGAATTTGACAAAAGACAAACAGAGCGAAAAACAGGTCGGGTCGGACCAGACCTAGAATCAACCCGTGACCTGGGAGACCCTTCAACTGTTATTGGGCTTCAGAAGCGGGCGGGTCAGACCTGACCTGGAACCGACCCATGACCTAGGACCTGAGACGGTTTCTTCCTCTTCGGTCTCTATTCTCTGATACAGAACGGAGAGCCCAACCCACTCTCCTTCCTGCGTTGGTTTTCTCCGATGACTCTGGCTGGCGGCCTGACTTGCGAGACGCCGGCGGTGGCGATGACGGTAGTCTCCGGCGACTTGCAGCGATCGATCCCGTTGCGGCTGCGGCTGGGATGGGCGATGCAGATCAATCCCAGAACCTAGATGACGATGGTGATTCGACTGCGCAAGTAGCAGTCGTCTTCTTCGGCTCCGGGCCCAGCGACGACAATGAAAACCGGTAGTGAGGGATCCTCTTCCCAATCTTCCAAGATCTGATTCGATGGCCGAAATTCAAATCATCGTGCACAGCCCTTGATTTGATGGACAACGACTGTGGTCAGTCCGGGTTCTCAGATTACTGTGCGATCTCGATCTCAGATCTGGAGCTTTCGTGGACGGAGCTTCTGCTCTGCCGTCGTCGTTGGAACCGCCGTAACCAGAGACAGAGAGGACGAGGATGAGAGATCTAGCCATGGCTGAGTGAGGGAGGAGGAGATAGGCATTTTGTAGAATCCAAACCCACCCAGCAAACCTAGGCTCGTTGCAAAAGAAGATGGATAATATATAATTTAAAATTTGAAAATTTAAAATTTTATGCCTAAAATGGTTAGAAGGGCAATTTAGTCTTGAAAAATGAGATCATGTAGATGTAAGGACTTAAGGCTAGAAAAAGTCTAGCTGCTTGGATCATAGGCCTTTAAAAAACTTTTCCTTGGACTAGAGGCTGGAAACATTGACTTATAGGGACCTTTCGCTAATTTTGCTTTACTTTTACTATTAAACCATTTTGCTCATAAAACTTTCACAGAATTTAAGCAACTTTATTTTAAACGGATAAACTCCCCAAACGAGTCCTCATTAAAAATCCAAACCTCATTTACTTCTTTTCCAAATGATGTTATCAAATTTTATTATAAGAAAACTATTACCGCATAACTGAAACTTTTAATGGGGCCCACGTTAAGATCCATCCTAACCATCCAGACACAGGACCTCCCAAATTACATTGAATCCCTTGGGTTTGCACGAATTAGAATGAATTGGGCCTGTGGATTGAGGGTCAAATCTTTTTATTTGATACAAGGCAATTAAACTTGTGGGCCACGGATCAATGGGTCAGAGGCATCAGATTGGCTTGAAACTTGATGCCTTTGTTGGTCCCACTTGGATCTTTCGATCCCTCTCTACCCATTATCTTTGCAGCGCTAGTGGGCCCCACGAGGTTCACATTAGCAAGGCCCTTATTAAAATATAGAGTTGGGAATTTGGATCCACAGTAAAATGGCATATTATGAATAATTTTTTTTTTTTTTTTTATGGTTGGAGTAAAATCTAGGCGACCTCCCTGCAAGCATTTCTGGAATTCTTCTCCCGCATTAAAGAGTGAAATCGAGATCGAGAGATAGATCGATCGAGAGAGAGCGAGCGCGCGCGCGATGGAGGAGGTGTTGGCAGGAATTGTGTTGATGCTCCTGGTGGCGGCTATCTTCCCTCTCTACCTATGGAAACGTCGCCAGATCACTCGATTCCAAGACCAACAACAAAACAACGATTCTCAACAAGAACAACAGCAGGTCATTTCCTTTATCTCTTCTTCTTCCATGACTGCATCCTGCAATCTGCTAGGGTTTCTAATTTCAGCGGACAATTTGTTGGGCCTTTCTCCGCACGTTTTCATGTAATTGAATTCCGGGGATTTCTAAGAAATGGATTCCTATCCCAACAAAGGCATTTGAATATCCTAATCTCTCCTTTGAAGGAAAATGAATTATGGGGATAGAAAAATGAGTACCCAACCATTACTGTAGTAAATCAAATTCTAGGATAGTCAGGGTTCCAACTACATCTATACCTTGTATCCTTCACCCCTCACCACTTTAACAATTCTCTTTTTAAGCCCATTTTTCCTTGATTTCCTTGTGCTATTAGTTGATGCATCGCGTATTCTTTCATCGTGCTTTTTTAATAGGAAACACACTGCCGAGGACTGAGATTAAAACGCCCAACTCGTCTTGCCAATTTGGGTTCTTGAAAACTTAGGGTAGTGCCGTAGTGGAGAGATGGATACTGATACGAACTTTCTTGCGACCTCGAGCTTTGGTGAAGATATGAACTCACTGCTCAAAAGGAAGCTAAGAGAGGATCTCATATGGGAGATTGCACCAATGGAAATGATTTTTTTATAGAAATTCAATGATATTGATTTTATTGAAAACAATTACTTAAATTCAGCTTTGGACATCTCAATATCTCATGCCATTCAACAGCCACATTCAACCCATACTCACACGATCTCAGAAAATGCTTACTGCCTACACAGCATTCTAACAAAGCTAACAAACTGATGCCTAACGTTCACCTTACTTCTTCAAAGCAGAACCTAGTCAAATAGGCCCCTATTATATTGAACTAACTAAAAACAAAAGGTTAAACCAAACTGACCTATCACCGACCCATTGTTTACATTTGACCCATTAAGAAACTACTCGTATCATTCCATCCCCCTTAAATTAACCTTGTCCGAAAGTTCTTGGACACCCCTATGCTTGAGAGCAGTATTTCACCCTGCGAGAACAAAAAATTGAGAGGTTAACACTCATTTGAGATAGTGCTTGAAGAAGACATATCGAGCCCAAGCATACTTGAAAGTACATAACCAAAGAAAAAGCCAGAGGCATAAAGAGCCAAGTATGCAAGCATAACTCGTCCACCAAATCAATGGATGCCACTAGCATTCTGGGCAATAGAGCTTTATATAAGATGGCCACAACTGAAAGAGCAATCAGAGTGATGATGGGAAAAACCACGTTGACCACATTGTGGAAATACTGATTTAAGAAAACACCAAACACAACCGGAGCAAGAAGTACTTGGACTGTTGATATAAGTAGTTCGGCAAGTTTCAATGTAAGGAAAGGATTCAACACCTTGGCAGTTATGGTGTTCGCTGCTATCTTCGGTACTGAAAGGCCAACATTTCCTCTTGCTAATGGAGTGACTATAATACTTGTTGTTCTTCCAAGATAACATGCAACTAATATAACTCCAACTAGTAGAGTTAAGGTGAATCCAAGAACTTGCCATCTGAGTGTCCGCCCGTTTAAGGAGGTAGGCCTGAAAAGAGCAATCAAGTAGGCCAAAGTCACCCATAGTGAAAATGCAGTAGACACAAGCTCTGCAACTGAATCAAACCCTCCACTGCTGCTGCCATTTGAATTGGGTGGAGTTGCAAAATAAGATGTTGCTACCGCCTGGTGACCCCCCACAACAGATAGGGAATTAGCAGCTGGTGACTTCTCTATCTCAAGCCAATCACCAATTGTGATATCATGGGTTACAGCTAAGCCTGTCTCATGAATAATGCTTGCTTCTTCTTGGGCATACCCTGTAAGCATGGAATTCCATGTGACCAAATTGGGCTTTGGGATTTGTTTAAACAGATTCCTTGCCTCATGAATTCTCCCATGTCAAGCGCAACCCATCATCCTTGCAATTCGCGACACAATAGTATGTTCTCGGACCCGTTCATGAAGAACAATAACATTATTTAATCGGCCACTCTGCGAGAAAGCAGGGATCAAAGAATCCCATGACGTCACTTTTCTCTCAGGCATTTCATTGAACAGTTGGTGCACTATCTGCAGTTCCCATATTTCACTTGCCCACCAATCATCACATTCCAGGATCTAGCGAATCCAAGACCCAGCTCAAACATCTGACGAGCATACCCCAATTCAAGAGCCCCCCACATAGAATCGACTAACAATGCTTGTCCGTTCATCTCGGCAACGTTCTCTATTGAGGCTCCAACGAGCTCTAGCTCCTTTACCTCCTCTGAATCTCCTAGACCGTCCACCCCCTCAAGCTTGATGCCACCCACTCCGGCGGCATCCTCATCACCTTGAAAGGAAACCATGAGATTATTTGCGCAGACGACGACTTCCGCTACGTCACCCTTTTTGCACCCCGTGAGTTCCAGGTCTGGGCCAATTGGTTCCACAGTGGCAACTCCATGAAATCCCTCTACGAAGGAGTTAAAAAACCAAGGGGAACCCCTTAGGAATTCCATGCAGGATTCCGTGCCCGACTCGCCGCCTTGCACGCCGACGGACCAAAAATCAACGGGTTCCATTCCGGCAACACTGAGGTCCTCGTCATTGGGGTCTCCATCTTTGTTCAAGACAGGTTGCTCAGAGAGAACGTCGAGTATGCTATGAACTTGGTTTGTCTGAGATGTCTTCCCAGTTGAGCTTTTTGTAGTCCGAAGATCCTCCATGCGTTGTAGTATTTCAATTAGCAACTTGCCATGGCGTTTTGATACCTCTTTCAACTCTGCTTGAGATTTTTGTAAGATGCACAGTTGCTCCTCCATTTGGAATTCTTGTGTCCCTTCAGCTATCCCGGGTTACTGCTCTGATACCAATTGATACGAACTTTCTTGCGACCTCGAGCTTTGGTGAAGATATGAACTCACTGCTCAAAAGGAAGCTAAGAGAGGATAAAATCTCATATGGGAGATTGCACCAATGAAAAAGGATTTTTTTATAGAAATTCAATGATATTGATTTTATTGAAAACAATTACTTAAATACAGCTTTGGACATCTCAATATCTCATGCCATTCAACAGCCACATTCAACCCATACTCACACGATCTCAGAAAATGCTAACTGCCTACACAGCATTCTAACAAAGCTAACAAACTGTTGCCTCAACGTTCACCTTACTTCTTCAAGGCAGAACCTATTCAAATAGGCCCCTATTATATTGAACTAACTAAAAACAAAAGGTTAAACCAAACTGACCTATCACCGACCCATTGTTTACATTTGACCCATTAAGAAACTACTCGTATCAGATACACTTGGATGTGGATGGGGTGGCCCCAATATCAGTGTGATAAAAGGGTTATGACCCTTAGTCTCAGGGCCTCAACATTTGATGATTTTATGTAGTTAAACTTTTTCGTAAATTGATGCAAAGGTGGATAATAGCAGGATCATTGTCAAATACTCAAATTGATATCAGTGTTAATTCACATGACGTGAGAATGACTGCCTCCTGCTATTTCCTTTTCCCAGGCCTCAAATTTGCTTCTTTGTTTCTTTTAGGACCACCTCACCATTGTTAGATGGTTTTTTTTCCTCTTTTCTTTATAATTATGTTTTTGGGATGGTAACCTCTCTTTTATTATTGTTCAAAAAAAAAAAAAACCTCTCTTTTATTAAATGGATATTTCTGTTGACGTAATTAGTGATTGAGGTGGGGATTTCAACGCTCCCATATAAGTTTACATGTTGAGATTGGACCCGCCTTAAATTTACTCAACATCAAAATTTATTACGATACCTTATTGCTTAAATTTTGTCTCTTTTTTAAAAGGACTCGATGCACTCACACCCATACTGCTAATAACCATCGTGGCATCCAACTAAGAGCTTGTTTTATTGACAACATTTGTGAAGAGACGTGTTAAAAGATCAAATGTGTTAAAATTTTAGAACTTTTAAAACGTGTTAAAAGGGCTTTTACCAAGTCCATTCAAACACACTCTTTGTCATACGGAAAATTTACTTTTAGCTAGCTGAATTCTCAGACTCATTTTTGAATTCTACCTTGGGAATTCTAAAAATGCTCCAAACAAGGAATTCTCAAATACTTAGTAGGGGCATTTTGTTGCTTGGAATTCAGATAACTAGAGTGGAGAATTATGTCAGAACTTAAGTAGCATTAGAGTCATTAGTTGCAACTTGCATGAGAAATGTTTATGAATTATTTTTATATTTTAAAATAAAAATAAAAATAATAACTGATATAAAGAAGCAATGCCAAACCATACCCAACCCTATCTATACCATTCAAAGAGGCGGCCAAGTGAACCCCTAAGCCTGGCCCATTCCTAAGCAGGGAATTTCTCTCTAGATAAAATACTTAAAAATGTTATTTATGTGTTATATATAGATGGGAGAGACGTCCTTCTAAATGAGAACTTGTCATAAAGGCAAACTCATAACTTGGAGCGGATAATTTTGATAAGTGTCTTTGGAAAATGAAGTGTTAATTTAATGTTAACGATTTATATGGCCCTTGTTTTTTAAAACTGAAACAGCTAGCTTAACTTGTTTTTTAATCTTTATCTTAATCATCTCCATACACATGGTTTGCAGAAAGAGTTTACTTGTGCGGTCAGGCATAAAAATGTCTGTTGAAATAGATGTGCAATTTTTTTTTGAATTTTTATATTTATGTTCCCTTTCATTGTGCTTTTGACTAAAAAAAAAAATGTACCCGAAGCTTTTGTGATCCTAGGTGGGCATTTGTAGTTTTTGGAGATTTGACAGAGGTGATCAAACTCCTATCTTCTGAAGGATTAAGGAAGAGAAGTATTTCTTTGAATATTTGAATGCTTCATTTGAATGGGGCTTTCCCCTTTTATATTATGTTCTACATATCTCACGAGCTAAGTTCTAGTCTGATAAAGATACACTCTATCTAAAAGAAGCAATTTCATTAAATCTGAGTGATCCTGCTGCAGTTCAATTTAGGTGGTCTCTTGAATTGACATTGTATTCGTGCTGTGAACCATTTTATCTGTATGGAATTTTGCATAGTCCCCCTCAAATTGATGTGGCGAGTCAATGATCATCAATTTGCTTATTAGAAAATGGCGGCGGCGATATCTAGTCGTAACTTAGGTGAAATATCAAATATTTGAAGATTAAATGCAAGTTGGTCTAAATGATTATGCATCTTTCTAGAGGTTCATTTATGTAAGATCCTCCATACCATTGTGTTTTTACACTCAACAAGATATGATTATTTGTTGCATAGAACTCTTATTATATGAACAAAGCATTGTAGGAGAATAGAAACTCCTAATTCTTCTAAAGAGTCCATGAAGCAATAGAATTTCAGAACAAGTTGATGACATGCCACGATATTTGGGGTTTTGTAGAGGATTAGGAAACTCAATCTTGTTTTTTTCATTTTTAAGGCACCAACCATTTATTGAGAAAGTTATACCAACCTGTTGTAGAGTTGCAAGTATCAAGCATCTAGCCCAATGTAGATTAGATAAGGTGCAACATAATTATGGCTCCATGAGATTAAGGCCGTGCATGAAGAGGTTTGGAAAAGGCTAGAAGCAAATGACCGCAAGTACAAATCTGATGCAGATTGCAGCTGACGACAACAATAATTTGCAGAAGTGGACCTCTTTGGCTTTTCTTTTTCAAAGAAAGGTTTTCCCGTGAGTACTTATATCAAGTTAAAAGAAAGGAAGATTGGACCGTGTAGGATCAACCATTGGATTGGCGACAATGCATATCCGGTCCCTTTACTATCTCATGCGTAGACTATGAATCTTCAGCATCACAGATTTGATGCCTTATGCTCCAGCTGCGAAAGTCTTTAATGTTGAGCGTGATGCTAACTCGAGGGCGAGTTCTCCCCTAGTCCTAACCAAAGGAGGTTGATGAAGATTATAATTCTACTTGCGGAAGAGTTTATGTACACCATTTTGAGAGCTCTAAGAGGGCCCTCACGGGTTGGTTGAAGCGTTGATGGCTTCACATCAAAGCATGGGTCCAAACAGCCCCTAAATATTTCATAAATACTCAGGCAGGTCTGTTTTGACAAAAAAGAAATAATTGCATTTTTTTTTGTTACATACTGGAATTTCCTGCAGAAAAAGACAGAAAAAAGACCTGTATTGGGCTATATTTTAATGTCCCAAACAGAGCCCAACTCCATTGGGTAGGTAGCCACACAGCCTTGAGTTGCCCATGGGCATTGTAATTTTTTATGGGGTCCACTTGTCTTGATGGTTGGCCACCTCGGCCCCACAACCAGATTTGCAGAAGACAATTCTGGACAATCTGTACTGAGACCAGTCAGCATCTTTTGATTTTTCTTTACTCCTCTCTTTTTTTTTTTTTACTAACCATAAGTGTTTAGGGACTTGATTAGCTAGATCAGAGAGCAAGGGTTAAGATTAAATTAGGGTTTTATAAAAGTTATGTTGGATTAAAAGCCAACGAGGAGATAGTTGACTTCTTCAGTTTTGCTTGAGTTTTGAAGATAGAAAATTCTGGGGCTTTCTCCTTGGGATTGAAGATATCGTGGGATTATTCATTAATCACAGCGTATAATCTCCCTCTCTCTTTGTTTTCTTGCTTTGGTTGTTGATTTGGTTTAGGGCTGGAAATTTTCTTTTCATTCAATTAGGGCTTTCTTTGAGCTATATCACACTCATATCATAGATGTAGATCTTTAGGGACATATGAGATCCGTAGCCTTGATCAGGACAAGGGAATGGGATTTTGGAACTTCCAACGGGAAATAATGATTTCTGGCTGTCGGATGGCATGGAGAAGGAACGGCCAAGGAGCCTGGTGAAGAAGAATGAGGTTAGGATGAGAGCAAGGGCACAGATCTGATAAATTCCTGTACAGAAGATGCAGGAATAATGACGAGATGATGATGTGAAGGTGGCTCTACTGCTACCACTGCTGTTTATTCTTGCCATTTAGTACTGTGTGATTCATTTTCTATTACAACCGAGAGGAAGATTTTGTGTGATCCATGATGCCCAGATGAGAGAGAGAGAGAGAGAGAGAGAGAGAGAGGTACAATCCAATGTTCCATGAAATGTTCTGTTTAAGTAAATTTTAGAATAGTAAAAAAAAAAAAAATCATTTCTCTAATCTTTTTGGCCCTTGGGAATGATGGAATGTTTCAAGAATGCTGCCAAACAGGCCCTTAGATGCTTACATAGATAGCAGTAGTCTTGACTAATCTCTGCAGTTATTATATATTTTATTTTATTTCTACCATGGTCTATTTATTTGTTGTCTTAAAATTCAAACGTTGCCATTCATAATGAATCATCATAGTTATTGAACCGTTGCACAATGTGGAGTTGGCATGGTTTGTAATGAATGAAAAAACTGAAGCCAGGTTGTAAGCCTGTGTGAATGCTCAGTGCTGTTACGAATAACCATTACTTGCTGCAATGAAATGCAGGTTCAACAGAGGGAAACTGTTGTCCACCGTTCTGGAACACGCCGCATGCGACGGAGGCCAGCTGCTGCCAGTACATCTACAGCCACAACAATTGCAGAAGGTTTTTATATTATATGTTCATACCCTGTGTGATTGGAAGTCTCTACTAATAAGTAATAACCCTAGAAAGAAGTATCCACAAAACTTTTATGTTTAAAACACATACTAATTTTAGCAGTAATCCTGTGTGAAGACTTAAAACTATCCTAGACTACTGTATGAACTCATATGCAGTGGACAGTGGTCTCCCTATGACTATTATTTATTTATTTATTTATTTTGAAATGGTTTCACCTATGAGTATTATGTGTACTTGTAGGCCCAGGATCGAAGGAAAAGAAACATGAAAAACATATGAAAATGAAAATAATCAAAGCGCCCTATAAATAGAAAAAGGCAATTATGAATGCATATACTAAAGGTTAGGCTTATTCTCTTGACAAGGTAATGAAAGAAGTAAATTAATTAATGCGAATGCAGCAAAACGGCCCTTTTTCTGAAAAACTTGTGCACTTGAGTGTAGTTCTCAACATTCATACATAGATCTAGGGCATACAAGTTTGAGAGAACTAAAATATTTCAGCAAAAATAGACAAGAAAACTGTTAAAATGAGTAAAGACATGAAGAATTAAAGAAATATGAACTACACTATGAAAAACTGAGGAAGTCATCGTCAACTCTTACATTGTTTGCTAATAGCAGCTATAAAAAAAGGAATCTTTATCTATATATCAGTTAATGCTATAATGTTGTGTAAGATCTGATGGGGCCAATTGGGGGTGGAGTGCCTTAAAAACACCTTAAGCTTGGCAGATAATATTTGGATTTACCTTATGTGCTGTGGGTCCATGATGCAACGTGGGAGAGGAAGAATAGCCAATGGGCTAATCTCCCAGCCCAAAGGCTTAGGGATAGGGATCCATACAATCAAAGATGTCTTGGTCTCACACACCACATACAATTAACCAAGAGAAAAACTGTAACTTTTATTAATCAATGAACTTGTCCCTAAGGAAGGATCACATTCCTTTATATACGCTTCATACTCTAACTCTAATTTGGAAACAATTCTAATTAAAATAAACTCTAAATCAAATAAGATAAAACTTTCTAATTAATCTCATAATTATCCCTAAAATTCAGCTACTACTAAAATATGGAAAATCTTGCACGATGTGAAGATATTCTCTTTATGGGCTATTGGTGGACTTGGGCCTAATGGGCTGGCAGACCTTAGCTCTAGCCTGAATCAGTTCGCCCCCTCTTGGAGGGAATCGACCTCAAGTTCAGTAGGCGGCCTCCTGGGTCAAAAACAAAGCGTACAACTTGTTGATGTTCTTGATCTTCTTGCTCTTGATGTGGCTTGGAAGCTGGAGTTGATATTTTCCTCCACTGAGAAGTAGATTGGAGAGGTTTCTTCTTCTGATGTCCACATTTAGCTCGGATGTGTGATTCAATTATTAGATGCTTCAATTCATGAATTTGTACCATCTGCTCACAATCTTTTGACATCAACGGTTGATTCCCGAAAATGAAATCAAAGTGGGGAACCTCTATGATTTAATTTTTTTCCGGCAACCTTTTGAATAACAGATTTATCTTCCAACGATCTTGCTGGCTTTTCAGGGAGTGGGCTTACGATTAGATTCACTGAATGATAAGTCTCCTTTCTAACTGTACCGAAGTCTTCAATGTTTGACTTTGATTCCTTTGCTGCTTGCATCTGTTGATCACCGTTGTCCATGGAAAGAAACTCAATCTCTTTGGCTTCCATGTTGTCTGAACTATGATCCATCTTTTGGGTTCCACAGTTTTTGCAGATGATTTGACCATTAAATGTTCCTTTTCCAGATGTTGCTTGTCAATGCTAGCGATTTCTGTTTCTCCTTTTTGCTCTTCTTTTGGTTCTTCAGTTGAAGGTGATGGTATAGATGGTGATGTTGTCGGTTACAATGGAACGAGGGAAGCCCACTGTCCTTTCCATGAGAAGGATTATATGTTTGATTCTTTCTCATGTTGCACTTCCCAATAAAGAAGCCATGGTCGTCCCAAAAGAACATGAGTGATATTCATAGGGATTACATCACACCAAATTTTATCTTCATAACCACCAATCTTGAAAGATACCAAACATTTATGAGTCATGGGAATGAGAGAACCATTGGACCATGTGACTCTTTAGGGGTTAGCTACCTTCTCAATTGACCAATGAAGTTTGTCAATAACCTCTTGTGCAATAAAACTTATTGCACTATCATTGTCAATAAGCATATTAACTAACCTGTCTTCGCACTTTACTCGCGTCCGGGATATCATAGTCTATTACCATTCTTCTTCCTTTTCATTAGTTGTAAGAAGTTGACGAATGATAAGTGTGGGTTTATTCTCTCTGGAAAAATGTGATTCAACAATGAGCTCTTTGTTTGAAATCTCCTCTTTGAAAATTTGATGGTCTCTCAATGGGCTTCAAATTAACGTTCACAGGCTGGGAGAATGGATCTATACCATGTACGTATTTATCCTCCAGTAGTAATTTCATCTCATTCCATGTCAGTGTACAATTGGCATTCTACTTCTTTCCACCATATTGTGCATCTCCTTGAAGTTTTCGTTTTGCATAATCTTTACATGTATTGCCTCTTAGTTGAGGCCACTGGAAATACTATTCAAGTATTTTAATCCAATATAGGAAGACATTTGGATCTTTATTTCCATTAAAACAAAAGAATTTTTGCAACTTCTCTATAAACCATGTTTGAGATTGTACCTTAATGATCAATGATCAGTGATGGACCTTTTGATGCTTGACAATGCCGAAGTGGCAAAAGCATGTCCAACTCCCAGATGGGTCTAGTTGGGCCCATGGGTCTGCCCTGCAAACAAGATGGGGCAGAGGTCTTTTTTTTCCTACTTGGGTCGGATCTAACCCAAAGTGAAGCCCAGGAGGTGGGCCTGCCTCGTGTCACGTGGAGGTGGCTCCTTGGTCTCAATGCAACGAAGAAGGAAAAAAAGGTTTTTGCCCCACTTTTCGTTGTTGTTTGATTTTGAAGAGGTGTATGTAGCGCACTGAAGAACCTTGCTGGGGCAGAGGTAGAGAGAAGGGCGATGGTTCAAGTTGCTGCAAGGGTGCTCTGGTGATGATGGTTGTTGAACGGTGGGTTCTGGTGTGTAGCAAGCGGTGTCGATGGTGCAGATTGTGGAGGTAATAGAAAAGGTAGTGGCGTAGTGCTGCTCGGAGAAGTCGGGGTTGACGGTGACGGTGCTGGAGGATGGTGATGGCTGGAGTGGGCAGCGTCGGTGCACGATACCGTCTACAACTTTTCTTCTCTTCTTTCTTTGATTCTTCCTCTAATCTGTTTTTTTTTTTTTTTTTCATTGGGGTTTGGGTTGGTAATATCGACAGGGGATGCAAGAAGGAAAGATAGTATTGGGGTTTTGGGTTGGGAAATTGGAGAGGGATAGGGTTTTGGTTGGGTTTAAGGATTTGGGTTAGGATTTGGATTGGTGTTACGGTTCCAGCAAGATGTGTTAAGGGATGCGGTGATAGTTGGGAGTGGGATTTGATTTTTGCTGAGGATTTTGGATTTGGGGATTGGGTTTAGGGCTTGAAATTGGGAATTTTGGGAATATGATGATGAAATTGGGTTAAGGTGGACTATCGGTTAGGATTTATGGTTTGGATTAGTTGTGGTTTTGGATTGCTGGGAACTCGATCGTGGGATTTGACAAGCACAGGGATTAGGGTTTTGGTTTATGGTCGGGATTGGGATTTGGTTTGAGAAGGTCGAAGAGGGTCGGAGTTCAATTGAGATGGGCTGGGTTTCCTTGGTTTGAATGGGGCTTTGGTGATGGGTTTTGGGGAAGAAGAGAAGGTTCAGGTGGCTGGGGTGGTATTCAGAAGGGATGGGGTTTAGGGGTTCCAAAGTTATGGATTCCAGAATTTGAGGGCAATTCTGGGCAATTAGGTTAGGTTTTCGGTTTGGTGGTTCGATTGGATTGGGATGGTTCTTTGAAGGGATTTCAGGGTTTGGATTCCGGAAAGACATGGGATTTAGTTGTCGATTGGGTTTGGGGTTGTAATGGTGATGGATTAGGTTGTTCGGGAATGGATGGAAGATGTTCGGCTGGGAAGGTGAAGTGCACGAATGGTGGAAGTCTTGGCTGGTGAATGGTTTTGATTGAGGTTGTGGGTTCGGCTGGTGTAGGGTGGTGATGGGGTTGTGGTGATGGGCTAACAATGATGATGATGGGCTGGTGATGAATGATGAAATCAAGGAACATGAAATTCAAAGTGGGGATGAGTACGTGGGTTACCTCGATCGGAACGGCGATCTGAGAGACGCATCTTCGCTCTGATACCAATTGACGTAGTGTGGGAAGAGGAGAATAGCCAACAGGCTAATCTCCAAGCCAAAGGCTTAGGGTAGGATCAAAGATGTCTTGGTCTCACACCATAGACAAATAACCAAGAGAAAAACTATAACTTTTATTAATCAATTAAGTTGTCCCTGAGGAGGGATTACAATCCTTTATATAAGCTTTATACTCTTAACTCGGAAACAACTCTAATTAATCTCATAATTATCCCTAAAATTCAGCTACTACTAAAATATGGAAAATCTTGCACAATGCGAAGATATATTCTCTTTATGGGCTGTTAGTGGACTTGGGCCCAATTGGCTGGCAGACCTTGGGTCTAGCTTGCATCAGTCCACTGCTATATTGTTTGCATATCTGAGATTGTGAAAACGAGTGAATCTGCCGATCATGTCTGTATCTATGCACATGTCCAAATATGGATTAAGTCAATCTTTTCTCTTCATTTTTTTTTTTGAAATAATACTTAAATAAAGTTCTTACTAAAGGCCTGGCAGTACATAAAATTGACAATTACTTGAGGAAGTGATTAGTTGGTGAAACTTCAGTTATATTTATTTATTTATTTAATGATGAACTAATTTCTTTATGCCGATGTGGCGGGACAATGGTTCATCCATTCTTGCTTGGATCTAATAGATGTGTGCCACATGTACAATGATAGAATTCTTGATACACGAAGGTAATTGTTAAGTCCTATCTTTTTCTTCATCCTTTTGAAATAATACTAATGAAGTTCTTATTAAAAGCCCAGCAGTACATAAAATTGACGATTATTTGAGGGAGTGGCTTGTCGGAGAAACTTTAGTGTTTCTTTTCTTTATTTTTATAAATGACCATCTGATTTCTTTATGTTGATGTGACTGGACAAATGGTCCATCCGTGGTTGCTATCTAATTGATGTGTGCCACATGTTCAGCGATATAATTCTTGATACACAAAGTGGAGTCATTATAATTTGTTTTTCTTTTTTGGATAACTTTTATTCATAAGTTCTGTTGGAGTTGGAGCTTTTAGATGTTTTTATTGATGAATATATTCAAAATTTGGAATACAGAGTCTGTTGTTGAAAGTGATGAGGATGTTCCAGTGGATGACTATTATGTTGCTAAAGGATCAAAGAAAAAGGAAAAGAAACGGCAAGAGAGAGATTCACAACGACAGGTACAATGCTTTTGATAGTTCTTTTTATTTTTAATTTCTTTATTGTTTCTATCATATGTTTTCAGTTTTGCTGATATTTTGAAAATGTTGTGATATTATTAGGAGAATACTTTTCTGTGTAAATATTGTGATAATACTGCAATATTTTCCAAGTATTGGCAATACCTTTGACAGAGATGGCAATCTTAGCCTTGAGAATAGTGGTGTCTATTTGTAGATACTGCAATATTTTCAAAGTACTGGCAATACCTTTGACAGAGATGGCAATCTTAGCCTTGAGAATAGTGGTGTCTATTTGTAGCCAAGAACATTTGATTAATTGATTACCAAAATATCACTTGGGCATCTGCTGTGTGGTGACTAGTAACGCCAATGAACCAGTGTCAAAGGCATATTTGTAGGGTTTAGGATACAACATTGATGTCTTTTTTTCCATTGGACTTCTGGTGGAGTTTGGCTGATGGCTTTGGCATCATGACATCTTGGATTGGCTTTTTTTTTTTTTTTTTCATTCCCAAGATTTTCTTGCTTGGAAGCCAATTTCTTTGATATGGATGGTGTAAGAACTCAGAAGACCAGATTTTATAGTAAACAGTTCTTTCCTACTTTTTTTCCCTCATTCTAATACAATTCTATTTTATTGGTAACATGACTCAAACCCCCAACCCTAATGTTGCAATAGTGAACACCTTTCGCCCTACCACGGGCTCTTAAAATCATTCTAATAAAAATTTTATCTAGCATGGAAAGAAAGGGGTTAAAATGAAACTTTGTAATGGTTTCTGAAACATCTGACGTAGTCGATGTCATTGACCAATCTGGTAGGATTTTGATGAATCCTCTCCCACAGTGGCGATCCTCTGAACTTGTTGAACTGTTTGGTCCCATATGAATGAGACGTGTATTGGTAGACTTAACATTTGTTGAGACATAACTTTTATCCTTGATAAAAGCGAGAGGCAAGCAGATGACAGGAGATGGATGCACTAGAGGTTTGCTGTTACATGTGGGGAATTTGAACTCTGCATGATGACTTGTGATATCAGCATTTGTTTTCTGTTTCTCAATTTATTGTTGTTGTTTTTGAAGGCTGAGGAAGCAGCGCGTGAATCAAGGCAAATGAAGCAAGACCATTATGCAGAAATGCGAAGGAAGAAGGATGAAGAACGTGAAGCTCAGGAGCGTTTGTTGGTGGGTCATGATTGTTTTGCTTGTAATACCGTTTTAGCTTCAAAATTCCGTTTTTAGCATCTTCTTTTTGGTGGTGCCAAGGCAAGTGCCTTTGTTTTTTGATTGGTGCTGTGGCAACTTACAAAATTGCGATTATAGGAAGAAGAAGCTAGGGCTAGAAAAGCCAAGGAGGAGGAAGCTGCTGCATTGGAATTTGAAAAGTGGAAAGGGGAATTTTCTGTTGATGCTGAAGGTACAACTGAGAATGAAATTCAAGATGGGAGCCAGGGCTTGCTATTTGATTTTGTAGAATACATCAAGGTGACGTTTTGAGTATTTGTCATTAACATATAATTTAATGCTGTGGAAAACATTCATATTTAGCAGAAGCATCAAGTACTGGTTTTGGTGTCAAAGTGGTGATTTTGGTTTTTGTGATAGCTCTCATTTATGATGTTATTCCTTCCTTATGCTAGTTAATTTGGGTTATTATTCTATACTCATCCTAATTATGGGCCTTTATCATTTGGGCTGATAATTCTGTAGAGGGTGCCCGTCTATCTTATCTTTTTGGTCGTTCAAACTAAATCTTAAATAAAAAAGCGTAAAGAAAGCACATTAAAGTCTAGTATCTAGATAAGAGCTTCTTTTCATTCTGCATAGCCATTGACGTAAACATAAATGCGGCCTATGTCTGCAACCTACTCGCCATTCTGACAAACCCTATTGATGCAGAACGGATGAGCCCATGTGTGGCACCACGCAAGATAGTTTAGGACTTATTTTCTTTTCCTAATTATTTTGTCATATTTTTCCAATTTTATTTAATGAGTTGTAATTAGGACAGTTTCCAATTTTCTTTGCTTTCCTAGTTTGATTATGAGTTGTTACGACCCGGGCCACTGTCCACATGATATTGTCCGCTTTGGCTGATGGGATTTCTACCCAATTTTGCCGTATGGTTTTAAAAGGCCTCATGTGGGGTTAAGGCCAGGCCACACTTATATCCCCAGGATCAGTACTTGCATGTTTCCGATGTGGGACTTATGCACCACTGCATACCCAGTCCTTTTGAGTTTCACCTGTCCTTTCTCTTTAGGCGGATGTTTGCCGGACCTAACGCCCTTCTACCGGGGGGCCACATGCGTGATAGGATTCTTAGCCCCTAAGGTTTTCCTTTCTTATATATGTATATATGTATGTATGTATATGTATACGTGTGTATATATAGCATTGTAGAGATTTAGATCTCAGAGTTTGAGTTGATTAATAATAATATTGTGTGGATTTTTATCCCCTCGAGATGTGTCCTCATGTGATCGTTTCTGTGGAGACCTCTTATCGTGCTTAGACACTTTTCATGCAAGTCCTAACCCTAGGGTTCTGTATTACCTTTCCTCTGGGGATGTGCTCTTCCAAATCATTGGTCTCTGGGGTGCATCCTTGATATGGCATTGGCCACTTGGTGTGCTTGACGATGAAAAAAATTTCCAAGATGATGAAGAAGCATTTGGTTTTTGTTTCATACGTGTTGCCTTCCCATCTAAAGTTGCCCCCTCTTGCCACCTTTTTTTTTTTTTTTGCATTTTGCAAGTATCTACTTTTAAGTTTGCAGTTGTAGCTGCATTTGTTTGCATAGAATTAGTCCACAGGAAAGGGTTATAGTTTCAGTTATAAGCGTGGTCCATTTGAAATATGATTTGCATGACCCACATTGTTTATGGTCATGTTGTGTTTCCAATGGAACAAATATCTCCTTTGTAGGACAATCCAAGCCATCTGATTGGTTGACAATTTGGGGTCAGACCAATGGCTAAAGTTTCTTTTTAATTGCCAAGTATTCAGTCACATGCGATGTGTCTCTTCTGTGGGATTTTGATTCTTTCCTCTTGTGAAGTTTGTTGAACTTTCCTTCCTCTTCTAGAGCCACATTACTGACTTGACGCCCGACTCTTTATCTGGTTGGACCATTGAAAGAGTTCCAAAATTGGATTATCATTGCATTATATATGTAGCTATTTTCCGGGAGTCTCTAGGCTATTGATTGAAGTGTTACTATCTTATCAGGAAGATATCCTTAGTATACAATCTTCTTATATGGAAGATTTCATTAGTATCCCATTCGTAGTTGGGCCTCATTAGAATAACACTGGATTCCCAAACAGATGTGCCTATAACCTCTCAGTGTAATTATTGCATTAGAATCCTGTAGACATCTAGACTCAGGACCAATAATTCCTTGTTAATTGTTATGGTGTTGTTTGTGCCTGCCCCAAGGTGTGAAAGTATATGTGATGCTATATGCTAACAAATGAGAAGCAAGTGGAAGTGAATTAATAAAGAGGTCCATGATGCCTCTATATAGCACAGCTATGATTGTAATAATTTTGTGTGATCTTGCAGAAAAACAAGTGTGTTCCATTAGAAGATCTTGCTGCAGAATTCAAGCTACGGACTCAGGTAGTTACATGCTTCTCTTCAATTTGTTTCTTCTTTTTAATCTATTTATGCCTATATAATTATCTGATCGGTTTTTTTATGTCTTGTTAAAACCTTTTCAACTTTACATAGACAGGGTCTAGTATGTCTATAATCAGTGTAGTGCCATATAATCTAGTTCTTACTTCATATACCGTTTAACTCAAAGAATGCTTCTGTGAGAAATTGAAAATTTTGCAACTAGGAATTTCTCCTTATCCTTAGCATTTAAAACTCATGAATGGTAACGTAAATAAACCTAAGAGTGCATGTGAGGATCCCGTTCTTCAGAAATCATGGGACACCCCACCTCTCTTTCTAGTCTCAAGACTCATCGTTCCCTCAAGTTGGAAATATGCAGCTGCCTCAAGCTTCCCGTTACTATGCTTTCCACTCTAACAGCCCAAATCACTTTTGCATTTGTGCTTTCCTCTCCTGCTGCCTGGTGAGAGCCTGTCTGCCCAACGATCCTGACAAGCTGGAAGTTGTGGAAGAACTCTTTTTATGAGATTGCCTGTTTTATAGAGATTAAGTGATTGTGAGTATGCTATCATAGGAACAGGTCCACAAGATTTGAGAGAAGTTCAAAAGTGCTATAACTTGTGTATCTCATATTAGGGAGGGATACACTCAAGGACCTGTATTCAGCTTTTGGAAGATTTGGAGAATAGCATATGTATTTGTTCCTAGGAGGATAAGTTATGGGAAGTGACAGGTTTCATTTCTGTAAAAGATTTAGTAAGCAGGAAGAATGGTCAGTGATTCATTCTATGCATGGGAAAATATTCTTGGGGGAGAAAATGGAGGTAAATCTAGGAAAGGTTGGAAGCAAGTTCATGTGGAAAAACTACAAATATGGAGGTTGCTGGATTTTTGCGGTGGATCTAAGATCTGAGGAGTCTAAAGGAGCACTCTTGTACAATGCTTCGTCTGACACAAATTTTAAGAGCTCAATCGGGAAGAAAATGCCATCCTTTTCCCCTTTTTTGTGATTGTCAACATGATTTGGACACAAAATCTCAAGGTTGTAATAGTGAGCACTGTCCACCGTGCAATGGGCTTTTGTCAAGACATGCCATCCTTTGTTATCAAAGTGAGGAATGATTTTTTTTTTCTTAGTGGAGTCGCTAAGATGGTGGATTTATTGAATGATGAGGGAACTGAATGGTTAAAGATATTGACACATAGGTGGAGGTAAGTCTGATGCTGATTCTGAATAATATAGTAGGTTGGTGGTACTGTCTTTCGCATTTCAGGGAGAGTGCAATAATGGCATGAAAGTGGAATATGACAGAGGTACCTTTACGCTATATCAGATCCTTGTTTTGTGCATGTGAAAACTTGGTAGCAGTGTCCATCTTTCCATGGTTAAGAGTTCCGCTGGTTGCATTCAGGCTGTTTGGTTTTTGAGTTGGAATGGCTTGAAAGTGAAATATGTTAGAGGAACCTTTACACCATATCCGATCCTTGTTTGGTGCATGAAAAAACTCACGCCCCCAAACCAGCTACCTCAATTCTGGGGCGCGAATGCTGGGATAAGTATGATACAACATGATTAAAGAGAATCCCCATGTGTTAACCATTGGATTCCGCATGTGTGAGCAACGTTTCAAAAACCAGACTCGGACCCGACTCAGCCAAGGCCGAGTCCTCGGACGAGTCGAATGGGACTCCGTTGAGTCGGGTTTGGTCTGGATTTTTTTTTATTAAAATATAAAGACAATATATAAGGAGAGATCAAGGAGGGTCCCTTCTCTTGTAACTCACTCCCAAGCCCCAGCCGATTCAGGAAATAAAAAAAGAAAAAAAAAGAAAAAGAAAAAGAAAAACCAACCAAGCATAAAGAGAAGGAAGGAGAAGAGGGTACACAGCAATAGCAACCACCAGCCCAGCATAGCAACAGTCCACACAGAAACAGCTACAGCTGGCAGCAACAGTTGGCAGCAACAGCTACAGCTGGCAGCAACAGTTGGCAGCAACAAATTTTGGCAGCTACAAGACTACGGCTACAGAAACTTTTGGCAGGCAGCAACAACTTTTGGCAGCTACAAGACTACGGCTACAGAAACTTTTGGCAGCTACAGGACTACAGCTACAGCTCAGCAACAACTTTTGGCAGGCAACAACAGCAACTTTTGGCAGCTACAACTCAGCAACAGTAACTTCTTGCAGCATTTAAGGGATGCCCTCTCTCTCTCTCTTCCTTTTTTCTTCTTTTTTTTTCCCTCAATGATGCAAGCCGAGTCAATCGAATCCGAGTCACAAGGACCCGACTCGTAAGTGCTGAGTCCAAGTCGACTTGGACTCGGCCTATTTTTTAAACCATGTGGCTTAGACAATCTTCATCACAACACATTTCAATCATTCGGGGGAAGCTTGTGTAACCATCAGGCATATTTACATTTAACCATTAGGCTCCATTCTCTCACACTCTGTGGTTCCTCCGCAAACGCCTCATCCTCTAGGGCAGGGGTAGGGGATCTGTCCCCTACATCACCAAGTGTAGTAACAATCAAGTTTATATTAACTTGGCAAGTAGTCAATATAAATGGCATTGACATGTTACATCAATATGAAATTTAAAGACAAATGATCAAAGTGTTCCAATAATGATATCGACTTAGCAAATTGTGCATGAATAATAATACATCAGGAATCATTTAAGGTAAAGCTATGCAAAGACAAATCTCCTACTCAAAGGTCAAAATTGCAAATTTAACTCTGGAAAACTAGATAACTTTGGCGAACCACATGGCTAAATTCTCTCAGTAGTCATGATTACAGCGCCGTGATCATGGCTGGGAGCAAATTAAACAAGAATGGTACCTCAGGATTCAATTGTAGGAATTATGGTCCCCAAGACAGGTAACAAGAATGGTATTGAAGCAATACTGCAATCGTTTATTGGGAACTAGACTGCAAACAGTATACAGAATATCAAAATCCACACCCAGCCGGTCCGACTGATATGGGATCAAAATTGAGTGGTGCTGACTAGAGATTTCATGGTCAGAAGGTATAACGAGACTCCACGTCACATGTGGTAATTAAATTGGGAGCTAGTCCAAGCTAGCAGGCAAATTCATCATAACATACTTCCGATGAGTAGCCCTTTACAAATCTCCAAAACTAGCTAACTGGAACAACTATCGGACAAGACTGGGCAAACTGATACACCAAATGGAAAAGATGTGGCAAGGCTGACAAGACAGACTGCCTACGGTACATTACTCAGTCTAAACAAACCAATTCAATCATACCTAAGGTAACCCGAATTTGGCAGCATTTCAGTACAATTGAGTTGACTCCAAAATGGGTAGAAAAAAGGGCGGGTCGGATCTGATCAATGTGGAAGGAAGCATTGCAGAGATTGCAAGCTCTCCAACCAAATCGACTCTACTTTGGATCCTATCAAGTCTAGAGGAGGAAAGCGGGCAATTTAATTCGTGCTAAAGCCCAATTGACTGACTCAAGACATGCCAATTAGTGTGATACATCTCAGGTACAACAACGACAAGTAGGTACACAAGAAAACACAAATATAAGGTATGAAGACAAATGAATACGATTAGGTACAACAATTACAAGATTGACCGCATATTCAAGGGACAATTACGATTTACCAAGGCTAGGTATTGGATTGCTATTAACATGTAAGCACAATACTATTCGACTCTATGCTTTCCTAAGATCCTGAATGTCCAAATTTTACAGTACTCTTGGTGACATTCAAGTTCTTAAGATCACGCATTGCACTACGCATGTTTCTGGACAACCTGGAGGTGAATGTCAGCTCACACATCACCTCACATTGGTATTAAGTTAAACAACGATGGTCAAGTCCAAAGGGTCCAAATATATACCAAAATTCTAAGTTTAAGGCCCCCAATTTAAGGGAACTTGGGCATTCTCTGTTGGCCTAAACCCAGGAGTTGAATGGCCTCAAAATGGAGAGCAAAAGGCATGAAAGGCCTAGCCCAAAGGTCACTAGCCGATTGGGACTGAATCCCAAAGGCCAGTAGCTGATTGGCTAGGGTCCAATAGCCAATTGGCCTGGAATGTGGCCAACCCTTCTTAGCCTGCACTAACTGATAATAGCTGATAGGCCAAGAACGAAGGTGCAAGGGTCTGAATGACATGTTCATAGGGTTAGTGGCCTATTGGGAGTGAAACCCAAGGCCCAGTAGCCAATCGTCTATTTGCAAGGCCCAATAGCCGATTGACCTGGAATATGGCCAAAATGATTAAGTCAGGGTATTTTAAGGTCCCACATATTATTCCCTAGATCCAAGGCTTTTTTTTTGGTTTTTTTTTTTTTTTTGTTTTGGGTAAAATCCCTAGATCCAAGGGTTGGTAAGGGCCAAAATGACCAATTGAGGGTCAAAAGCCGATGGGAATAATGGCTAGTCGGAAGACTTTCACAGCTAGATGGCCAGTGTTCATCACTGGATCGGCTACTGGCCGGTAAGAATTTGATTTTTGGTCTTTTTAGCCACTTCCTTTGAGGAAGTTTAGGCTGGGGGTTTTCCTTTAGCATGCATTAAGTCTCCAACTTACAAAATTACAAAGAAATGTGCTTAAACTAAGGTGTCTAGCATTAATGAAGAAGTTGACAAGAATCATCAAACCTAAAGCATGCATGTAATGAAATTTAAATTGGTCACTAGCCTTGGTCTCCTAAGCTTTCAAGACTACTGAAATCCACTTCAAACTCAGCCAAACCTTACTTAGCACAAAACCCCTAAAATCCACTCAAAAGCTACCTAAAAATCAAAACCAAAGTAAGAAATGGATTTAGGTCTTGCATGTCGGCATCTATGTGTCAATTGTGGTCCTCGTCAGTCGTCACTAATCTAGAAGATGTAAGGGAAGACTTACTCTAATTGCTCCAACGAAGAAGAAATCAGCGGGTAGAGGTCAGCCAAATGGTGAAATGGAAAGAAAGGATGATGGGGAAGATCACACTAGAGAGATGAGGCTATTCCATGCATCCAAATCTTGATTTGGTGGAGGGAAGATGGAGATGCAAACCACAGCTGAATGGGAGCTCCCCTTGGCTTGGAATGGAAGCTAGAAACATTGAGGGAAGAAGAGAAGAAACGATGGCTGGGGTTTGACTCATATAAGGTAAAGTTTTGGCAATTTACCGAAGTATGGACTCACTTAAGTGACTTGACACGAGGAATCAAGCTCATGGAGTTTTCTGGGCATCGGTATGGTCCAAGAAGGAAACATTCATGAAATAATTCCCTCTTTCTAATGAACCCAATATTGACACACTTCTGAAATTGCGAACCACCCTCAACTTATTCCGAAATTCTAACGATGTCCCTCCAAGTACCAAACTTGGTTCAAAAGCTCTCGAAATTGCTAGATCACTATTCTAACATACAAACCAGTTGGTCAACATCTAAACACACTCAATGAATTACTAAACATAGTTAATTACACTAAAAACCATAATTAGGGGTAGGGGTCTTACAAAAACTGAGTAGCAGTTTCCGTCTTTACATGTTTAGAGCCCCACTAGGTGCATTGAGGGTGTTTGGTTTTTGAGTTGGTTTGATGGGAGAGGTCTTTGTTCGTTTTGGTGTGTTGGTGTCATGGTTAAAAAAGCCGGACTCGGGACCCGACTCGGCCATGGCCGAGTCCGAGTCAGGTCCAGTCCTTTGGAATGCCCAGAAAAAAAAAAAGAAAAGATAAGACAGTTGAGTGGGTGCAAAAAAAGAGAAACAAAGGTGGGATGGATGGTCTAAGACTGTGAGTGTAGTGAAAAGAAGAAGAAGTGTACCATGTCAGAACCAGAATTCTAAGATGAAGAGAATAAGCTTTGGAATATTGGATGATCTCAATGATCAGTCCTTTGCTTTACTTATAGACTTAATGACCTTAATCAAGGCAAATTACAATCTAATTACAATCTCTATGAATGGAAAGAGAATAAAGAATATTGATACAGATTATATACATGGAAAGAATTCAAAATAGATTGATGAGTCACAGTCCACTAATCCTTATCCCATGTTGTTTATGAGAATGGGCCAGTGGGCCTATTGTACATGGGTCTTGGCTCAACTATTGTTGACATCCCCCCTCAAATTGATGCTGGTCAAATAGTAGCAATTTGCGAATCAGGAACTCATGACGTGGCCGAGGCAGTCCTTTGGTGAAGATGTCTGCAAGTTGGAGTTCACTTGAAACATGTGGAAGACTAATGACCTTGCGATCATATTCGTCTCGAATGAAGTGACAATCCACCTCAATATGTTTTGTACGTTCATGAAAAACGGGATTCTCAGTGATACGGATGGAACTAGTATTGTCTGCATGAAGTGGGGTAGCTGATGTCTGAGAAAAACCAAGATCTGCAAGTAATCCACGAAGCCAAAGGATTTCGGAGCAGGCAGCGGACATAGCACGATATTCAGATTCAGTGGAAGATCTGGAGACCCTTTCCTGCCTTTTGCATTTCCAAGAAATGAGTGATTCACCCAAATACATACACCAGCCCGTGGTGGATCTGCGAGTATCCGGGCATCCTGCCCAGTCGGCATCAGAATAAGCAGTAAGTGTCAGAGGTGTGCCAACCGGAAAAAACAATCCTCGAGTCGGAGAACCAAGAATGTACCGAATGATCCGTTTGACCGCAACCATATGGTGATGCCTTGGAGCTGTCATGAATTGACTAACAACATTCACAGCATATGAAATGTCTGGTCTAGTGATGGTCAAGTAGATCAAACTGCCAACCAAGCGTCTGTAGAATGTGGGATCGGATAGGAGATCCCCATCATCTTTCTTGAGTTTCACATTGACTTCTAAGGGAGTGTCCACAGGGGTGGTATCAGTTAGGCCAGCAAGGTCATGAAGGTCAGTAGCATACTTATGTTGATGTAAAAACAGTCCCTTGCTAGACTGTTGGACCTCAAGTCCCAAAAAGTATGTTAATGGACCCAGATCTTTCATATGGAAGGCAGCTTGAAGTGAGGATTGAAGACTTTGAATCATGTTACTATGAGTGCCTGTGATGATGATATCATCCACATATACGAGAAGTATAGTGGTAGCTTGAGCAGTCTTCTTCAAGAATAATGAGGGATCATAAGGACTTTGAGTAAAGCCAAGGTTCATCAGAGTAGAACGAAATTTTTCAAACCAAGCTCTGGGTGCTTGTTTGAGTCCATACAACGAGCGACGGAGCCGTGCCACTTCATTTTTAGAAGGAGACTCATATCCTTGAGGAAGACGCATGTATACTTCCTCTTTAAGATCCCCGTGGAGGAAGGCATTCTTCACATCCATCTGATACAGGGGCCATGAGCGAGATGCTGCAATAGCAAGAATAGTACGCACAGTTGTCATCTTGGCGACCGGAGCGAATGTTTCATCATAGTCGATACCATACTCCTGACGATTGCCAAGTGCCACTAACCGAGCCTTATGACGTGCCAGAGTACCATCAGGATGCAGCTTGATAGAGTAAACCCACTTACAGCCAATGGGTTTGATGGACGGAGGACATTGAACAACATCCCATGTGTGATTCTCTTGAAGTGCGTCAAGTTCTTCCTGCATGGCCTGCCGCCAACACTCATGTTGCGCTGCTTGGGAAAAGTGATTAGGTATATGAACAGAAGACAAGGTAGCAAGTAAGGAGGTATGGGTAAATCCAAACCGATCAGGGGGGCGGGAAAGCCGAGATGATCGACGAAGAGGAACTGGTTGGGAGATGTCAGGAGCAGGAGTGGGGTCAAGTGCCGAGGAAGCTGACAAGTCAGGAGGCTCAGGTGCAACCGTGTTTTCCCGTCTACGCCTTTCATACACAATAATAGGCTTGATATTTTCCGTAGGTGGATCCAGAGGATCACCAAAGGCAGGAACAAGTGAAAACATAGGAGATGGATCATGATCTAAATGATGATGGAAAAAATACTGATTTTCAAAAAACACAACATTACGAGAAATCCGGATACGTTTGACCTTGGGATCATAACAGAGAAATCCTTTTTGGTCATTCGCATAACCTAAAAAGGCACACTTCGAAGATTGAGCCGATAGTTTTGTTCGTTCAACCGGGGGAAGAAGAACAAAACAGACACACCCAAAAACATGGAGATGAGAAAAAATAGGATGCTTATGAAATAAACGAAAATAAGGTGTTTCATGGTTGATGCGCGGTGAGGGTAGTCGATTTATAACATGAACTGCTGTGGACAAAGCTTCGGGCCAAAATTTTGGTGGAACAGACGATGCTAAGAGGAGTGACCGAACAATGTCCAAAAGATGTCTGTTTTTCCTCTCAGATACGCCATTTTGTTGGGGTGTATACGGACATGATTTTTGAGAAATGATCCCTTTGTTTTGCAAAAAGGTCTGAAACTCATTTGAAACATATTCACCACCTGAATCTGTACGAAGTGTTTTAATGGATGTGGAGAAATGATTTTCCACATAGGCTAAGAAAATTTTAAACGTAGCAAACACCTCAGATTTTGAATGCAAAAAATATATCCATGTAAAGCGACTATAATCATCAATGAATGTCACAAAATATTTAAAATGTGAATGGGATATGACAGGTGCTATACCCCATACATCACTATGAACAAGATCAAAACATTTCAATGATAAAGAATTATTGATGGGAAAAGGAAGAGTCTTGCTTTTGCCCATTTTACAACTTGAACAATCAAAAGAAACATCCTTAAGAGAAATTTTATTATCATTTAGCAACCCAGATTTAAACAAAGATAACAAAGTACGAGAATGAGGATGGCCTAATCTATTGTGCCATAAGTGGCTCTTATTTGAACTAGAAGCAGAAAACAAGGCAGAGGCAACCAAATTCCTATCATGTGTAGATAGTTGTAGCGGAAAAAGACGGCCACATTTAGGCCCCTTCGCTATCACCTTCCCCGATGCTTGATCCTGTATAACACAACCAGAACGAGAAAAAGAGACAGAACAATGATTATCAACTAGTTGGCCAACAGATAATAAATTGGTAGATAACTGAGGAGAAAGAAAAACATGACTCAAAGGTAAGGGATGTGACATCTCACCGATGGCAGTGATGGGTATACTGCCACCATCTGCTGTATTGATTCGGAGACTTCCATCATAAGGTTTTAATTGAGAAAAATTTTCAGACGAATAGGTCATATGATTAGAAGCCCCCGAATCCATATACCAGGTAGAGTTTGACTGTTTGGATTTACCTGAGAGGCCAAGAGCAGAAAAAGCATTTACGATCATCTGTTGAACCATTTCAGGGGTGAGAGAGGATGAAGAAGCAGGCGGACCAGGCATCATTGTAGTGGCAGCAGGACTCAATGCAGAAGTAGACACATCCAGAGTTGCCAGATTTGCTTTCTGAGAAGAGTTATGAGCACGGCGCCGACATTCAGGAAGAACATGGCCCTTGCGTTTGCAGTAAGAGCAGTATTTTTGATTGCATTGCGTGGCAACATGTCCATATTTCTGACACGAATAACACTGTACTTTGGTCATATCTCTGTGCTGCTGGTGGGAACGTGCAACATAGGCTGTAGTGATTGGACCGGTGGACAGTGCTTGTTGGAGAGCAGCCTGGGTTGTAAAACGCTGTTCCTCACGAAGGAGTTCTCCGAGACAAGAATTAATAGATGGGGATGGCACTCTGCTCATCAGATTTGAACGTATTTGTTCAAAATCAGGTCTAAGTTTCATCAGAAATTGATCCCTTTGACTAGTGGAATGGATGGTTTGAACCACTGCAATCGAGGCATCTGGTAGGCTGGAGTAGATAATCTCAGTATAATCCGTCCATAAGCGAATAAACTGAGAGTAATATTCTTGAATAGACAATGTCCCCTGAGTAAACTGAGAGAGCTCATGTTCCAAGTGGAACCTCCGTGCAGAGTTATCCTGTTGATATACCTGTTTTAGATAGTCCCACATGCCTTTTGCTGTTTTGTAAGGCCGGAGATTCAGGATGTACTGTGGATCGACTGACCCCAGAAGCCAAGTCATTATTTTTGCATCGTTGGTGTCCCACTTGGAGACAGCCTTATCATCCTCCACCGGTTTTGGATTAGTCCCATCTATATGACCCCATAATTCTTTTCCTTTTAGATATATCTGAAATTGGAATCCCCATGATGTGTAATTGGTCCCATTGAACTTAATTAGTAAATTGTCACTTTTGTCCATGATTATCTCGCTAGAAAAAAACTGGCTGAAGATAACCAGCAGAGAACAGAAGATCAACTCAACAGTGCAGCAGAGACACAAGCAGAAATTTCCAATAGTACAGCAGTAATATCCAAAGCTTCAGACAGATTGTAAAAGAACAGATCTGGTTCTTAACAAAATGTGGAAAACAATTCTATAATTCTCAGAAATATCAGACGACCCCAAGGAAAGGATTTCTGATTGTGTCTGACGGATCTATGGTGGGCCAGATGTGATCAGATGCCAGAATTGGCACTGGCGACCTGAAATTCTGCACAGGATCTGGTCTGGTGGCCCACAGATGGATCAAGGATGAGATCAGAACACATGGGAAGAAGGAGAATCCTTTTTCGTGTCTACTGAACCAAATCTCACCCAAATCGGTTGAGAATCCAAGAAATTGGACGGTGGAGATGAAAATTGGAGCAAGATTTCGGGAATCCAGAAAAATAGACAAAAGTCCTACCTCGAGGCAGCCAAAAATTCTGAAAAAATCTCTAGAATGTCAAGAATAAGCTGTCGACCATCACAGATAGTGTTGGTGAAGGTGTCTTGATCATCGCAGGTGGGCCACTGATTTGTTGGAGAGAATATGCCTGACGACAATGTTTCCCTTCCTCCTAGTTGGCTGTAAATTTCTAACAGTAGAGATCAGTTGCTGTGGTGATCTCTATTGAGTTACTAAGATGCAGATGACGTAGCATGAAGAAGAAGATACAGCAGTAGAACAAGTTGCAGGCTCTGATACCATGTCAGAACCAGAATTCTAAGATGAAGAGAATAAGCTTTGGAATATTGGATGATCTCAATGATCAGTCCTTTGCTTTACTTATAGACTTAATGACCTTAATCAAGGCAAATTACAATCTAATTACAATCTCTATGAATGGAAAGAGAATAAAGAATATTGATACAGATTATATACATGGAAAGAATTCAAAATAGATTGATGAGTCACAGTCCACTAATCCTTATCCCATGTTGTTTATGAGAATGGGCCAGTGGGCCTATTGTACATGGGTCTTGGCTCAACTATTGTTGACATACCAGGCACCTGCAACCACCATTCTAGCACAGCATCGACGAGGTCAGCAACAACAGTGTAGCAAGAAGCCCCTACAGCACCAGGCACCAGCCATCAACACTGCAACAGCAGCAGCCAGCAGCCAGCAGCCAGCAGCCAGCAACAAGGCAGCAACAGTGACATTTTCTTTTCTTTTTTTTGGGAGAAGGCAGCAACAACGATCTTACAGCAGCAATAGAATTGCAAAGTACAGAATAGACCCACCCAGGTATGCTTTTTTAATTTTTAAATTCAAGGGCTTCTCTCCCTTCGGCGCTGTCCAGCTGTACAGAAATCATTTTTTTTTCTGTCCAGTCCTGTCCCTTGTCACCTTATTTTTCTTTTGTTTTTCTTGTTTTTTCTTACCGAGTTGACTCATGGAATTCACCCGAGTCGCACTCATTCGAGTCAGAGTCCAAAGGACTCGACTCGGTATGTGCTGAGTCTGAGTCAACTCACACTCGGCCGTTTTTTTAAACCATGGTTGGTGTAACTTGACAAAGAACCTTTTCATTGGGAAGATGTTAGAGCTTCCAAAGCAAGATCAATACTGATTGGAAAGGAAAAATGGAGGGGCAATGATGAGGTGGAGAAAGATAGATTTGATGTGCAGGTGGTGGAAGAAGATGGTCTCACATTCCAAATACTCAAAGATGATGACATGGCTGATGATAGGGAGCATGAGGTGGGATGGAAACTAGGTTCCCTTGTGTGATGTGTCAATAAATGTGCATAATAGTGGGGGCCATATTAGTGATGGGGAGATGGAGCAGGAATTGTGCATGGAATGGGCAGATTATTTCGTATGAGTTAAATGAGAAGAGTGGGGGAGTCATTTCCAACGAAAATAATAAGGTAAATGGCGTGGGGAATGAGGTGGAAGGTAAATCACTATCCATCTGATAGTTCATCCATGAAAATGGGAATGCTTTAAATGAAGCATGCAATGGGGGTATTATTTTAGGGAAAAGGAGTGGTGGTGGATGTCATATGGATCACAGTAGGACGGTAGATATTAAGGGGATTAAGACACGTTCGTTCTTCCCATTAAATGAGTTGGCAATAATTATGTCCAAATTCTAGCTCATATATAGTGGGAAGTCATTTGAGAAATTGTGAAATTTAATTTCATACGTAAGCAAGAAAGCACTTCATTAGTGCTTGAAGTGGCCCCGATTTTTTACATGCTTTTGGGAAAGGAATCACGGCGCATTATGATTGTTGTTGTTAGACCAGATCTCAATTGAGGCGGCCCATGTGATTAATCTGATTACTTTGGAAGGACCAAAGGGGTCCATGATTCATGAAGCGGTCCTGCAAAGGCCAACCCCGCAAGCACCAGTTTGGTCAAATAATTTTCTATGTTTTGGTAATTCCTATTACTTATGTCCTTGTTGGTAATAAATCAAGAGTCCAAGTTGTCATGTTTTAAGTAAGTCTTACTAAGTGAAGTGTCCTATGTTAGGAGTTTAACCAAAGAATGGTGGTCAAGTAAAAGTTGTATAATAATTGCTCATCCTTGTTTGGTGCATCAATCACTGATCTTAGATGCATCATTTATTGTCATGATGAATGGGTGGCTCACTTGAGTTTGTATCCGGCCTCAAGTTGAATCTGATCCTTTGGACTACGTCATTAACTGTTGCGGGCCAATGGTCAATCTGCCTAACCTGGACCATGATCAGCTGAGTTTTTCAAACCTATATCTTGGATCCCACCAAGATCAATGAATATGGATCACCCTTGTAGGACTGCTACTGTCCAAGGTTCAGAGAACCTCTCGAAGGCTGCTACCTGAAGAAGAGATGAACATAAATCTTTCTTTTTTTGCCAAAATCTAACTAATAATTTCCACCCTAGACATCGTTTCTAATTAAAGAAAATCAATTAAAATACTAATAAAAAATTTAATTAAAATACTGATAAATCTGGATATCTAATAGAAGAAGGAAACTAAAGACTTCTAATCTAATTTAAAGCAATTTACCCAAAAAATCACACTAGAGGTCCTGTGCACCAAAAAGGGCCCCATAGATATTATGAAACAGAACCGGTCTTCCCGCCAAAATTTTCATTTTTCTTTTTGGCCCTTTTCAACTAGCGACTCATTTAAACTGTTGGGCGATGACGTAGTTGCTTATTTAAGATGTCAAGTTTGGCATCATAATCTGTTGGGTGATGATGTCGTCGCTCAACTGGGACTGAAAAAAAATCCTACATGGTTCACTATATTGTGCACTAACTACATGCTCCAAACAAATGAATTTTTGAAATTCAAACCAGCATACATCCACTACATGCTTCATTGCAAGCACAATTACAGAAAATAAAAAACAAGTTCAACAAGCTTCATATTGAAACCATTTCCATCACTTCCCTGCAACAACACCTAACAAGTTGTCTTCCAAAAATGTCATAACCATCACCACCATGGTTTCAAAAATTGTTTGAGTCCGGTTGGCTTGACTCGGTATTGGGGAAGTGGGACTCGGGTGAGTCCCATACGACTTGGCCGAGTCCCTCGCCCGAGTTGGCCTAGTCCGCATGGACTCAGCTTGAAACATTAAAAAAAAGAAGAGAAAGTAGAGGGGAGGGGGGGCTGAAAAAATAAAGCGTACCTGGTCAATGTTGTTGTGCCTGGTAAAAGTTGTTGTTGTGTTATAGCTGCCAAAAGTTGTGCTGTTGTACCAGTAGCTGCCAAAAGTTGTTGTTGCTACCTGCCAAAAGTTGTTCCTATGTTGTAGCTGTAGCCCTGTAGCTGTCAAAAGTTGTTGACTTTTTGTTGCTGCCAGCGGTAGCTATTGCTATCAACCGTTGCTGTGTAACTGTTGCTGGGCTGGGCCAGTGGTTGCTGTTGCTGTGTACCTTCTTCTTCTTGGACTCACCCATCATCTCCCCTTCCCCCTTCTTCTCTTTATGTTGGTGTTTTTTTCCTTTTTTATTTCCTAAATTGGCAGGGGCTTGTGAGTGAGTTACAAGAGAATGGACTCTCATTCATCTCTCCTTATATATATATATATTCTTTATATTTTAATAAAAAACTGGACCAAACTCGAGTCGGCCGAGTCCAAGTGGGTGAGTCGGGTTACGAGTCCAAGTTTTTAAACCTTGATCACCACCCTGCAAAAACCAATCTCTAACAAGTATCCGACTATACCCTTCTACATTGCAAAAGGTCAAAAAATGGGAGAATTTCTAATAACCACATGGGATATAAGAACTGGCCTGAAATAATCAGAAACATGTTTGTTATTATTGGGGGCATCATTCGTTTAATTTTCCAATACTAAGAGTGCCAAAAACAAACAGTTGTTTTGTTGATGGTTCCCTCCCTACAGCATCATCTACTTCTTCTAATCATTCAGCATGGAAAAGAAGCAATGACATGGTTTGATCATGGCTTGTGACCGCATTTCCTTCTAATATACTCAACAGGGTTATCTACACTATTACTACATCACTTGGAAGCCTAGTCAAGAAGGGGGGAAATGGAAGGACTGATTGATGGGTTGATTCATTGCAAAAAAACACATGTAGTGCATGAATATTAACAATTTTAGGATGTGATATCGGAAAGAGGTTGAAGGAAATGGAAAGAAGATGAAGAAACCCACACAAATCGTCATTTTGGAAAACAAACAATGGGAAGACAACAAGAAGAATACTTCCATGAGATAAGATGGTCGAATCTATGGTGCTTCAATCCAAAAGAGGTTGGAAAGCGACCTCTAGGACCATGTTGCATACTGTTGAGGAAGGAGGCAGTGAAATCGCCAGATAGGGGAAAACAATGGGGAGGAAGAAAGGGAAAATAGGGTTGTGTGGGTTTTGTAAGGATTAAACGAGCGACGACGACGTCTCTCAATGAAAGCTTTAATATAAAAAAAAAAAAAAAAAAAACGAAAGTGGTCCCTGAGATCCACTTCCGTATCATATGAACTACTGGGGCCTTTTTTGTTTAGTGCCCATCTAAGGTGATTTTTTAAGGTAAATTCCTCTTTAATTTAATATGTAGTAGATTAGATTGTTATCTAATTCCACAACTTCTGGCCAAGATAGTTTTATAGAAACTTCTCTATAAAGATTCCTAATTAAACTCAATTAATATTAGAACACCCCTCAAAAAATCTCTCAATTTGACTTAAGTAATTTTTGAGAAGGTTGAAACTTCCAATTGATTGAACCATTTGGCGGACCCCATGTGGGCCATATCCATGTGCTGCATCAATGGTGGATGGGGAGATATGAGGTTTAAAGTGAGGAGATGAGAAGTGTTTTTTTTTTTTTTAAATCAATGAAGATATTGTATTGAGATTCTAGGGGCTTTTGGAAGGAGAAATATTAAAGATCAACTAAGAGGGGTATTGACGTTATCCTAATTTGGGACAAAATCTAAATTTTGTTGATACTGCCTTGAAAGGAATAACAGGAGAAGAATAGAAGTGGGTTTTATTCATTAATCCATCAGATCAGAGGACTCTTCGGAATTCTGAAGTTGGAAATTGGAGGACCATTAGCTTGGGGAGTTGGGAATGTCGTGCAGATTCTCCCTTGCAAATGGGTGCTTGTTGTTGTACCAATGTCTATGGACCTGTTGACTATAGGAGGAGGCTTTTATGGAGGAGTTGTGCTTTTAGCGATGCAATGATAGATCCCCTGTGCGTTTGTGGGGATTTTAGTACAATCAGTTTTTTGAAAAAAAGAAGGGTGCAACAAGGTTCCAAGCGGATGGTGGTTTTCTGAACTTGTATGGAGCTTAATTTTATTGAACTGCAAGCCCTTGGTAGTAAAATCACATGGTCAAACCGGCAACAACTAAGAGTTAAATGTAGGCTGGATAAATTCTTTATATGAGATGGTTAGGACTTGATGTTTTCCAACAGCTCTAGTAACAGCTGTTTCAACAACAGTTTTAGATTATTGCCCCACAGTAATAGATATGGGTGGAATGCAGAGGGTGACTTCTTTTAGATTGAGAATGTGGGTAGAGTATATAGTGCTTTCTTTGCCTATTAATGCATGTTGGGAGGCACAGGTGGAAGGTTGGCTGGCTACCGCTTCTGCAAGTTGAAGTGTGTCAAAATAAATCTACAAGACTTTAAAGGAGTTCAGAAAGATGAATGGGAAGAATATTTTGTAAGAATTGAGGTGGGCCATAGTTTAATGTACCTTTTTCAGAGAGAGGATAACAATGTCGTAGTTTTTATTTATATTATATAGTTATAAAGTAGAACTCTTCAAGCGGACCCCAGATTGATGGGATAAGGCTAAGATGATGATGATGATCTTCAAGAATTACATGAGAGAGGAGATTGCATGTAGACAATGATCATGTGCATTATGGCTGTAGGAGGGTGATGATGTGATTATGATCTTTAAGAATTACTTATATTTGAGGAGATTGCATGCAGACATTGATCCTGTGAATTTTGGCTAAACGAGGGTGATGACTGTTGATGATGATGTTTTTAAGGAATTACTTAAAAGGGGAGGAGATTACATGCACACAGTGATCACGTGCATGGCTAAAGGAAACAGCGAGAATACATGTTCATTTTTCTTCCTCATACGAGTGCAAATTGAAGAAGACAATCAAATTATATCTTATGCTTGAAAGTTTAATGGTGAAATAGTGGAGGACATGAAGCAAATATTAGAGGAGATCATGGGTTTCTTTTTAATTTGTATTTCAAGAAAAGCTACGTGAGACAACCTAGACGGTGGCCATTTCAACCAAATTACTCTTGGAAGATTCTTTGTCATAATGACCTTTTTATGAGAAAGAAATACAAGTAGTAGTTTTAAAGTTTCACAGAGGTGAAAGCATCAAGACTTGATGGGTTTACAAATGGCCTTCTTTCGATCATTCAAGGACACAATTAAGGATGGTCTTTTTCTGTATATTAAGAACTTTTGTTAGAGGTTGAGACTGAATAGAAATCCAAATGCCGCTTCCATAGTGCTTGTATTGGAAAGGGAGGGAGTTGATTTCATGCAGTTTTAGCCAATTAAACTTGAGCATAGCATTTAAAAAATCATCTGAAAGTGTTGGAAGCAGAATAAAGGTTGTAATGGGGTTCATATTTCATCATTTTGGCAAACTTTTGTCTATGGACAAAAATAAATGGAGTTCAGCGACCAATTATTATATTGTGCGAGCACAAGAGGTGGTTTCCTAGAAATGGTGTGTGAAATTGTGGATTGGCCTTTATAATCGATATGATGGAAGGAACTGATTTTGGGAAGAATGGAGGAAGTGGATTATCATTATCATCATTTTAGCCTTATCACATTAATCTGGGGTCGGCATTAGAAGAATTCTATTATATAATTATAAAAACCTATTTCATCACACATTACAATTTTTTTTGACGTGGTGTAGAAAGGCAAAGTCTCTCTCTCTCTCTCTCTCTCTCTCTCTCTCTCTCTCTCTCTCTCTCTCTCTCTCTCTCTCTCTCTCTCTCTCTCTCTCTCACACACACACACACACACAGTGGGTGTAAATGATTTAAGTGTGCCAAAGAGTAGAGACTAAGTGATGACCAAGAGGCAAGGGGATATGGAGGAAGTGGATATAAGTTGTATTTTGACACCCACTTCTCCGTCCTAGTAAATGGAAATCCTAAATGTTTTTTCTATAGGTTAAGAAGGTTAGAAGGGGATATGCATTTGCCTTTTCGTTGACTGTAGAGGCAAAATGTTTTAATAGATTATTGAAAATCATGATGGTGGTCGGTCCCATTTGAGGATTCAAAGTGGGTTGAGGAGGTTAATTTTTCTCATCTTCATCTTTTCTGACCACATGATTATTTTTGGATCTGACCCTCAACTCATTAACATATTGGTTCTCCCTTTTTTGGAGTTTGTATTGGTACTTCATGCGAACCTTGTTAAAATTGAGTTGGGATTTCTCAAAAGGATTTTCATTTTTTGGCTAAAGTATTTGGATGTCGAAAGGTAGTTTCCTTTATAAGTACCAATGCTTATGTTTTCTAAAATAAAGGTCTATAATTGTTCTTATTACATGGGTCTATCTGTAATCGTATAAAATATAAGGAGGGTGGGTTGCAGTATATGATACTCAGATACTTGTACAAGCCTAGCGTATCCATATCGGACTGATACGACACTTTTATTGGTACCTGATACTGCGCCGATACTTTTAGGGAACAAGTTTAACATATTTTGCTTATAAAGTCTTTTTATTTCATATAGTTCTTTTAATATTTTTTCTTCTCACCATAAAAAAATGCTAGAAAGGAACAAAAAACAATGAGAATACTTGTACAAGCCTAGCGTATCCATATCGGACCGATATGACACTTTTATTGGTACCTGATACTGCAACGATACTTTTAGGGAGCAAGTTAAACATATTCTACTTATAAAGTCCTTTATTTCATATAGTTCTTTTAATCTTTTTACTTCTCACCATAAAAAATGCTACCAAGGGCCGTAAAACAATGATAATTTTATTGCTTCAAAAGTGATCTATAGAAAAAAAATTAGGACACCCCTATCCGTATTCGTAAGGAGTCGTATCCATGATCCCCATATCAATGTCCGTATCCATATCCATGTCTGGGCATCATAGGTGGCAGTTAGTCCAAATTGATTAATTATGTTATTAGTTCAAGTGATTAGGGTGCATAGGGGATATTTGTAAGAAAAAAAAATCTTGAATCTCGCTAAAGTGATCATTCGAGTCCTTTTCTTCTTTCGCTGCTGATTTAGGCCAGTAGTTATTATAACTTTAGAATCTACACATTTTGGGAATCATTCCCAAGAAGTCAACCCTGTCACGACCCGAAACCTGAATTCCCTAGAAGTCTGTATTTCGTGCCGTGAATGTAATTTCTGAAATTGTGATAATAGGTTAAATCAAATTGGCAGCGGAATAGTATTATTATTATTATTATTATTATTATTTGAAACATCAATCAGTGTATAGCAAAGCACAATGCAACCATAAATCCTAATTTACTTAAATCAAATTGTCTTACCAAATATAAAACTAATCAAAATAAATATCTTGAGCAATTCGAGGTCTTATTACAATCATCCAACCAAATAACTAAATTGAAAGTAATATTTGCAAATGTCTCTGTAAGATGCCTAGACATTGTTGTCCTCGTATGTATTATCCTTGGTTTCTAAAACTACCTCATTATCTAAAAGAATGTCCATGTATTGGAGTAAGTTACATGGAAACTGAACAAATAAACAAGCTTTCAAAATATTGCATATGATCACACAAATAAGAGCAAAGACAAGTGAGGATTGTATGAGGTCAATGTGAAGATAAGAATACAAGATTGGTGCAAGAGTAGAGTTACAATATTCCATGCTGATATAACAAGATAAATCAGATTACAAACTACTAATGCAAATGGCATCCCGCATGAGCTAAAATGGTGTATTATAGCCCCACTAAGGATGGTCAAAGTCCAAGTACTTAAGCCCCCACGGCGGACAATTAAAAGCGGTAGCCAAAATTTCCCATTTGGAATGTGGCCATCAAATATCAAATCAAAATTTGGTACCAAGTGATCCAATCACTTACAAAAGTTACACTTCAGCTAGTAATGATAATATAAAAGAACCTCTACCCAGACGGCATCCCCTCTGTGCTAAGTTAAATACACCTTAGTGGTGCTGACTCATTAAGAGTCAAGATATCTGACAAAGATATGCAAATTCACGTAAACAATTAGGGAACTACTCCAATCAAATAACAAATATCCACAAAATTCACATTTAATTGAGTAGATCCACCAAATTTACCATTCACAAATTTCCTTATTACGCTAGCTAGGTATCTTGATTCAGTTAATGTAACTCAAACTCAAATACATTTAGTAGAGTCTCAATTCAGCGAATGGGATCGGAAGCATCAAAATCTAATAACCCTAGGAAGTACCATATGTGAAAAGCCCCAAAACCAAGCCATATGATGGAGGAGCCCATAATGGTCGACCAATGGGTAAATCCCAATGGGACCCCATGGCCAAGCCATATTTATCAAATAAGGGTTCTAACAAGCTGTCTTCATCATCATTCATAGCAAACCTAAACCTAGAGCATGTTTTATGCAAAAGTGAATACAAGGTGAAAACAACTCTAAACTAATACCAATTGCTGAATTTAGATTTAAACCATAGTTGATTGACATCGAAGATCAGCGAGTACTAACCAAGCTTCAAAACATGAGAAACCCTAATAGATCCTTTGATGAAAGCTCAAGATCATCAGACCATGCAGAATATGGTCTCAATGACCAAGGAACATTCCTAGATGTGCGCATGGAGAACCATAGGTACCCCAAGGCCAAGAAGTTTCTACCCAAATTGTTTGATTCACGGCAATTGAGATCCATACACATCATGATTTTAGAATTTCTAAGGCCAATCACACAGAAATTAGACCAAACTCATGTTTGGATTGGGGATAGGGTTTTTCAAGAATTGAATTAGATAGAGACAGAGAGAATTATGCAGTCAATTAATCCAGGTTGTTTACTTGCTCGTGATATGTCAGAATTGGTTGATTTCCTTGTTTGTGGTTGTTTTGCATCAAATCGGTTAAAAAATCTAGGTTGTTTCCATTCTTTTCCTTCTACTTTTCCTTCTAATTAGGTTGCTTGAGCATTGGTGATGAGGGGAAATTATGGTTGCTTGGGCATGTGAGTACCTGAGTGCACTCAGGTAGAGAGAGTAGGGCGTGTAGAGAGAGAGTGTGAGTGGAATGGGTTGGGCGCACAACTCAATTTATTGAGTCGGGGTTCTTTGTTTGATTGCAACTTGGAGACCTAGTTTTAGTAGAAAGTTTCCTCTTGAGTTTATCTAAGTTGGGACTCTTATGGGCTTATGTTTATGCTAGTTATACAGAAATATTGTTGTATTGTTGTAACCTTGATATACATTGTTACACCGTTCTCTATCAGCTTAACCTTTTAAAGTAAGTGGTTGTCAACAAATATAAAACCTCCGTCGGTTGTGGGATTCTATTAATGATGAAAAGTTGGCTTCCTATCAGAATGAAGTCTACATCCTTCCCTTTTGGCTCAGTACCCTTAACCAACTGGGTCTCCCAATTTGACTCAGATAAGCGATGTTACTGTGCATGTTCCTGGAATACAAATAAGATAGCTATCGACTATTATAGCAAATTCCTTTGGCCGTCCCAATCTAGTGGGTCTCACATGGGGCCTCATTGTTTAATTACAATTTTAAGCTTGGTAAGTATTAATTAATTAAATTTATTAATCTTTTGATAATTACAATTAGGCCATTAAACACACTGGCTGAGTTTTCCTATACCTGTATTTATTATTAAACTAAAACAATAAAATCTAATTAAATATTATAAAATAGGATTTTTTGGGGTCAGGGCCTCGGGGTCAGATCCCTAGAAAACCCATTGACATTGGGGGCATTGGCCCTTAGACATATCGTGGCATTGTGGCATTTTAAACCTTGTGGCCTCTCCTTTCATGGAAAATGCTTCCTATTGCGAGACTTGCAGATTTGGATGCTTAGAGCCTATATGTGAACTTTGGGGTGATTTGAGGATGCGAATGAGCAGCTATTGACATTTTGAGAGATTCTGCACTCATAGAAAAGCCTAAGAGATCCTTCAAGCTTCAAGAGTTATGTCCAATAAAAGCAACATAGTCATGGCATATGGAACAAAATCCATTCTATTTCTTTTATCTTTTCTCTTGTCCCTCTTTACTTTTGTAATTGGTACTTTAATCTTGGTTTTGAAAGTGATGCGGATCGTGATGAAGATCAAGTGATTGAGAATGCTATCGTGTGTTTGGAGGATTATGATCCTGCACATGGGGTCTGGGTTCTTGTGTGATCGATTTATTGAAGTGAAAGAAACCAAAACGCCCAAAAATTGCGGAAATTTCATTTCAGGGGCTGTTTTAACAATTCAGAGCATCACAAGGGGCAGATTTGTAATTTTCTTCTTTTCTTTTCTTTTTTTTTTATTTTTTATTTTGTTGAAATGGTGAGCAGATTAGTAATTTGTTGAAACTCATACTGTATTTTGGTCCCTTAATAAGTGGGCCTTAATGGGTCCAAACCGACTAGGGTCCATGACCCCTTGGGTTGCCCAGGGTTCTGCTTTCAACTGGTAGGATCCACCACCAGATTAGGTGGGCCATCTGGGCCCCACAACTAGAAGCATTCAGACTGTTCAGGGTATCTCCAGCCAGCTAGAATGGGATGTTGGACTACTTGCTATCATTTTAAATCCATTAGATATCTTGAAATATGGAAGCCATTGCAATATTGGGGGATGGATAGGTTGGAGGGATTTTCTAGTCGACTTGGTGATATCGAGTGGACAGTGAGTAGTTTCCTTATTTTCCTTTCTTTGTTTACTTTTTAGTAAATTGATGTGTAATTAGTCTTATTTAGGAAGTATGAGTGTATTTGGATTCTTAAAGATAAGTTTAATCTAGGTATAAGACCTTTAAGGAACATGAATCAAGCTTTGCTGGGTAAATGGCTTTGGAGACTAGGAGAAGACACAGATGGCCTATGGAAAAGCATCCTGGTAGCCAAATACAATGTGGGGAGAAACAGATGGGACATCTCTCCTCCTTGCCGAAGGTGCTCAAACTTTTGGAAAGCGATTTGCTCCAGCAAAGGCTCCTTTGCTCTATCCATTTGCTACCGTGTTGGCAATGGAGAGAAAATCTCCTTTTGGCACGATGTTTGGGTTGGCGAGTCCTCTTTAGCGCCCCAATTCCTTGATCTCTACAGATGCTCCAGAAACTACAATGCTAAGGTCAGAGACTATCGTGAAATAATCCCTAACCATAATATGTGGAGCCCGATCTTTAGAAGAAGTCTCTCTGAGGCAGAAGAAGCAAACCTCTTCAATCTTTTCGAGGTCGTAAATGGGATAGACATCACAAGCGAAGGGCGCGACAGCAGGCTCTGGGCCCCTTCTCGCGACGACTATTTCTTGGCATCCTCCTTCTCCTCCATTTTGACTGCCCTTGCTCCTTCTGGAAGTTGGTCATCTCTTTGGAAGATCAAGGCACCTCCAAGAGTCCTTTCCTTTTCCTGCCTCGTCCTTCGGAACAAAATTCTCACAATGGATAACCTCCGACGTCGAAACATGCTCGTTGTCAACGCTTGCCCCCTTTTCTTAGCTAACGAGGAATCGGTCGACCACTTCTACTTTGCAAACAAACAAAAGCAATTTGGTCAACGATTTTGAAGGAGTTCAACTGCAGTTGGGTGCTGCCGCAGTCCTTACTCTAGTTGTTCCAACTGTGGGTTTGCCCGTTTACTAACTCCAAAGGGAAGACCATGTGGCGCCTATCCTTTTTGGCTTGTATCTAGACGACATGGAAAGAGAGAAACATAAGGTGCTTTGAAGGGATCTTCTCCTCCCAAGAAGACTTAATCCCTAGGATGAAATTCTGTGTTGCCTCCTGGGTATCCTTTCTTCCAGAGTTTTGGGGATTAACTCTCAATGCAATGGTGTTTAATTGGAGGGAGGTCATCTCTCAATGATTAGGGTCTCTCCTTGCTTTTTGCTAGAGGCCACAATGCCCCTTGTATAGTTTCCCCTCCTTTTGGGTTGTGGCTGTATTTTTGTGGTTTTTTCCTAGCCGCTTCTCAGTATAGTTCTTTTATATTGTAAAGCTCTTGACTTATACAAGTTAACATTTCAAAAAAAAAAAAAAGGTTTTCTTTTTTATTTTTTTTTAGTTTACAAGCTCTGTAAAGGCAATGCAAGGTTTGCAGTGGGTATGGATGTTACGGTTGACGTATTCAATTGTGGAAGAAAAGTGAAGGTTCTGCCTCTTTTATCCATCATGCTGCTGCTTCTACTTTTTATTCCCTATTATCCGTGTTGTATAGGATATCTAGCAATTTTGGGTGGTTTGATCTCTCTCTTTTTTCTTTGTCTAAATCAAGTGAAGTAGACAAGCAGTTTAGCGCAGCTTGGATCCGCGATCGATCAATAGATCAATCACCTGAGGAATTGATCGAACCCAATGATGGATTCCAACCACTACGGCATACTCACAACCATGAAACACACCATAATTGAAGAAAACTCAAGAAGTCTTTTATTAATTGGAATAAGCATTGCATTACAATGAGGCCCAACATCCTTATATAGAGGAGTTGGCTTGATCCCGAAGAAACAATACTTTTGAATAATGCCTAAACAAAATAGGAAACTAACTAATATTAATCCTAATCAAATTAAACTGCTTAATAGGATTCCTAAATAACGGGATGTACCGTTGGGCCTATGGGTTGGCCGATCTGTTGTCTGGCCTGCATCACAGTCCCTGAATACTGCTGTGCAGCAGTATTGAGACAGTTTTACACACCGTCCCTCAGGTTCTGTTTGAATCTGTTACTGCATCAGAAAGGGACACCAAAAACATGTTTTCTTCGCAAATAATGTCCCAGTCATTTAGTGCTGGAACCTAAATTTAAAGTATATAAACCATTTTCTTCCCCGCTTTCTATTTTGTGATTGTTTGTGCCCCTATGGTTTGTGCTAAACTATGAACTTATAGTTTTTTGCCACTCCACTGGGGACAATTATTGGCACAACCATCAAGGTTATGGCATCCTCTGTCACAACCCAAGATCCAAGGCCCCTGAATTTCGTGCCGTGATTTTGTTTCTTGAATACAAAAACAAGTGACATTATTGCGACAGAATTTCACCCATCACATGATAAACAGAGCATAAATCGTTTTCCAAAAAAAAAAACAGGGCATAGCCTAAATGTCTCAATTTTTTTAAATTAAACCCACAAAAATCTTAAATAACATTCCAAAATGAATCATCAAATCTAAATGTCAATCCCTAAAGCATGTCAGTGTAATTCCACTCTTGTTCCCCTTGAGGATCTCCTTCCTCAACTTCGTCAAGTCACCGGTTCTGATGCTGACTTGGTATCTGGAGAAGGGTCCATATAATAATCATGTAATCCGGGATTGGTCCTTACACCCTTCATTATTTCCCCTTTTCTTGTGAATGGCTTCTCGTTGTCTTTGATGAACCGTTGTTACCAAGCCTATCTTAAGATGCTTTTTTTTTGTTTTTTTTTAAAGAAAGGCATAAACCCATCATTGTGTTGCTGCTTCTACAAGAAACTCTGCACCGCAGGCTGACACTTGCTTCCTCTCCCCTCTGTCCTTAGGGCAAAAGAAAATTCTCATTAGCTTTGGTGACAAATTTCAGTCTTAGCACGTTCCACATACTTCCAAAGTTCATTTGGCTTCCAAAACAATGGTTCTAGGGTTTGCGATAGTGCATAGTCTGATTGGACAATGGGCTTGCTGATTATTTTAGGCTGCCTTTTGTGTAACTCTTTCTTCCAAACTAAAATGCTCGATGAACCCATTCCTAGCAAGTCACCAACGTCTTCCTTGTTTCCAATCTAGGAGACAATTTTTTTGATGCATGCCAATGATTTTCAACATCTTATTTGTCTAGCTTCCAAATTGGTCAATTTTGGCTTTTAAACCAGGCAACACAGTATTCCTGCTTTGGATCAAGTCGCCAGCATTTCCCTGGCTTTCAAATAAAGTGATGTGAAAGTCAAATTGTCAAATGACTTAACAAATTGCAAGTACTTTCCAATTGAGTTGTTGCGTAAAGAAATTTGGTCGCTCTATGAGATGACCAGTGTTGAGGAAAACCTTTGGCATTGCTACAAAAAATCAGCCTCAAAACATAGAATTCTGGCGTCCTGTAAGGATTAGTCCGACTAAGTTGCCACCTTGATTTCCTACGAAGTCACCCCTTGACATTAGTTGCTGCCAACTTCCTTCAAGAACACTAGTCACCTTCAATTTGCACTGGTGAAAACTCTCATCATCCTTAGGGCCACTAGATTAAGATTAATGGTCGTACGAGCAAAAGAAAAGTTGAAAAAGGCCTTGTCCATAATGAGGATAAGGACTGCATGGGACCATATATAAATTAACATGCTTGACCCGACTGCAAATTATTTGAACCTTTATTTGACTTTGGCGAGCGTCATGAATCTGGAAGGAACATCCATAAAAACCAAATATAATGGAAAATGAAAAAGAAAAATGGAATAAAAAGAAAAATGGAATAAAGTACAACCTAGAAAAGGAACATCTTTAGAAGCAGGAATTGTGCTGAGTGCTCTAATGAGAAGAAGGGTTTCGAGTTTCAAATAATTTGTCTATATCCAATTTGGGGCCTTGGAACTCGTTGAATTGAAGAACGTCATGCTTTTTGAGAGGTCTAAGAAGTCATGCTCCCCAAATCCAAAGGGGTATAGGTTTGAATAGATTAGTAGTAAAGAACACCAGCGAGATCCATTCTGAATTGTTGAATAAAGCCTACAATGACTATATGATAGGGGAGGGTGATCCTATGGTCCCATCACTGCTTCTGTGGTATCTCTGAGATCAAGGTCAAACCCTAATGATGAGGAATACTTCTAGAATCTTAGAGATAGATATCTCCAACATATCACCCACCAAATTCAAAAGAAAGAAAAATATAGATGTGGAAAAATGATGAGCAACCAGTGGCTGTTGTAAACTGGTTGACAGACAGTATGTCAGAAGGAGAAGGTAGGTCATCCTCTATGCACAAAGCTTGTGAGTTCTTGATACCACTAGGAACATGGATAGCTTTAACCAGTATAGCAAGTAGTTCAGTTTGCTTTTCAGGATTTGGAATAGAAGTGGATCAAACAACAAATCACTTGCAAAACCTTGATAGAGACACTATGACCTCCTACGAGTCACACGCTGGCCGGAGCCAATGATTGTGAACCTAAATTGAAATAGAGATGGCAACAGTCAAAGTAAAATCAACAATACTTGGTTGATAAATAGTGTCTAATCCAAAATGTTGTAGATCTGCAATATTCTTCCTCTTGAAAACCATTGGGAAGAACTCAATGAAGAGAGATGCTATGAAGAATTTTAGGAGGAAGAGTGCCGTGAAGATTCTTGATGTAGCAGAGATGAGAATGTTGAGGTGTGTGTCGTAAAACTAGGAGGGATTAAATTAGAAATAAGCATTTAGGGTAGCGTCAATAGGGGATACAATGAGAGGAACCTGTTTAAGATGAATTGGGCATGTCCAATGTAGGTCGGCAACGGTGCTGGTAAGTAAAATTTGGCGATGCAGGTTGATGGCCCACCAATGGGAAGCGGTAGGCCTAAGACAACGTGAGTGGAGGTAGTAAAAATAGATATGAAGATGTGCAACTCATTTGAGGATTTGGCGTAGGATAGATTGGAATGGAGAAACAAAATTCATGTAGCCGGCCCCAACATAGTTGGGACAAGGCTTTGATGATTATGATGAGTGTCATGAAGATTCCTGACATGATTTCTAGAGTGGAGAACTTGTTATCACTTGGGAGGAGACTCAAAAGGAACAAAAAATGAAAATAAAATCAGAGCGGTGACATGCACGTAGGCAAAAGAGCATCATCCTTCACATCCATATTGAACTGGATGGATGACCATTCCTTATCCTCCAAAGTTCAAATGACCCAATCTTCATACAAACATTTGAAAAGGGTCTGCCTACCAACATGTGAGTCACTCTCATCATAGACAACTAGAAAAATGATCCATTGAAAATTAGGTTGTAATATAACATATTCCACGAAATTGCCCTTGAATAGTTTTAGAGACTACCTAAAGAGTCCATAAATTCATGGACTACTCCTAAAGCACTTGCTTCAAGGAACCAGAAAAGGTCACATCTCAGCTCTTGATGAATACAAAGAAGAACCGTGGGGAATCTATGAAAGATTACGTTTAATCAAAGAAAAGACCTCCCTTTCATTATCAAGCTGTAGACCCCTAGTTGCTCATCGACCTCTGTTTACAAACCCTTGATATTAAAAAACATACTTCCTTTTGGGGTAAAGATAGGGAGATATGCTTTTTTTTTCAAAAAAAGATACAGATATATGCCTAATTAGCGAAAATCGCGATCAAATTGACGTGATTGAAAACTCCTTCAAGAGGACCATAACAGGACATGAGTTTTCTTATAAAACCTTGCAGCGAAAGGGCAAGACGAAAGAAGCCCTTGTAGTTGCTCTTTCCAAAACATCTAAGAAACACCTAAAAGAACCAAAGGACAGGTGGTACGGAGGAATCATAGTATTGCATAAGTAAATTAGTAGAATATGATGTTGACTCAATTGGGAGGCTTCGCTTCATACTGTGAGTCATAAGGAAAGCTTGTTAATGTCTTGGTCCCCTCCTTTTGGAGCTTTGAAGTTCAATGTTGATGGGCGGCTAAGGGAAAACCCGGGCCGGCAGGCTATGTGGGGTTCTTTGCATCTGTGATGGTGTTGTTCTAGCTTTTTTCTCTAAACATGTGGGCCACATGGAGTCAAATGAAGTGGAGGTGGTGGCCATTTTGGAAGCGCTTCGTATCTTCGCCTCATCCTCTTTTCAAGAGTTGTTGATTGTGGATAGTGATTCTTTGAATGCTATTACTTGGGTGTTGTCAGCCAAGTTCCCATGAAGGTTTCAATTTTACTTAGCTCAAACGAGATTGGATCTCTCTTCTTCCCTTGGTGTGAGATTTCAGCATTTGTGTCGATCGGGAAACAGTTTTGGAGACTCTCTAGCATAACAAGGGGTGGATAGATCTTTTGATTTGGCTGTTTTATTTTGATGTGCTGTTTTGATTTTCCCTTTTTTCTGTGGGTATAACCCTGTTATTGCTTTTTTGTTGTTCTTTGCTGTGTCGAGTGTATGGTTTTTCTCTGGACTTTCATGTTTTTTAATATATTTTCAGTTACCAATTAAAAAAAAAAAAACAACGTTGAGCCTGTGTTGTAGGAAAATATCCTGGAGCTAAAAGAAACAAAAAAAAAATAAAAAATTATAGGAGTTAATCAACCAAACTATCCTCAACTTGTAATATGAGATATTAGCCACCTTCGTCAGTGTGATGCCCACAACCACGGATCAGAATATCGGCTGATAAGTACGAGGTATCGACTAAGATCACATTGATATATGATATATCGTTCACGGTTTAAATCGTCAAAACAAGGTGTTGCAATTGAGAGACAACTTTATGTGCTATTGCAGGTGGTTGCTTAGTGCTACTCCTGCAATCACTTCTTCACCTTCCTGTCCACATAGAAAGCCCGGAGAGGTGGGTTATGGCTCTATAAACGAGCCCAGATCCTCTTGAACTCACGAGAATTAGTGAGCCCTGGGCTCCATGGTGGGCCACACCTATTAAGAATAAACCACTCGAAATAAATGCCCTCTATATGGCATTCTAGCAAAAACTTTACCAAGCGAGTTGTGTCAGACTGAGATTTTGAATGATGCCTGCAACACTTGCAAATGAAAAGACCTAAAACATTCTAAATGATGTGAGAGAGGTAGAGGGAGAGGGAGAGAGTGACGTTTGCAGGATTAAGAATTCTTTGTTTAAATTGGTTGTAAGATTTTTTTTTTTTGGCCCCAACTAAATCCGAGTGGGACTGTCAACTTCTGCAAGATTAAAACTTCTCTGTTTAAAATGGTTGGTGGTGTAAAATATTTCTATACAAAGGATTCCAATGGGGGAAATTAAGAAAAAAATGAAAAAAATCAAGGATTTCAAAGTTTGCCAAACCTTCTCGTCAAAGTCATCTGCGCTGTTGGAGTTCAAATGAGGGTTCCCAGAGGCGTGCAACACTAACAAGCTGGTGGACTATGTACATTATGTAGCCTGTGATGTGCCATGGCAGAATGCGTACACCTATGATGTACCATTTTACATTTTAGATATTATCCTTTGACCACAATCCTATCATTGTCTTAAGAGATTAGTCTGAATTATTTTATTAGATTCATCACAAAAAAAAAAAGGGCAATCATATTGATCATCAGTTTTCTCCAATAAGGTTTCAGTATGTAGCTCTGTACCATGAAAGATATTGAAACCTTTTTGAAGAAAACTCAATCATCAATATGATCAACCCATTTGCCAATAGATAGTGTCATGATACAATGATAGAACTTACAAAGAGAGGATCTTCATTATTTCTATAAAGCCCATCTAATCAGGAAATCGTACTTATCTCCTTTGACGAGATTGCTTGATATAGGCCTAAGGATAATACTGGTCACAGGTCTATGCTTTTTGTAAAATAGATCAAGTCTATGTAATGTACTTAATCCCTCAACTGCTTTATCACCCATCCAAATGTGACTTGCCACTGAATTGAAATCCTAAGAAAGTGATGCCTTCTAAAACAGTTAAACTTGAGGGCCATGGATCAAGGCTTTAAAGCAGTCAGGCAGTACTGCTGGAACAATGCAGGACGCACATCATAATTATGACCCTCAATATTTTAAAGGCAGCATTCAAATTCCAGTTGTTCAAAGGTTTTAAATGGAAAGCAGATGTTTATACCAGCAATGGATGAAAAAATCAGTATCACATTAATGTTTAGAGGTTATTTTTTCTCAGTTTCCGAATGAGCCCTGGGTGTAAATGTCCTATTCATGAAGTATCTGGGTATCATAGTCTAGAGTATCTTCCTAACTTGGAGTTTTTCATCTCCTATAAAGCTTTATAAACAAGAGTGAAGATGAGTGTCATTTGATCACAATACCCCAATACTTAAAACAAGAGTCATGTACCGGGGTGTATGTCTTGAAATATGAATGATTACATGCTGGAACTCATGGGTAATGGGATAGGTTGTTTCCATTTTCTTTTCAGTTTCACTTTATCTCCTTCTATCTGTTTGCCAACTGATTGAGAAAAATATTACTGATTATGCAGGATTGCATCAATCGAATAAATTCTCTGGAAAATATGGGTACGTTTTTTCATCTTCTTTAACTTGAATATTCTGAGTGCTGTCCCAGTAACCCAAAAGCAGTGGCAGCTAAGCAATTTTGTATACGGGTTGGTTATGATCTTGTAGGGCGACTATCAGGTGTGATGGATGACCGTGGAAAATACATATACATCTCACCTGAGGAGATGCAAGCAGTGGCAGACTACATCAAGCGTCAGGGAAGGGTTAGCATTTCACATCTAGCCAGTATGTCTAACCAGTTCATTGATTTGGAACCGAAACCACATTTTGCCGATGAAATTAGCCATGCAGATGGTATTGCTGTTGCTTAGCTTCTGTAAATTAATATATCCGTTTAAATTGTCTGCTTAACAAATCTGCTATGATCACTTTTTTGTTGATTTTACACCTCAAAATTCTTTCATGGTTATCTCCCTTCTCTTTTCCAACTTTCCCAGATAATGCCCATTCAAAACTGGAGGAATGATGCAGGTTGTAAGTGTATACACAAATTGTTTGTTTTTTAACGATATTTAGACCATAGGGTAGCAGGCCTGTTCCTGCCTGTGGACCGTTTGGTTGCCATTTATGAATCGTATCAATCATATCACGCATGAGACCAACAGAATCCATCATGGATTCCAAATTCTCGCCGTGATTTGTTGGTTTCTGATCACTCAATATGGTGATTTTTGGTCCATTTTTTTTTTTTTTTTTTTGTTTGATAACCCAAGGTATCTCCCACCCACCCCAACCCAGGAGCCTTTGTCCCTGAGCCAAGGGATACTCGATTCTGGACAGTCAAGAACTAATCCCTATGGGCACATGCAAACCTTCATATCCAACATGCAATGGGTAAAACTATGGGAGGTGGCCAATGAAGGTAAGTGTCGAACACAAGCGCAAATTTCATGATGCATCAGCCATTCCATTGGACTTCCAATGCATATAAGTATCTCACAAATTTGATTTTGATCTTTAGCAGCTAATATGGTTTCACTGTTCATGTCCTAGACTCACATAAATCCTCTTCCATTACATTTTTATCTATATAAATTCATACTGTGAAAAACATACCCTAGTGGTTCTAACTCTGCCTCAATTGGGAAGTGCTAATGTATATTTGGCTCCACAGCCTGGGTTAGAGACCATCTTTTAACTTTTTTCCTTCTAGGCATCATGGCACGTTTAGAAGCTATAATCTAATTAATCATAGATAATTAGATTAAGGTCTAAAATAAAAATAAAAAAAAGCTCTAAGTTTTATGTTCTAATTTACAGTTAAGTCTGTTTGATAAAATAATTTTTTAAAAAAATGCTCTTATTCATGAGATAATTGGGGGCCATGCCATCTTTAGGAATTGTGATAATTGGGCCTACCTTTTAAAACTTACAATGTAGAGCGAACTATTTGTATCATTTTACCCGCTTGGGTGATGGTTTGCTGGCATAAGGCGTGAGTTTACTCTCCAAATCATGTGTTCCAGTACCAACGCCGACTTATCTGGTGCACGTGCTGTAGGGTCTTGCGTGCACCCCGAAATAGTCCTTTTGAGTACAAATACCTTAGGGATACCCACATCATAAAAACACAGAGTAGAGGTTTTTTCCTGCAACTTACCTTTAAGAGATGACTTTCCCCTCATCCTTCCCCAAAAGTCTAATTTTCTCTACACCTTCTCCATGATAGGGGAAATAACAAATCTGCCCAAACCTTCTTTTCGTGAGGCATCTCCATCCCTTGATTTTTACTTTTTTTTTTCCTCTTTGTATAATTTATGTTCTCTTTTTTTCTTTACCAAACCTTTGACCATTACAACCTATGTGGCCCACCTCTATGTGTACAATCCACCTTTATATATTAAAGTGAAATTTGACTCAATGAACATATTGGGAGTGATTGTTCATATGATTAACTTTAAACAATGAAAGGTGGGCCTCGAATAAGATAAATTAATTTTTTCTCAATTTCTTTTTTTATTATAAAAATTGGTCTATTTTTCATGATCCGAAAAATGTAAATTTTTTGTGTCCTTTCTGCGGGTCGGGTTGACGGGTAGGGCCACGTTTTGCCACCTCTATCTTCATGTGTTTAATATTGTTTCTCTTTCATCCTGAGTCTCCATTTCCATTTTTCTAGTACCAGTGCAAAATATCTTTTTCTTATTTTCTTTTGCAATTTTTCCTCAATGTTATTATCTCTTCCCATATCCCAATTCCTATTTTTCCCCCATTTTTGGAGTGACAACACATGGTTCATAATCAAATAAGAAAAACCACACAGTTCAAAATGCTTCTCTTTCATTCAAAATATTTATTTCCATTTGCTAGTGGCTACAAGCCATTTTGACTTGGGGCTGCAAATCAGTAGCTAAAACTCGGGACAGCTTGGTTGGGCTGCAACATGTTGACCACAAATATGCACAATCAATCGTGAAGTGAAATGGGTCCTCCCTTCTTGGTTTCTGTATCCAAGAATAGAAAAGGTCTTTTGTTCTTCTTCCTCCCAGAGTTGTAGAAAGAAATAGGGCAGGGGACCAAAGAGAGAGAACTGAGCCCTTCCCTACTCAAATCCATGCGATCCCATACCCTAATTGTTCAATCCGGACCAATCAATGCACAAAAACTTGGCTCCGAAAACTAAAGTCTGATAACGATTGCTAGTCCTAGTTGGGATGTCGGCCTAGATCTTGTCATGAATCTTTGGGGGCTCTATTGATAGAAGACTTGGACAACCGCAAACGGTCCACAATTCCCTTAAATAGGCAATCCCTGGGAGTCACACATACTATAAAAGTCTTCTCCGCCTAAAAGTCCCACATGTCTTGACTAGTAGGGAACAATTCCCACGACTTTGATGCCAACCAAACTCTGATGCTCCTAAAGTTTGATCTCAGTTAAGACTTTGCATAGTAAGACTTTCATTTGGTATATATTACCTTGAAACCAACCCGACTGCTTAATCTGATATGGATGATGTGGCAGCGAGCCACACAATTCTTAAACCATTTTTTGTTACCAAAGTACAATATCTCATTCTCATTTCCTTTTGTAGCATCCTTTCTATTGATAAGATAAAATCTCTTCCCTCTCTTTTTTTTTTTTTTTTTTTTCACTTTTCCCCTCCGCAAGACCACTTTTTGGGAAAAATCTCTTTTCTAGCTTGTACCCTCTTTTGAAAACAAAGGGTCAAGAAAATGGTCCAACATTCAAGCTTGCAATGATCTACATATTACTTTGAGCTATCAAGGGAGTTGACAAGGATGTTGGTTACAACCTTAGGGTCCATTTGATTGAGTAATTAGTAGGAATGGAATGGAATCATTCCATTTGGCAATTACTAAGAATCTCCTTTAAAACTTATTCCATCATTATATATGAAAATGATTGAACATAAGAAAAAGGCACCCTTTGAAAACTACAAAATTCTGATAACATCTCGTCAATTGAACAAGAAATCATCTGATGGGAAAATCCATGTAGAACTATTCCATTTAAAGAGTTCATATAATTTTTGGATAAGACTCTTGGGAACCTACTTGAGGATTTGAGGAGTCTCTGATGTCCCTCTATCTTGAAACTGTCAAAATTTTGTAGGTTTGTACCAAGAGCATCAACCATTGTCAAATTGTCCAAGAGCTTACTATTTTCTTTAGAATCTTGTTGGGTTTTACTGCTCATGATGAGTTGGAGGGGGGACACACATGGCATGGATCTTGAACCCACGTGCATGGACATATTTATTTCTTCTATTGGAGGTAGTGTTTGGGCCCAAAAGCACTCTTGGGCTCTACTTTTTTCCAAAAGATTTTTAACTATAGGTTATGCCAACGAGTTAGCTTTCTCGGAAGTTAATGGCCTATTTGGCATCTTTCTCATGTTGTTCCTAGTTTTGTACTCGAATCAGGCTGTGCCGAGACTATACTCTCCGGATCTTGTTTGACAACATTATATTAAATTATTTTGTTGAGAATATGTTGTTCAGAACTTGTTTAGTAACATTATAAAAGTTTTGCACCAAAGAACGAAAGCAATAGAATCATATGATTTATAATGTGGGACCCACCTTTTATTATTTGCAGCACTCTATTATTGTCGTATATAGGACTCACCTGTAAAAGTATAACTTAGTACCACCTTTAAAAATTAGAACACGGGGCCCATATTTATAGGATTTACGATATGGGCCCACTTTATAGGAATTATAATATGGGGCCACCTTTTTGTGAATATAAATATGTGACCTACCTTTAGAAATTACAACATCGTACACACCTTTAGAAATTAGAATATGGATCCACATTCATAAGATTTACAATGTGGGTCCACCTTTTGTGATCATGATCATGTGACCCACATTTAAGAATGACAAAGTGGTGACACATTTTTTGTGATTGTGGACACATGACCCACCTTTAGAAATTACAATATGGTGCCCACCTTTAGATATGAGAATGTGGGGACACGTTCATAGGATTTACAATGTGGGCCCACCTTTATAGAATTTATAATGTGGGGCCATCTTTTGATTGATTGTTTTAGAAATTAGAACATGGGGCCTTATAATGTGGTCCCATCATTATAAGAATTATAATATGGGTCCACCTTCTGTGATTGTGACTATGTGACCCACCCTTTAAGAATTATAAAGTGGGGCCACCTTCTTTGGGATTGTGAACATGGGGCCTACCATTAGGATAAGTGAGAGGATTTGAAATCTTTTTAAATGACATATTTAAAATGCAAGAGATAAGAGATAAGTAGGAAAACTGTGCCAAAATGTTGTTTCTTAAAAAAAACTAAAAGACTTTTTGTTCCAACTTTCGTATGCGAGCAGGCTAAGATCTTCGGATTCCTTCCCGTGAAACCAAAATTGAAAACAATAATTTACACTAATCAAACATGTTTTTTGTAACCTCATCTGGTGGAAATATGGGAACATCCAAATGACAATTTGCCAAACACACCCCAAATTTTCCAATGGAGTGAAAAGGCATGTTTTAGTAGGGCTTCTTTTGAAAAACGAGTGAAGGAGAACGAAAAGGGGATTTTCAGTATCTTCTCTCTCTCAAGCTACGATCAGAAGAGAAGAAGAAACTCGAGGTTGAAGGAGTACCGATCTAAACATCTAAAAAACAATGGTTTGCCCACCCAATGTTTGGTTTGGAAGAATTTTGTGTTCCTTTTGAGGTATTTTCTTTGTCTTTTTTTTTTTTTTTTCGTTGTAATCCATCATTAAAGATTGGTAAAGGCTGTATCCACATCCTCTGTTTTGTGTAGAGAAGACATTTGTAAACCCATTTCTATAATGGATGATTTGGACTTGGTCTTATGGCTTTTCCCTAGAAAAAAATTTCATGACTGTCACGCTCCTAGATCCGGGTACCACGTATCCCGGGACATGAGGGTGAAATATCTCGTTCAATCCATAAGTCAAGTAATGTGGACAGTATACAAACCACAGCTAGTAGAGGATGGGCAAACAAAATACTACATTTCGGCTTCAGATCTGACAATTACAATATGTTTTCAATTAAACTAATGCCATGTTAGTCCAACAGGCCAACTTAAATATAAAAATAAAGCTACGATAGCTAATGGTGAGACCCTCAATGCAGTGACTGAGTATCCCTAGTTCACATCACTACACATTCTATGAAATTCCCCGCGAGTCTGCATTGCACCTTATTCCCTTGTGCTAGCAATAGCATACGCTGCCTAAGACCTACAAGCACTAAGAGTAGCATTAGGCTTATAAACCCAAGCAATTAATGTGTAAATAGCCAGGGCCGGCTCACCATATAGGCAGGTGAAGCAAGTGGTGGGGGCCTCATAATTTTGTAGGCCTGGGTGGCTGAGTTGGATTTTCTTCCCACTTTCAAAGTCGAATCCCAATTCCCAAACTCTAAAACCAGAGAAGATAAAAAAAACTCCAAAACCAGAAAAGACGAAACAGATGCACAGTAAAAGTTACTATTCTAAAATAAATCCGTTTTTAAAGGTATCAAATCTCACTGGAAATCATCTGAAATGAATTCAAATGAACTCGAGCTAGAAGAGAAAATCGATCACAATTTGACCAGTTTTTTAATGAAAATGAAATCATCGAAAAATTCCATCATTGGAAAATTTTCATAGAATCAGAATTACAAATAAGTCCTTTTTTTTATAGAAAATACTCTTTTTTTCATAAAATGACATTTCAAATCAATATGGCTCCAAAATAAGAAATGTCCAACACAATTCCAGAAATTCATTGATACCAATAATTCCATATTATCTTATCATATAATTAATCTAACACATTAATCAACACTAATTACCAATCATGTTTAATTTGCAATTAAACATAATTAATTAAATAAAAACACATTCCCAAAAATCATAATATGATGTCTAAAGGCCTACTGGATTGGTAACATTAACATGATAACAGAGCTCTTTCCAAAAAAAGAAAAGAAAATGAAAACAGGGCATGTTTGCCAACGAAAACCACATGCTAATATGCGTAATAAAAAAATGAAAAGAAAGGAAGATGGGTTTCAAACCCATGCACTGTGGTGACAGAACGTCACTTGTTCCGCACCGTCCGCCCTTTGATGTGATTTTGTTTCATGTGCAAATCACATGCGATTCATTCTACCACCCCCTCACATGTGAAAATTAAATCTGAATACGAAAATAATACCTTTTTACACATCATTTACACATCAAAATTTTATATGTGATGCGTAAATGACCTCAACCAAACATGAAGATGTGTAAATGATTCACATGAGTTATTTACATACGTAAATGCTCTCAACCAAACAACCCCTAAAAGAATTGTATATGGATAACTCTTGACCTCTCATTGTTAACCATTACTTTGATAATTCAGTAGTTTTTGTCATCACCATTAATGATTTTATGCTCTTTTCAATTATTTCATTTAGCAGAAGGATTTAAATCGAGGGTTGCATTTTCTGCTTGGATTGGATATTTGGACCGCGCGTGCTCTTTTGGGATGAGGGTTTTCTCATGTCACACATAAAAGCTAGGGCCTCGTTTATACTTTCGCCTTGGGCCACATATTGTCTTGAGACGGCCCTGTAAATAGCATGACTTGTATTTTAATATTAAACTAAAGGGGAATGTTCATATGCATTTTTACCTCACCATAGGGTGAGGGACACTTCCCTTTTTAAAAATTTCCAAGTACATAGGGTAAGGTACAAAATGCACTTTTCATGTGTAAAAAAGAGAGTGTTCCTCACTCTATTGTGAGGGAAAGATGCATGCATATGAACATTCCCCCTAAACTAAATATATAAATATGGGCAATGTATGTGCATCCTTCCCTCGCCATATGGTATGGGACAAACTCAATGGGGCCCACTTGGGGCCCCATTGATCATAGGAGTTGGGGGGGAAGAGTCATATGAGATAAAACCATATATCAAGTTTGAAGTTAATCCCAAGTCTCTAATCCCTTCATACATGACCCACAAATTTAATGACTTCATATTAAAGGAAATTTTGACCATCAATCCACGGTCCAATCCAATCGAATTAATGAAAACTCAATTCATCCATTGTAGTTTAGGGGGTTCCATGAGTGTGGGATGATTTGGATGAATCATAAAGTGGCCCCACTATGTTGTCCCTCACCATAATGTGGTGAGGGATGGATGCACATGAATATTTCCTATATAGAGAACCTTATATATACCTGCAAGAAAGACTTAGCTCAAATGGAGTTAGTAAATATGCAAATAATAATTAAAGAAATAAACATAGGTAGTATCAACATCTAGTAAATGAACTAAACTAATAAACATAGCAAGTACAATAAAAGAACAATGTTAATAAAGACATCTAGCAGAAGCGGAGTTAATCAAACATAAGCAAGAAACAATAGCAACTACAACAGGTCCCATCTCCAAAGCCTCTCAGGGCCATCACAACACCTACAACACCATAACCAAATTGCTCATTAAAGCCTAATATATAACTCAATGTCTAGACATGCCTGTAGTTGTTGTATGTAACACAACCAACCCAACCTAGTAATCAAACGTCTAGACATAACTATATCTACAACACACGACACTAGACTAGACTGACATAATGGATGGGGGATAACATACACACCAAAGCTAAATAACATAAACAAATAAATAAACTCATCTCATCATACATTATCCGGTGGTGTATAATAGTCTATAATAAAACAAATTAAACGGATCGGGCATATTCACATCGAATCTACCTTCACTAATCTGTATCAAACATCAGTTACCCAACACTACCACAACACACCATCATCAAAATGCGCATCATCTCCCAATATACTCATAATCGTCCATATACTCATAACCAACATTAATAGTATACTCATCATTTACGGCAAAATGCGCACCATAGTCCAATTCAAGACTGGTCCAAACTCAAAACCCTACTATCTGAATATCCAACTCGGTGTCGCGTGACACTTACCGCGCCTGGTGCCTACATACTGGTTGTCTCGGTATTCGATGATACCTGATGGGTCAGGCCCAAATTACCCCGTCCGTGATAAGTCCAGGTCCAAATCCATCCACTGAATCTCAGGTCCAAGCCCACGAAGAGACCAAGTCAGGGCAGCCACGTTGCTTCGGAAGCAGTCTCGCTCCTACCAAGTCCTGCGGAGAAATATCTCACCTGCCTCGTCCAGCGCGAGGGCAGTTCGAGGGCTCCAAGGACGAACGTTGCTGAATAGTCGTCCCCATCTATGAGGGGAAGACTATAAATCGAGGAGCCCCACCAGCACTGGGGGGAGGATGGATCTCTCTCTATTCACTTCGACTCTTGTATTCCTCTAGTTTGTAATAATCATTGAGGAAGTAAAACACCACAGGCAATCTCTGCCTTTCTGCAGTGGACGTAGGTCATCTTGACCGAACCACTATAATCCCTTCTCTCTCTTATTTAATTATTGCATTTACTGCATTTATTACTTGACCGGTGGTGTCCGAAACCCTATTTTGGCATCATCAGTTTGGCGTCGTCTGTGGGAAACGAACAAAAGTTCTCATCCTCAAAATTATGGTGATCACCACTAGATCGACAAGACGAGCAGAGGGCGAGGATAACCTTCCACCAATCACTCCTACTCCGAATGCTCCTGCTCCCACTCCTCAGCAGATGTTGGAGACCATGCAATAGCTGGTAGCCCAAAACCAGCAGATCTTACAACTCATGTCTTACGAAGCAAGGAGGAGCACAGTTGGGGTGGAGTACCGCAGGAAGAACATCTCCCGGGCAATCCAGCTGCTCCACGACGGGGAGCACCTCACCCCGGGCACCCATCACCATGGCGCCCGTAGAGAAGCACCTCACCCGGGCGCCCATCACCATGGCGCCGTAGAGGGAGCACCTCCCTTGGGCGCCCATCCCCATGGCGCCCGTAGAGGAGCACCTCCCCCGGGCGCCCATCTCCATGGCGCCCAGGGTAGAGGAGCACACCACGACCTGCGAGAGGGCTTCGCTCAATGAGGCTGAGCTTCCAAAGACCCGCGAGAGGGCTTCGCTCAGTGAGGTGAGCTTCTGAAGACCCGCGAGAGGGCTTCGCTCAATGAGGCTGAGCTTATACAGACCCGTGAGAGGGTGATGCTCAGAGAGACCGTTGTGGAGACAGTGACTGGGGCGGTACATGAGAGAACTGCTTTCCCAGATATTGCCCTCTTAGGCTTCGTTGCCGACTGAGGCGCTTGATGATTGTAGTGGCAGCTCTGATGATGTCTGTGGTGATGCCGGAGGACAACTTTGTGAGTGATTAGAGGGCAGGGGACTCTCTTTTTTTTTTAAACAATTTGTAGCACTGATAAAAAAATGATTTTTATTAATCCATTGTTTTAGTGCTACACAACATTAACAAAGTTGAAAAAATCAAGCCCCCAAACCCTCACTACTTTGACTCTCTTACGGTATTACTGGTAATTCCTATTCAACAGTTCCGCGTTCCCTGGCAATGTGTTCAACCACTGCATCACGAGGAGTGAATGCTCGTCCGTCTCTCTGCGGAGTAGGACCGAGTTGGTCTCTGACAGGTAGCCTCTCTGTCCTGCTCGCTTGTTGCTTCTATCCTTCCTTTCCTCTCTGTCTCGCCCCTTCCCGTTGTCGACTGCTCTGGAGGACTCCCCTCGCCTGGCCCTTGTGGTATCTTCAGCATTTATATACTTCTGAACCTTTGTTAGTAGCTCCGGCATGTTTTTTGGCGGGCGTTTCATCACTGAGAAATGGAATCTCGATGAACGGAGACCTCCAAGGAAGGCTGTCATGGACACCTTGTCGTCAGGCTCTTCAATTTGAAGTACCTCCTCGTTAAAACGAGTGAGGTAACTCCTGAGGCTTTCATTTTGTATCCTGCTTTATGCTGAGCAGGTGTGTGGCAGGCTTCTGGTGGCGGCGTCCTCGATGAAATGTGACACGAAGGACTTGCTCAATTCCGCAAAGGTGGCGATGGAGGTCGGGGCGAGATTGGAAAACCACCTGCCGGGCGGAACCCTTCAGTGTGGTTGGGAATGCCCTACACATAATCTCGTCAGGGATATTATGCAGCTGCATTTGGTTTTTTACGTCTCCAGGTGGTCCAATGGATCCTTTCTTCCATCAAAGGTCTCCATGGACGGCATCTTGAACTTCCGGGGAAGCGGGGTAGTTCACCACATCGGGCTTGAACGGTGTGTCGTTCGCCCGACTAGGTAATCCACTGTCTCCGCTGCCTTCGCCTTCATGGCGATGTAGACTTTCGAGACGCTGGTTCTGGATCTCCTTGAATCTTTTTCCGTCCCAGGGATTGGGCAAGCTTCCTGGATGGCGTCACGAAAAATAACTTCCCTCCTCCATGCTTTGGTTTTCACTCTCCCCTTCTTGGAAATGAGGATCCTCTCCATTAGAACGAGAGAGAAAGGAGGTGGAAGTCCTTCTATGATTCGCTTCCCAAGGAGGTAAGGCGTCCTCCAAGCTGGGCCTCCAAACCAGTCTTTCCCACAGAAAAATTGAGGGTCGGGCCCAAAGGACCCCAGTCCTTGTGATAAGTCCAGGTCCAAATACATCCACTTGAATCTCAGGTTCCAAGCAACGAAGAGACCCACTGTCAGGGCAGCCAAGGTGCTTCGGACAGCAGTCTCGCTCCTTACCAGGTCCTGCGGAGAAATATCTCACCTGCCTCGTCCAGCGCGAGGGCAGTTCGAGGGCCCAAGGACGAACGTTGCTGAAGAGTCGTCCCCATCTATGAGGGGAAAAACTATAAATCGAGGGCCCCACAGCACTGGGGGGAGGATGGATCTCTCTCTATTCACTTCGACTCTTGTATTCCTCTAGTTTGTAATAATCATTGAGGAAGTAAAACACCACAGGCAATCTTTGCCTTTCTGCAGTGGACGTAGGTCATCTTGACCGAATCACTATAATCCCTTCTCTCTTATTTAATTATTGCATTTACTGCATTTATTACTTGACCGGTGGTGTCCGAAACCCTATTTTGGCATCATCAGTTTGGCGTCGTCTGTGGGAAACGAACAAAAGTTCTCATCCTCAAAATTATGGTGATCACCACTAGATCGACAAGATGAGCAGAGGGCGAGGATAACCTTCCACCAATCACTCCTACTCCGAATGCTCCTGCTCCCACTCCTCAGCAGATGTTGGAGACCATGCAACAGCTGGTAGCCCAAAACCAGCAGATCTTACAACTCATGCTTACGGGGCAAGGAGTAGCACAGTTTGGTGGGAGTACCGCAGGGAAGACATCTCCCGGGGTATCCAGCTGCTCCACGACGGGGAGCACCTCACCCGGGCGCCATCACCCATGGCGCCCGTTAGAGGAGCACCTCACCCGGGCGCCATCACCATGGCGCCCGTAGAGGAGCACCTCCCTTGGGCGCCCATTCCCCATGGCGCCCGTAGAGGAGCACCTCCCCCGGGCGCCCATCTCCATGGCGCCCAGGGTAGAGGAGCACACCACCTGGGCGCCCATCCCCATGGTGCCCAGGGCCGGAGAGCACACTTGGGCGTCCATCCCCTTGGCGCCCAGGATCCCTCTACTGGAGCTCCCCAAGTCGCCCCGCACGGGATACTCTTAGTCGATCCTCAAGGTTGCGCCCATCACGGAGTTCCTCCACCTCCCAGTGGAGCCCAGCTTGGAGGACCCTTACCTCCTGGGGAAGCGAATCATAGAGGACTTCCACCTCCTTCCTCTTCTTCTAATGGAGAGGATCCTCATTCCAAGAAGGGAGAGTGAAAACCAAAGCATGGAGGAGGGAAGTTATTTTCGTAACCCATCCAGGGAAGCTCCCAATCCCTGGGACGAAAAGATCAAGGAGATGCAGAACCAGCTGGGAGAAGTCTACATCGCCATGAAGGCGAAGGCACCGGAGACAGTGGATTACCTAGTCGGGCGAACGGACACACCGTTCAAGCCCGATGTGGTGAAGTACCCGCTCCCCGGAAGTTCAAGATACCGTCCATGGAGACCTTTGATGGAAGAAAGGATCCATTGGACCACCTGGAGACGTACAAAACCAAAATGCAGCTGCATAATATCCCTGACGAGATTATGTGTAGGGCATTCCCAACCACACTGAAGGGTTCGCCCGGCAGTGGTTTTCCAATCTCGCCCCGACCTCCATCGCCACCTTTGCGGAATTGAGCAAGTCCTTCGTGTCACATTTCATCGGAGGACGCCGCCACCAGAAGCCTGCCACACACCTGCTCAGCATTAAAGCAGCATACAAATGAAAGCCTCAGGAGTTACCTCACTCGTTTTAACGAGGAGGTACTTCAAATTGAAGAGCCTGACGACAAGGTGTCCATGACAGCCTTCCTCGGAGGTCTCCGTTCATCGAGATTCCATTTCTCAGTGATGAAACGCCCGCCAAAAAGCATGCCGGAGCTACTAACAAAGGTTCAGAAGTATATAAATGCTGAAGATACCACAAGGGCTAGGCGAGGGGAGTCCTCCAGAGCAGTCGACAACGGGAAGGGGCGAGACAGAGAGGAAAGGAAGGATAGAAGCAACAAGCAAAGCAGGACAGAGAGGCTACCTGTCAGAGACCAACTCGGTCCTGCTCCGCAGATAGACAGACGAGCATTCACTCCTCGTGATGCAGTGGTTGAACACATGCCAGGGAACGCGGAACTGTTGAAAATGATTTACCAGTAATACCGTAAGCGAGTCAAAGCAATGAGGGTTTGGGGGCTTGATTTTTTCAACTTTGTTAATGTTGTGTAGCACTAAACAATGGATTAATAAAATCATTTTTTATCAGTGCTACAATTTGTTTTTTAAAAAAAAAAAGAGTCCCCTGCCCTCTAATCACTCTCAAAGTGGCATCACCATAGACATCATCAGAGCTGCCACTACAATCATCAAGCGCCTCAGTCGGCACGATTACGAAGCCTAAGAGGGCAATATCTGGGAAAGCAGTTCTCTCATGTACCGCCCCAGTCACTGTCTCCACAATGGTCTCTCTGAGCATCACCCTCTCACGGGTCTGTATAAGCTCAACCTCATTGAGCGAAGCGCTCTCGCGGGTCTCACTGAGCGAAGCCCTCTCGCGAGTCTTCGGAAGCTCAGCCTCACTGAGCGAAGCCCCCTCTTGGGTCTTCAGAAGCTCACCTCACTGAGCGAAGCCCTCTCGCGGGTCTTCAAAAGCTCAGTGAGCCCTCTCGCAGGTCTTCAGAAGCTCAACCTCACTGAGCGAAGCCCTCTCAAGTCCTTCAAAAGCTCAGCCTCTGCCTTGGCCGCCCTCGTCTTAGGCTACTAAGAGTTAGGTCTTCAAGCCTGGTCGCCCTCTCGCGGGCCGCGGAAAGATCAGCCTCGGAAGCCTTTCAGCTGGCGCAGCCCTCTCCTCAGCCTGAGAAGCTCTCTCATTTCTTCTTCTGGGATGACCCATCAGAAGTTACCGAGGGGCAGAGTCTTGGAATTTACATATGCTAAGGGATATATCATGCGCTACGCAGAGAGGGGGTCCGGGGTGTCCCCCAGCGGGGGTCGAGCTGGGAATACGTAACGGGCAACACGGACAGGCCTTCTCCCCGAGGAAAAATCCCCCGGGCGCCCAGGGCCTCTCCACGCCCCGGACTTCCCCAGGCGCCCAGACTCCCCCGGGCGCCCAGGGCCCTCTCCACTCCCCGGGTGCCCAAGTCCCTCGGGCGCCCAAGGGCCTCTCCACGCCCCGGACTTCCCCGGGCGCCCAGAGGCCTCTCCACTCCCCAGGCGCCCAAGTCCCTCTGGCGCCCAAAACATCTTTCCCTCGGGCGCACCCAGGTCGCCCAGACTTCCCCGGGCGCCCAGACTCCCTCGGGCGCTCAGGGGCTTCACTCCTCGGGCGCCCAAGTCCCTCGGCGCCCAAAGCATCAACCCTCTGGCGCCCAGGACTTCCCCGGGCGCCCATGGGCCTTCACTCCACTCCCTCGGGCGCCAAAGCATCTCTCCTCCAGGCGCCCAGGCCATCTTTCCCCGGGCGCCCAGGGTTCCCAGTACATCACTCCCCGGTCGCCCAAGGACTCTCCCCCGGGCGCCCAGGCCTTTTCTCCCCCGGGCGCCCAAGGACTTCTCCCCCGGGCGCCCAGGCCTTCTCTCCCGGACGCCAAGTCCGAGCGCCCAAGTCTTTTGCCCCAGCGCCCAAAGGACTTCTCCCCCAGGCGCCCAGACCCTCTCCCCCAGGCGCCCAAGGACTTCTCCCCGGGTGCCCATCTGGCTTCTCCGGGTTCCGAAGCTCGCCCAGACCAGGATTAAAACCAAAAAAGAGGAAAAGATTTTGGAGGGAGAAGAGACCTGAATCTACCAATGCCCCCCTTTCAAAAATTATTTGTGCACGGGCCATTGAGGGGCAAATGATGGGTCAGGCCCAAATTACCCCGTCCGTGATAAGTCCAGGTCCAAATCCATCTACTGAATCTCAGGTCCAAGCCCACGAAGAGACCAAGTCAGGGCAGCCACGTTGCTTCGGAAGCAGTCTCGCTCCTACCAAGTCCTGCGGAGAAATATCTCACCTGCCTCGTCCAGCGCGAGGGCAGTTCGAGGGCTCCAAGGACGAACGTTGCTGAAGAGTCGTCCCCATCTGTTAGGGGAAGACTATAAATCGAGGAGCCCCACCAGCACTGGGGGGAGGATGGATCTCTCTCTATTCACTTTAATTCTTGTATTCCTCTAGTTTGTAATAATCATTGAGGAAGTAAAACACCACAGGCAATCTCTACCTTTCTGCAGTGGACGTAGGTCATCTTGACCGAACCACTATAATCCCTTCTCTCTCTTATTTAATTATTGCATTTACTGCATTTATTACTTGACCGGTGGTATCCGAAACCCTATTTTGGCATCATCAATACCTACCGTGCACAAAGCAAAGGTATACATGCATAACGCGGTAGACATAATTGTATAATATGAAAGACATAATTTAATATCCATTTAGAGTGGAGAGTGCGCAAGTGTATATATGTATCAACCATTTTACTTAACAGGGCCTATTGCTACACTACACCTAGCTCATGATGTAGACATCCTCCTACAAGGGCAGTGCCCGCTTAGGATATGATTCCCATGGAGCCTTACCTAAATGATTCTCATGGTGCTTTTGAAGGTAGTGGACACCCAAAGCTCAATAGCGATATATCTTAGCTTTCATTACCCTATGCTTGCTTCCCCAGATGTCCAACGACCCTAACAAATAGGACACAATCATGACTTACAAGGGTTCCCTAAAAACTAACACCCATTGTGATGGTCGAAGGTCTAGGATCCACCAAGGGTCAATGCCCAGGCACTGGTGCGGTCAAGGTTTTGGGTCCAAGATCTAGTGAACAGTGGATGGGTCAATACTCAGCTCCTGAAGTGTCATATGGCATGAGTCATCTACAACCCTAATGCCTAGTCCTAGGTTATCCATTTCCCCCTTTGAAGTGGACATAATACCATTCAACACAACGGCCCATCGTGGTCCCCGGATACCACTTGCCCAACCTTAATACAATAATGACCAAGAGTATCCATGGCTCCACAGTTACCACCCCCTTGACATGGTTTGGTCTTTTACACATTATTACAAACAGTTGGTAGGCAATGGCTAAGATCAATTTCCCATTAATCATAATTCCCATAATTATAGGCCATTAGCTATCTCTCATGTGGGGTTTCCAACATACCTAAGAAAATGGGTTTCATTTACAATGAGCTTAACAATATTTGGAAAGTTAAAACTAGCAAAATCCCGTGCTATGCACAGACCATGGAACCAACAAATATATTAAATAAAAAATTTCAAAATATAAATTGTTGGGCCTAATATCAGGCTTGGGTCTCTAATTCATTACAGGCTTTGAGTTAGACCCAGTACCAAATTCCTTAAGTTGTTTAATTTGGAAAGGTATTAAATCATATGTCATTTTTAGTTTATGAACAGTAATTATTTCATTTTGGTTGTTGCTTTTTTTTTCCTATATTTAGGCTGGTTGTTCGTCTTTGGTGATGCTAATATATAATTCAACATTAAGGTTTAGTTTGTCAATATTTTGTAATACATATTTTTTTTATTTTTTTTGTTTGACCTAAGTTTGTTTTTTCTCCTTTTATTTTACTTTTTTTTTTTTGGATATGGTCATTATATTTTTTTATGTACATTTTCTGTATTTTTTTATTTATTTATTCAGATATATGAGGTGGGTTTTCTTTGAATATCGTCCTTACTTTTTGAAACCAGAAGTCAATGGAAATTCACAAGAAAGTATGTTTTTTGATGTGGGGATGTGTTATTCTTTCAAAAAAAAAACAAACCCAAAAAAAAAAATCTTGCCTTATTGTCAAGTAAAAAAATGGTTTTTATAGGAGATATAGATTTTGTTCTTCATCCTTGTGTGATAGTAAAAAATATAATCTTTTATGTTTTAGCAGAATGGAAAGTGTTGGGCGATTCAATTGTTATCAGTGGCGTGTTTGTCTTCGGCTTTGAAGATGGAATAACGCAAAATCCCTCCCCTATCAGAGTTTCGTGCGGTCGAATAACAAACTTCCTCCCTAACATATCTAATCTAGATAATAATTAATCAAGCCCAAAAAAAAATTTTGGAATAATTAATGTACAATAATATTACAACAAACAAACTTAATAATCACATGATAATCCTTTCAATTATTTCACGTTATATGCCTACCAAATCAAAGAAGACAGTCCACTATGACTTAATAATATCCACACAGAAACCTTAAATAACTTAGATGGAATGATCATATGTTAATTACCTACCAGGTATAGGGCTGTCCCCATCTATAATTCCCACTCAGGCCTCAATTTCACATACAGAACATAGAAAAAATAAGTGTTCCACGCCTGAATATACCTTGGTGTAAAATCCGGTGGGTCCCACTGGGCTGATCTAAAATACCAGTGGATCTGATTCATCACTAGACCACTCCTAGAGGCCCACAGATCCCTACTTTATCTGTGGGGATCATAAGCATCATCAGATCAAGCCATCAGAGGGGGGCGCCATAAATTACAATACCAATCTAATTTATCATCTAATTAGAATAGGGTGATTTATTCACTACTTTGGCTTTGGTGCTTAATCTAGTGGTTTACTTCTGATCAATCAAATGTTTTGATAAAATTGATCAATTTGATATTGGGGTGTAAAACTTAGTTTTCAGTGGTTTTAAATCTTGAAGGTCAGCTTCTCCTCAAACTCGTGTTCATACTGCACAAAGGATCCATCCAAACTCCAATTGAAAATCAATCTTCTATATCCTCTCAATGTTCAGTTCAAAATTCAAATAGAGTAGTCTCCACTAATCAAATTCAGCCTTTGAATCAATGTCGTACACATCATGGCAATATCAGAAGCATCATCAGATCAAGCCTACAAAGGGGGGCACCATAAATTACAATACCAATTTAATTTATCTTCTAATTAGAATAGGGTGATTTATTCACTACTTTGGCTTTGGTTTCAGTGGTTTTAAATCATGAAAGTCAGCTTCTCCTCAAACTCGTTGTCATACTGCACAAAGGATCCATCCAAAATCCATCTTAAGGCTTCACTAAAAGACACAGAGAGCACATTGATTGGAAGGAGAAGATGATCATCAATTGATGGGAGAGAGAGAGAGAGAGAGAGAGAGAGTACCATTTGGGCGTAGTGCCAAGCAAGGTCTTTGTAGACGTTGACAGAGAAAGTTGTTGTGAGATACACGGTAGCAGTAGATGTCGATTACTATGCATGTGTGAAGAGATGATAGTGGGAAGGTTTTTTCTTTATTTTTTATTTTTAGGAAGCTATGGGTTCAATTACTTTAGAGAGAGGATAGTGGAGAGAGATGAGAGTTGGCATGGAATGAGATGTTGACACCTATTTTGAGGAATTTTTTAAAATCAGGATTCTTAGTTTGGAGGCTCACATTCCAATAGAGATATAGATTAAAATGGAATAAATACAAGAATCAATAGAGCCACAACATGTATACCAAAGGAAGTACATTAATCGCACTAAGTAGGAAATCCAATAAACCCTCTAGCAAATGACATAAAGCTATAGCCAACCAAACCGTACCTCACACATATGCAATACAAATTACCCAAGTTCACTTGCATAAAAGATTAAAACTAAGTGTCTAACTTAAGCATAAACATCAAACTCCATAACAAGCACTAACCACAAATTTCATACTACCCGTGAACATTATAATCTATATGCAACATGAAATAAGGTTTAAATATGATCATTTTTTTTCAATAGAAAATTCAACAATTTAAGAATGATATTAAGGCCTAACATGAATTATAACAAGGGATATCAACAAATCATATATCCATAAATCACGCAATCCCCATTTACATATATGACATGAGATTCATAGATATATACTCGCTTTAAACCTCTCCAAATATGGAAACCCACCTTGATACACCTTCAATTTGAATTTCCCCATGAGGTACAGTTAAATCATCAAATTCGTTAGCCCAAATCAAAACCCTACATGTCAAAACCCAGCAAAATAGAAATGTTACCCCTTGCATGCAACATCTAAGGGCCTAATAAAGTGGAACTAAGAAGGGATTAGAGAATGTCACCAAGAAAAGCAAAGAGAAACTAAGGAAAAAGAAGGTGATGGCCTAATGGGTTGGGGTCGCCAATGTGCTCAAGGAAGAGGAAGATGATGGTGTTGATGGCGATGAAGAGGGGCTCCCAAATGTGAGGTTTGGTCTTTGGCAAACAAAAATACCCTTATTTACTTAGGGTCCCTTTGGCAATTTACTTGTAAAATGAATCCAAAGTAAAAGATCACCTCTAAGTGCATGTTTGTTTGAGGCAATGTGAAAGTACATGAGGGTTGAAATCTTTTCCAAAGGTCATGGGTTTTCCTCCTACATGTGTCTAGATGGTAGAACTTCAACAAGAGATGTTAGAAGTAAAGTCGGCGGCCCACATAGACAATGAAGCTACTTATCTTAACAAGTCGAGAGTTACCTTAACGAGCTACCACGCATGGTTCAAACAATTGGCAAATGCTGGGCGATACGTACTAGCATTAATTGTAATGATATTTTAATACAAAATTATGGCTGGAGAGAAACGGGAAAAAAATCGCCAATTTGTCGGTCTAACCAATATATTGGCTAATAATTCTCGAAATGGGCATTTCTCATCTTTTAGGGCATTCTACCCATTTCATTCTCGATCCTTTTAAATAGAGTCGAAGTTTTTCGTCTTCTTTCCCAACCTTTATTTCACTTTCAAGCCATTAAAAACCCTTATCTTTAGCATATTTCATTCGGAAAAATAGTATACAACTCTAACATGTTTGATATTTTGACAGTTTTGACAGTTTTTTTTTTTTAAGATTTTTTTAGAAAAAGCTTAAGAATTATGAGTCCATGCTATTTTCATTGTGAATACCTTTCATTCTCTTCTACGATTTTAGATTTTGAAAAATGGGTGTTTTGTTGAAATCTTATAGATCTTTGTAAAATAGTTACTTAAACTTAGGAAGATCTCCTCTAAACGTAACCATAGGAATGAAGATGATATTACTATGGCGAAGTTATGCTTCCCGGCATGTACTTGGATTGTATGGTGTGAGCATAATTATCGAATTTTCAGGAATAAATCTCAGCCATGGGAAGATGTCCTCCATGATACTAAAGCTCAGATTTGCTTAAGAGAATATTACCTCAATCTCGAAGTTTCTTCTCACAATGCAGCAGCTTGAGACCTAATTGCACACTCGAACTACTTACTCTCATTAGACCTATCCCATATGGCTCTTCAAACTGGAATCTTCTTCTCTCCTCTAGAAATAATTTTACAGTGGGCTTATTCAGGAGAAAAATAAATTATATTCTTTGGATAAAGACTGTTGCTGATAGTGATCTTTTCAATACAGCTTCTACTTTTCTTAAAGAAGCTTCCAAGTATTCGAACTCTCTTATGGTGTTGGCAGATAGAAAATTAAGCAGCTCTGTTCTTACCAACCCAAACCTTTCTCCTTTAAAATATAGGTTTCAATCACGTAGGATGGCTCTCCCTCAACTCAACCATCTGCTCTCATTTTGACAAAGAAGCTTTTGCGTGGTCCTACTCTGCAGCTCATCTAAGAAACCACAATTGCATCATCAGTGGCCCCACCTAATCCTTTGTGCTCCCTCTTTTCTTGTCTTAGTCTGTGGGTTTGTTGTTTTAGCCAGTTGTAGGCTTCCTATTATTTTTTGCTATTTTTTCTAGTGTTGTGGGTGGTGTTTTGCTCACATTACGTAAAAACAGATTCCCTTTTTTATATTTTTGTCTTTGTCTATAATATACTAATCTTAACTTTCAAGAAAAGTTTGGTATTTTGAGTGTTTTTTGCAACTCTACCAAAGTTCTGAAAACTCAGATTTTGCCGATTTTAGGTTCGTTGATTAGATCTTCTTATTTCCCTAACTTCTCATTCTTGACTCATCTCAATCCGATACATCGAAGACTTCTGTTTTCCATCATTTCTCTTACACCCACACCTTAGGGCCTATTTGCACATTCCTGAAAACATTCAACTAAAACAATCTTTAGCCCCTAACTTTATTCATTTCTCACTTCTCCATTCCATGTCCCAGCCATTCTCTCCTTTGATTTCCCTCTTGCTTCCCCAACCATGAACTCAAATCTAACCTTGAGGAGCCAATTTAACACCATCATCTTCTTCCTTTTGTCTTCTCCAAGAACCTCAAATTTGGTTAGTTTTGACCTATGAGTTCCCTTACAATTCATTTCCTTACTTTTCCTTGGGTCTTTTCTTACACGTAACTTAGTTCATTTTCTTCATCTTTCTTATTATTGTAGGGGGTGATTTGAGTAGTTTAGAGTTGAGATTGAGAATGGGTAATAGCTTGAGAACTTGGAGTGCTTGGAGCTAGGGTTTTCTCATACTTTCTCTTCCTCTTTACCTAAGGCAAGTTAGTAAACACGTTTAATTAATATGCATGCATGTGGCTTGTAATGTTGATTATTGTGATTTAATGATTATTGCTACCCAGTTGTAAGCTCATTCAAGTTGTTGGTGTTGATTACACATGCTGGAGTAGAGGTTTGATTTAATGTACTTGAATGGAGGTTGGTGGGTCATTAAATGATAAGGATTAGACCTTATTTTTGTATGCTATATGTGAATTCATGAAGGGACGGTGAAAGCCCTCAAATACAAACTGAATTGGCTTCATGATTCTCATTGTTGGGAGCTTATAGGTAGCTGTAAGAGTTTCACAACTAGCCGTAATACCACGGTTTTTGTTCTGGAAGGGGCCTTAATATCCATGATAAGTCCACAAAATTGGGTAAAAAAGCCATAATTTCATGTGAGTTTGTGGACTTAATTAGGATCAATTGCAACATAATTTCATGATTTCATACATATGTGCATAAATTTGAAATTTCAATCAAAATCAGTCAAAACCATTAATCTTGCAAGAATTTGTGAAGTTGATGTTTGCATCACCCCTAGGTTCCACCAATTAGACTCTAAGCATTGTGGCCTCATTGCATTAATTCATTAGGCATAAATTGTATTAGGTAAGTCCCATGCATATCATGCATATAACATATACTTTATTCATTTCTAGTGATTTAATTGTTTCACTGTGTGGGAATTGTCATACAAGGGGGCCCACATGAGGACAAGTTTGAAAAAAAGAATAAAAAAAGAAAAAAAGAAAAGAGGGAACCACACCCTACTGGGTTTGAATCCCCATGCACGCCTAGTGATGGGGTGGGTCCCACTGTTGCTGCACAAGATTCTTTCTCTCTCTCTCTAAGTTTTCAAGATTTGAAATTCAAAACAAGGAAGGAGTATTCTAGAAGAAATCCTAGATAGAGTGTGAGTTGGAAAGTTTTCCCAAAGAAGATCTAAGATGAGTCAGCAAAGAGATAGAATCCAGGAAAATAAGGAAATCAAGTTAAAAAAGGAATGAGATACAAATTTTGTGAGAAGAATACCCAAAAGGGATGTGGACGTCCAATAGGGGGCCCACTTCCCTTGGACGTCCCACACTTTCCTCCCCTCTTCTCCTCCTATGCTCAATCCACACCATTGGTTCTTCTCTCCATTGCACAAGAAATCCCTGACGGGACCCACTGCTTAAAGTTTTATTCAAGAAAGAGATCAAGATTGGCAAGGAGATCAATTTCAATTTCAATAGAGAATTACGTTGCTTACAAGTCAAGCCAAGATAGAGTTCAATTTTGGGAAGAGTTCCAAGCCAAAGAAGAGAAAAAAAATTATAAAATGGACCATAGGGAGACATCCAAGGCATACACTTCCTAGGGCTAGACGTCCCATCCCCGCCGCCTGCCCCCCACCCCCTCCCTCTTTCTTCTCTCCCCCGTCTAGATCTAGGGTTCTTCTAGTTCTAGGGCCACTTTATTATTTTTTTATAAAAAATGTAGCTTTGGGCCTTGTCCAAGCAAGACATAGATCTAGGAAGGAGCAGAAGCTTTGTACTAAGGACATGCTATCAATGAAAAAATCAGTTTTCTTTTGTGCAATGGCTGGTTAGATCTGCGATTAAGGCAAAGGAAGAAGTTAAGTATTCCTAATCCTTTCTTTTTGTTAATGCTTGTTTGATTGAGTTACCAATTTGCTAATTATATGCTTTAGTAGGTTTGTCTCCATACCAGTCGGTTGCTTCCATGTAGTATTTCTTAGTGCTAGATTATCCATGCTTATTTTTTATAGATCATGCTTAGGATTTTATTCTCTTTGATAGTCTATGCTTAAATTTGATGGGTAATGCTTAAGTAACTTTTAGGAGGTCTTGGGTATTTAATGAATTTTGAAAAAAAATAAATCTCTTTTGATAAATTGGTTTTTTAAAGTTTTATCATCCGGATTTGAGTGCCTTGATTGGATCCGGATCTGAAGTAGAAAACCAATCAAACAAGTGTTTTCAATAAGAAAGTGGTTTTAGATTGCCTGCTGGATTCCTATGCCTTGATCAATTTCATTATCTTTGTTATCTCATTCTCTCATTACTTTAGTTAATCTTCTACAATTTTAATTACTTATGACATCATCTCTCTTAATTAGTAAGTTTTCTTCTTGTTTCGCTCTATGTGGGTTCAACCCGTACTTGTCGCTATCTATTCGTAGACACCCGTGCACTTGTGGTAATTTTTATGATTGACTGAGACCACATCAATCCATCCTGAGAGTACCAGACTATTAGGATTTCTGAGACAACCTGAGACCCCTTCTAAACCCAATTGTTCTACAGCTAGCCATGCGGCCAACCATATGGGCCTCATGCCTAACGATAAGAGCTCAGAGTTTCCTACTTAATGAAACTTAAACCTATTCTTTTGGCGTTACTTGTGGGACTCGCAGCCTTACCTAATGAGGACCAAATGGAGAATATTGAGTGAGGGACGTTGGAGCTTGACATACCCTTACGAATTGTACATGGAGGTATACAAAGTCCGGTATTGAGTTAAATATGTACAGAAGCTGGAGTTATTAATGTCAATCACCTTTAGTAACACTAAGTACCCATCCCAAGGACATCAAAGCTTCTAGGACTGTTCAGGAATGAACGACATTGTACTACTCAATACATAATGACAGCCAATGACCTAAGAATATGTCGTAATAACTTATTGACTTGGGAATCACTTATACGTTATTTCTTACGTTTCCTTGGGTACTCTTTACATGCTCTAAGCATGTTCTCTTTACATGTTCTAAGCATGTTCATTACTAAATTGTATTTGTTCCAGTTGTGAGTTAAAACTCAAGAACCTAGAGTAAACTTAGGACCCCATAATGTTATTGTTGAGCTTGATGGTTGTGTCTAGGCTTAGTGGCTTGGAAAAGGGACGTTAATGGACGAGATCTTGATGGTATTGATGATTTGGAGTAGCTCTTCGGTGGTGATTATACTGTGGACATGGAAATCTAGCCAGACATGGTTGTCTTGTATTCCCAAGCCAGGCACTACTCAGTTGTAATAGTCTGAGCACGGTTAGGATCTCTTGTGGAGAGGACTACATGTCATGATTTCTGAAGAATGGTGGTGTGGGGCAGGCGGTTTGGACATCATTCACAAGACATAGGATAGTGGCAGGCGGCTTGGACGTTATTGCTATTCTTAATGGTGGCTTGGACATCACCGGAGTCAATACTGTAGGGTATTGCTAGGCAACTTGGACGTTGTCAATTTCCTTAGGAGGCGGCTTAGAAGTCCTTGAAGTCTTATTATCTTGCATTGTATACTAACTGATAGTCATCCCAGTGACCTTAGCCTATGTGGGTGCCTCATTGTTAGGATTTATATTGTAGCTACTCGTATTTCACATGATTCCATTTATTGTGTTGTTTTTACTTTAAATGCCAAGTCTATTGTTCATTGTTATTCATATAATCACCTTATTTGTCTTTTTTTTCACATTGATGCATCGTATCTTTTATATACTATCCATTGACCTGCCCGACTTGTTAGTCTGATGATGCTACCTTGGTGTATAATTGACACTTCATATGAGCTAAAGGTTGAGGTGGTTCTAAAGGATCCATAACCGGCAGAGTTTCATGAATGGTGTGCCGATGATATAGTATAGTGTCATCATGCTCGACACCTGAGCACTTCACATTGGGGTTTCTTTTGGGATTTGTTTATATTTACCCTTTTGTCTACCTATTTGTATATCTTTTATTGTAGCCCAGGTTTTTGGGGATGGCCACTGTGATTAAAGTACATTGTTACATTTAGTATAAAATTTAATATAGAATCAAAGCTACGCCTTGTGTAATTATTCATTTTGTTTTATATATATTACAATGTCAATCTGTTTATTTGTGAATGACAAAAGCTTCAGTAGGTTGTTTAAGAGATTGGAAACACACTAACCTCACCATGGACTTTGGTCCTTTAAGACCTCGATGGAGGGCCACAATTGTATATTGTGGGAAAAATTCAAATTGGCCCAAAGTCTCACACCATGGGACCCGATTTAGTCAGGCCTGAGGTGTGAAACCCTTTTGGATAGTTGATTTCTTTTAGATGGAAATCCTATAGACCGAATGGATATCAATCAATTTATAGATCCAATTATATATATATTAAACTCAATGAATTTTAGTAGAGCCCATCCTCCCTGAAACTGTTGACACCAAAAATTTCACATGAAGCTTCATCAAGCCATATAACTGTGATTTTCAAAGCTCTCACATAATTTTTGGAAAGTTTCAATGCCATTTCATGTACGGCGATTCTTCTTCCAACAAAATGGGCAACAGCTACTTAAAGCGTCAAATCTTCTCAAAATCACCTAGAAAGCTCAAGATCCTCCAATACAGTGCTGATGAGTGTGCACATGAGGTTTTGGGCCATTTCAGCATCATTTGGCCTAACTTTGCTCTTCCAGCAGCCAAAAAGGACCTCCCGGCGACAGCGGTGCTAGAGACCCTATTTTCTAAAACAAAGCACACAGTTGGTCTCAAAACACCACTAGGAGGTTATACATCAGATTTCAGGCCATTCCGACACTGTTTGGCCTAAAGTGCAAAAGTCGTATTCTCCTCGTGACAAAGTTAGCCCTTCTGGCAGTAGCAGCACCGGAGACATAATTTCTTCAATCAAAGCCTATGGATGATCATAAAACAATCCCAAGAGCTCGATGTCAAAACTCGGGTCATTCTAACCAACATCAACCTTCTGACGTAAAACTAGGCCTCCTAATGACGAAGATCACTGGAATCATCATTCTCCAAACAAAGCTCATGGATGGTCTCAAAATACTCCAAAGGGGCTACATATTAAAGTTTCGGATCATTTTGACATCATTTGACTTATCTTCATCCCCCTGGTAATAAAACCAGGTCTCCCGATGACGGAGCTTATTTGGACCATGATACACAAACCAAAGCCGATGGATCATCTTAAAATACTTCTTAGAGGCTCCCGGTCAAATTTTAGGTCAATCAGACATCGTTTGACTGCACACAGGACCTCTAATGGTTTTGATTTTTAGATTAAAGCCTGTGGTTGGTCTTTTTTAATACCCAAGAAGTTTCACCTCAAATTTCATGTCATTTCGACATCATTTGACCATGTTTTGGCTTCTTGAGACAAAGCGGCGCCCCCATGCGACAAACTCTTCAGCTTTTCCATAAACTTGGAAACTTTACACCTTGTTTTGCATGAATTTTCATCAGTTTTACTGTAAAAAAGAATGCCAAAAAGTGTCCAAAAATCTATATAAAAAACCATGCCAAAAATTAAAAAATCTGAAAAAACGGCCGAAACGGTGACCAAAGCCCCATGGTTGCGGGCGACCAAAACCCTATGGTCTCCGGCGACCATGGAGATCCGGGTCCACTGGATTTCCACAAAAACCTAATTTTTTTGTCCTTTTTTCGTTTTCTAGCCAATTTGCATATAGAACTTTCTAAAAATCCAACTTTTGAGGCATGATGTCTACCGATCTTCGTCAACATCACGGATTTGTCATTAAAGTCATGGATCCATCATCGAACACCTCGGAGTCCTCATTCGTCCAACCATGAAAGTCTACTTTCTACCCGCTAGATCGAGAAGTCAAACGGACAGATAACATTGGCCCACTAGTTACAATCAACGTCTAAAATTGCTAGATGACCCGACATCGATTGATTCATGAAATTCATCTGCGATTAAAGCTCCCTACGTCGCAGGGAGAATTCCAAAGGTTGCAAAACACCCCATGACTTTTTGGTTTCCAGCACATGTTTTGGCAGCTACTTAATGCATTTTATGGCTCATTATCTTGCAACGGTCAATCAAAATCCAAGAAAGAGGAGTTACAAATGAAGCACAATCTGTTAAAACATGTAACTCCTCCCATCATGGAATATCAATGCAATTAATAGCCCACTACCTTACAATGGCCAATCAAAATGTAAGAAAAAAGGAGTTACAAATCATGGCATTAAAGTATGTAACTCCTCCCATCATGGAGCATAAATGCATTCAAGGCACCCACACATGGAAAATGGGTGACCCTTGGCCTTTCAAATGCCCTACCAAAAGGCTATAAAAGGGGGTCATTTGCACCATTCCAAGGTATGCAATTTTAAAGCAAATTGTGCACAACAATTGCACCTTACTCCCACGTTCCTACAACGGTCTCTCCTTCGTTGAAAAAGCCCGGCAAGAAACACCACTACAAGGTGATTGAAGACCCTTCTGGGGCGACCCCTCCTAAGGCTATTTCATTCTCTCTCCATGGCTTAGACGCGACTCCTTAGCTTGTCTACTTGGATTTTTATTGGATATAGGATTCTCCTTTGATCCTTATTCTCTAAAAATCCGTGGTTCAAGCATTGCCAAAGAATTAAAAGCATCCATGTTATCATCAGAGGAACGTCAGAGGAACCCGCACATGGCTTGCATCCGCCAATCCGAATGAGTCCCACAATCGCCTATGAAGTCAGATTTCTATTTCTTACTTTTTATTGTATTTGTAATGTAAAAGAGACAAAAATCACAAATCTTGTCTTTATGACGAGAATTGTAAAACTTCCTTTCGCAGCAATAACACCGCCTTTTACGGCAAACAAAAACGAAATCCGCCTTTCACAGCATCAAAAAACCAAATTATGTCTCTTTTTAGCACATGTGCAATGAAAAGTTAGAAAATCATTTATTTTCCTTTTTACATGAAAAAGTTGATCTAAGGATCATTTCTTTTCTTTTTCAAGTATAACAGAAAATTTGGCATAATCGTACACAAATCAGAAGAAAATCTGATTGTTCCGTTCGCTTCAGTTTACGAAACCACGGATCTTCGTGTCCGCCGATTTTGGTAGTTCCCGTCTCTTTCGAGCGCGAACAAAAGCAATATTTGAGTTCTTATTATAATAAAAAAAACTTCAAATCATCCAAGTCTCTAACCCACAACCCTTCACATTTTCAAACTCACTCTATCATTGAACCATATAAAAACTTTGTTTTTAAAATTTGTTAAAAAGTATCTAAGATAGTTAATAATTGGGAGAGGCAGGAAAACTAGAATCTACCCTAAACACAAGTCGTCGGATCACATAATATAAGTCGTCATCATTAGAAGGCTCATTTCAAGGAAGTGGCTTCTCTAATTGCAATAGTTGTAAATTGTGGGGGTTTTCCTATGCCCAAATCCAACCAAACTGACACGTGCCTTGTCGGGGGGTTGTTGAGCATGGATTGGGTTGGGTTTTATACTGCGGACATTTTTATTTTAACCAATAAGAAATTATCCATGTCATGTTAAGGACCAAACTCATACTTGTGACATAATGTTCTTATAGAGTATCTGATATTAATTGGATTAATATAACAATGTTGTGTGGAAGTCTACAAAACAATATATGAATTACCAATTGGAACGGGTTAGGTTAAGCACAACTAGAATCAAAACTTGCCACGAGTCTGACAAACTCACTACCAAAACCATCCCTAATAAGAGTGATTAGGGAAGCTCGCTTGTTTTAACCTAGATGTTGCCATCTTTACCGATATGGACCTAACCCAGTTTAAGAAATTTGACAAACCACTTTTACGTGCTTTTGAACTTCTCAAAAGCCAGAATATTTAAACTATATTTTAAAAAGTTGAAGCAAACACACCTTTAGCTTTATCTTTTCCTTTAGGGCATGTTTGGCAACGGTCTGAGCCCAGGAATCCTCGCCCAAAATCCACCATCCCGCGGATTTTCTACGTTTGGTTCAGCATGGATTTTAAGATGATGGACTGCAGAAATCCACCCTATTGAATATTTGGCAAGTCAGACCTCCCCCCATCGGATCCGTGGATTCTGCCCATTCATGGATTTGCGGAGCTACAGTGATTCTGGACGCTAATATAGGGCAGTCCGATTTTTGTGATTTTTTGGTTTTTATGGGCCCCACAATCAAGATCTGAACCGATGATTGTGTTTAGAAGGTCCAAAACGGCTAGCTCACCAAATTTCAACCGTTGATTCATCTTAGATCTTGAGATATTTGCATAAACGTCCGAACCGTTCGATGGCAATTTCTGATATGTTGTGGGCCTAAAAACGGGATTAAATCCAGTCCCTTGTTTTCGATTTTCTGGTTCCTGTGGGCACCACAATCATGATCTGAACCAGTAGTTATTTCTAGGAGGTCAAACACGGCTATTTGACCAAATTTCAACCGTTGATCATTCTTAAATCTTGAGATATTTACAAAAAATCCATGTACTAAAATATTAAATTCTTATTCCTGTGGGCCCCCTTTGCACAATCAGAACCGTTCATATTTTCTAGATGACCACAAGGTACTTTGAGGTGAAAGTTAAGGTCTTGATCTTTCATGAATTTTGAAAATTTTTATAAAACATATTTATAACCATTGGATTATATATTCTACAATTTGTAGGAATCCTCCCTCTATCCAAACATGGAACTCTCTTTGGGAATCCTACTAGAGGATTGTGGCCTTCTTTGGAGATGGAGAGAATCCTCTAAATAGAGGATTCTTCTACATTTACCAAACGTGCCCCGCATTTTTGGCAGAGGGGATTCCTCGTAATTTTCTGCACTCTCATGGAAAATGGCAGGGAGGAGTCTCTTGTTCTTTGTTTCCATCGCCCACCCCCATCTGACTTGGACAATCCACCCGACGGTGGAATTGCGGATGAATAGTAAGATGGCGTGAATGTATGAGGTGCTGGTTATGTGTTTGGAAACCTAATTTTTTAGGTCCCATAATTAAGATCCGAACCATTAATCGTGTTTAAAAGGCCCAAAATGGCTCTAAGACCAAATATCACCCGTAAATCCTTCTTACATTTTGAGATAGTTGTAAAGTACTCCAGACCATTGGATCTCAATTTCTCCACATCTGTGGGGGGCCCTTTTCAAAATCCAAGCCGTTAGATCTCTTTAGAAGGCTTAAAATGTCTATATGATCAAACTTGGAAGCATGGTTCATCATGGATCATGAGAAAATTAGTAAAATAAGATTAACCATTGAGTACTTTCAAATAACAAACTAGAGAAGTGTTTTGTTGTCACAGAACCACTAATACAGACGTTTACACAGAGGTAGACGTTTTTGCTTTGGACCCTAATTGTTAGGTCCCACACTCAAGATCTGAACCTGTAATCATGATAAGAAGGTTAAAAACAGTTACTAAGTCAAAATTCAGCCATTGATCCTTCACGTATTTTGAGATATTTATCAATAATCTTAGTCCCTAAAATATTAATTATTTATTCACGTGGCCCCCATTTACAAGATCCAAACCATTCAAATTTTCTAAAAACCCAAGAACAACTGTGGGTGAAAGCTTGGCCCTGGATTTGAGAAAATTGCAAAAAAACCATGAACTAGTGGATCACATATTCCATGCATGGTAGAAATCCTTTATCTTTACCAAACTCGGAACTCACTTCACAAATTCTCTTTGAGGATGCGTTGGATATTGGAGAACAAGGGTAGAGGATTCCACTCTTTTTACCAAATGTGCCCTTAATTTTTTTCCTAGTTTGTAAGTTCATCTTTTAATCATTTCATTCAAGATTTTAATAGAATATATTGTAAATTGTGTTGTTTAGTAAAACAAAATTTAAAAAAAAAAAAGAGGAAATTATCTCATTTCATACAACCATGTAGTTCACTCACGGCATTGGATTTATGGTTCTAAGTTTGAATCTCTCTCTCTCTCTCTCTCTCTCTCTCTCTCTCTCTCTCATCTTCCAACTTTTTTTTGGATTTTATGTTATAAATGATTGTT